>JAUPMG010000003.1:4991922-5018333 GCA_031762675.1 Pachysandra terminalis
TACACAGTGATATTGTATCTCACGTGTTTGACAGATCAGAGGGGATAGTTTATTTATTACAGTTATACAGATGTATTTATCTCTCGTGTTTGACAAACCATAGATAATGGTTTATTTATGTTATGTTTCTGACATTTAAATTAATGGAATAATCTTGTATAGATTATAATGTAATATGCCTGAGCATATGATTATCTTGTTGTTTCTTTATTTTTGCACATTATACTTGCTGGGCCGTGTAGCTCAGGCCTTTTGGCCATAAACATTTCAGGTATCAGGACCAAAGTGATGATGTGGTATCTGCTGGATTGGACTTATATCTTTGGTAAGTCAATTCCAGACTTTATTATATTTAATTCTGATGATGTGATTTGTATAAGATATGTAATTCAGTTTTTACATATTTTCAGTGTATTTATTTTCTGCTGCGTACCTACTAGTATTGTAGGTTTCTCTGGTTGGTTTTGTGTGGTTCCACCCCCAGGGTAATTTATTTGAGAGTGTTAGGATTTGGGGGTGAGAGTCATGACTTGGAATTCGGGGCTAAATTTGTGTCTTGCAACAAGTTATACCTTGGAATTCGGGTCGTGACAATGTCGGTCTAGGCTCAGTTGAAGCCTATCGTTATGTAAATGATTGTAAGTTTATTTTGGTTTCACCGATGTGGACAGACTTCCGCACTATGATTGAATTTAATAAAGATAAATGTTGTTTCTATTCTACTTCCACTTATATTTTGGTAGCAATTCGCGGTCCATGCGTGGATCCCAAAGGTCACACCTCGAGATCCTTGTCACCCTTCCTCGAGATTTGGGCATCGAGATCCGGGGCGTGACAGATTGGTATCAGAGCTCTAGGTTAAGTTGCCTACGGTTAAGAGAACATAGAGAAGAAAATTAGGATTCCTATGATTATGATTGTGTGATGAATGTTGTGCTTGCTTAGAATAGGATTACTAGAGGACTAGTGACATTACGCATCACGTAGAAACCAGAGTTAAGTGGAGAGACATCGAAGAGTTATAGGACTTGTGTGCTATTTTGATTTCCCCCAATTGTTACTGTGTTAATGAGTAATTGATGTGTATTATATGTTAAGATGAATGCTAATTATTCACTGCAACATGTCACACCTTGTAGGCATGAAATATCCCCCAATGCTCCTAAAAGAGGTGGCATTTATGAGGTTAACCATACCTCTCATTTGGAGGCGAAGGTAGACGCATTGACCAAGTCCATTCATACTCTCATGCATATAGGTCAAAAGTCACCATCTCCCTCACCTACAAGTGCACCTCATGAGGCATGTGCCATATGTTTGAGTGTTGCTCATTCTATTGGTGATTGCCCTGCTTCCCCTTTGTATCCCGACCTTGTCTAAGAGCTGCTTAATATGGCTCAATCGTTTCCCCATCCCGTGAATAACCCTTATTCCAACACCTACAATTCGGGATGGCAGAATCACCCCAATTTTTCTTGGACACAAGGTTCAGGGAAGACAAATGCACAAGCACTAAGGCCTAGTTTCCAAAATACTTCCAATTTTAGGCCACAATAATCTTTTGTACTCTAAGCACCACCTCCTAGGGCCTCCAAATTTGAGGATAAGGTCTTGTCATAACTTCAAGCACAAGATACCAAGTTGATAGAATTTATCCAAAAGTAAGAGGCTACTAATAAATCACATGGGCAAATGCTACACCCACACACTCAATCCATCTCAAAACTTGAGACCGAAATTGGTCAAGTAACTACCACTCTTAGTAGGAGAGATGAAGGGAGGCTTCCGAGCCAACCTGTGGCCAACCCTAGAGGCCAATATGGAGTTGAGGATGTTGACCCCAATTATGCTCAGGTTCAAGCCATAACAATCCTTAGGAGTGGGAAGATCATAGATAATAATGTAGGGGTGAGTGAAAACAAAGACAAGGGGGTTGAAGAAGCACCGAGAAAAGAGAGAGTTAAAGTGAGTGAGAGTCCCAGTGAGAACTCCACACCTCTCAGAACCTCACTTAATGGGCCCATTCCTGTGGCATCTCACTTGCCAAGGGCACCATTTCCACAAGCACTTCAAAGCACAAGTCCATTTGATAAGAAAATCAAGGTTGAGGAAATGATTGACACTTTTAAACAAGTGAAGATCAATCTTCCCTTGTTGGATGCAATTCAACAAATCCCAACTTATGCCAAGTTTTTGAAAGACTTGTGTACCCAAAAGAGAAAGTCTAGGTCACATTTCACAAAGAATGTCTTCTTAACTGAGCAAGTGAGCTCAATCTTCAAGGATCCTGGTTCACCCACCATTTCATGCATTATTGGTGACCATTTCATCAATAAGGCACTTCTTGACTTAGGGGCGAGTATAAATCTTTTGCCATTCTCAGTGTATGAGCAGCTAGGTTTGGGAGAATTTCCACCCACCACAGTTACCCTTCAACTTGCAGACAGGTCTGTAAGAGTACCACGTGGAGTTATTGAGGATGTGTTAATTAAAGTGGATAAATTCTATTTTCCCATGGACTTCCTAGCCTTAGACATGGAATCCACCCCGAATCCTAGGCATCAAATCCCTGTGATTCTAGCTCTTTCTTGGCTACATCCAATGCATCCATTAATTGTAGGACCAGGGTGCTGAATGTCTCTTTTGGGAACATGAAGGTTCGACTAAATCTTTTCAATACTTCGAATCAACCTTGTGGGAAAAATGAGCTTGAGTGCTTTGCTATTGATACCATTGCTGAATTAGTTGAGGAATCACCTCCCTCCATCATACCTAAGGGTCCACTGGAGGCCACACTTTGTCACTTTAACACCGAGGATTCTGACATTGATGCCTCCATTAAGGAGGTACACTCTTTGCCTGAATCCGTGTGTTACACCACAGCTCCTCCATGGAGACCTAAGGTAGATCCCCTACCTACCCTTTATAAGACACCTCTCTTGCATTCAGTTGAGCCACCACCCGCCCTTGAGTTAAAGCCTCTTCTGGCAACACTCAAGAATGCCAAGCCTAGCAGAGAGATGCAAGGGAGAGTGAATCCTAACATGAAAGGTGGTGAAGAAAGAGATTTTAATAACCTGAACAATTCATAAAAATAACAACTGAGAACCTTAAGGTAGGATAGTAATTTTGTTTAGATTGATAAGTTAGTTTCGCGTAGTAAATCTAGTTTAGATCATTTAATGTCCTTAACCACACACAGAGACACACTAGAAATCCCTAGATCATTAACTGATTAGTTTAACTTAATAAACTTAAGGGTATTATTAATCAGATGGCTTAAATTAGTAATCAAATAGGAATAAAATATTAGGGAGGCCCTAATATTCCTATTGGTGTATTTTTACATTCTATATCATGCGATAGTTGTTAACCTTGGTTGGATCACCGATCGGATTAGATCCGACCATGCGATCAAGCTTGATGTAAATTGTAGGTGTTGCTGCTATGTATAGTATTCCAACCCTTACTGTATTAAGAGAGTGGCAAACTTGTAATTTTTTATTATTTGATGAGGTGTATGGCTAGGATTTAGTTGTATGAATGTGTGGCTTAGATTTAAGCAAGAAAGTTGTTTGTCTTTAGTGGGTGTGAGGTGTAAGGTGAGGATTAGAGTGGGTGAGAGATATGTGCTGTAGATGTTAGTGGTTGTGGTGGTTATATTTAGATGGCTAGGATGAGAGTGGGTGAAATTAGATGGTTAGGATTAGATCAGTGAGATGGAGGGTTGAGATGGGGTTGGAAAGAAATAGAGGGTTGAGATTTAGCCACGTGTTAGAGTTTAGGTTTGAGGAGAGAAAAGAGAATCTCAAATCTCTTTCTCTCGTTTTTGGGCTTGAGGCTAGGGTTTTGACTTGGAGGAGAGCATGGAGAAGAAGGAATGAAAATAGAGGACTTTGTGATGCTTGAGAGTTTTTGCATCTTCAATCAAGATTTAAGTAGATACTTTTATGAATATAGATAGAATATTTTAGATCACATATTTTTCCCATACTTTACAAGTTCATACCTTGGAATGAAAAGAGAGAATGTGTAGGAGTTAATGTGGCCAATTTCATGATGAGAATGGGTTGACTTAGTTGTGAATGTTAAGTTGTGAGGGAATGAATGGAATTTCTCTTTTATTTGATTTCTTAGATGTTAGTTAATAGCATGTTCCTAAGTTAATTAATTTTTGATTTTGGTGGATAAATGCATGATTGTTAATCCCTTTTTTCTTGAACACCTATTGGGTAGAAAACCCCTTGAATGTAGCCTGTTCGCGACTTTTAGCGAACTCTTAGGTTCGCTGAACGGTTGCCGAATATGAATTCTGGGATGAGGGCGGACAACTCGGTGCGCCGAAAGGTCGTCGAGGTTGAATGTCAACCGAATGGTCACCGATGTAGCTCTGGGGCGCCGAAATGGTCTCCGAGAAAATAAGTTCTGGAAACATCGCCGAATCTCAGGTGAGGTCCGCCGAGGAGGTCGTCGAATGAGATCTTGGTGCGCCGAAGTCTACGCCGAAGACCTCGCCGAACCTGTAGTTATGAACCAACTTAAATAGTTAGTTGTGGGATACATGTGTAGTATATATTTTAGTTGTATGTCATGTCTGCTCATTGTCTATTGTCTGATTTTTGTCTTTACACTTGTAAAGTATGATAATGTAGATGCTATTCCATGATATGAGTTAGTGTCGTGTAGAGTAATACTAATTAAATGTGTAGGAGATGCATGTTATAACTAGGTTCTAATGCACCCTATACACAAAGTAGCATGTAATCTTGTTTGCATGCCATGTTGTTAGTATAGCTCTTATCTATTAACTTAGATTAGTAAAGTGAAATGTGAGAATGTGAAAGATTGACTTGGAACAGTCAAACATCTGTAATTGTCTTCTCATTGAACCATTTCCATGCAGTGATAACATGTGAGAGATTGACGAAAATGGTCGACACTTGTAGTAAATGATATATCCAACACATTACACTTGAATGTCTAAGTTAACCTTATGCAACTACTTTTCTATGATTTTGATATATTGAATTGTGATATATGCTTCATGTGGATTGTTGTGAATACACCCTGTACACTATTACTTGAATGTTTAGTTAGCGTGCACCTCATCACATGCACAGCAGGTGGTTGAGGGACTAATCATCCCAAATGACCAACGGGTTGCTTTCTCCCATGGTGCGGGATGCATCTTATGTATAGTTCCTAAGAGACATATGGAAAGATGATAGGTAAGGGCACCTTATAGCGGTAAGACCCAATATCCGAATCATATAAATGAGCGAATTCTGATCATTGATCAGTGGTGTATGGTTCTCTGAGGAAGTTCTGTGTGACGCCTTGGGATTCGTCCCTGTGATCGAAAATAAGGCGAGGCGCTTGTGTCCTCTAGGTCAAAACCCCTAGAAACTATGTTGCGCACATAGAATAATCTGTTATTTAGTCCATTTATTGGGGGGTGGTTTCTGTGTGAGCACCTTGGGATAGTACGATTGAGATTATATGTTTGAACCATCATTAACTGTCACTAATCAGAAAGGATCTTATCTTTGGGTCATGGCCTGCCCAAAGGTAGATCAGCCTACCTAAATAATCACACAGACCCATGTAGATTAGAATGCTTGCATAGATCACATGTGGTGATAGTTGTAAGGTAGGTGCACTGCATGCATTAATCAAATAATTGACCTCATACATCTAGTTTTGTTTGATTGTGGTATGAACTGTAAGTATTGTGACCTGCATGTTTTCTAGGATAGTCTAATATATTCCTGAAGGTATCATACTTACTGGCTAGTATAACTCACGCTTTATAGCGACCACATTTCAGGTACGTTAGACAAAGATCGAGATGATGTCCCAAACAAAGATTTGACCGCGAATCTTATTTATTGAAGTAATGTAATAGCTAGTAATTGTTTTTAATCTAAATTTCCATTGTATAAACGTTTATTTAGATTTCATTAAATCACGGATTTGTAATATATCTATTTTCTTTCAATTGTTATTGTATGGATTTAAATGTAAGTTTTATCTTATAAATTCTTCTTAAGGAAATCCCAATACATATATATATTCTTGCGACTCTAATAATTTAATTCCTATAGATGTAATCTTCTTTAGGATTTTATTTAGGTATTTACCTAAACCATTATTAGGAATTGATTTGAAAATACTAGACTAGTGTAATCTCCGCTACCTATATAATGAGTAATTATATTGGATATTACTTAAGAACCTTAAAATCTCATAATTTAAATCTTACTTAATATCCATTATATATTTAGCCCGATTTGGGTAGATATCGCTTGCCACTCCCGACTTTTGTTTGGGATGAAGGTTACGAATCCAAATTCTGAACCTCCAACGAGGATTTCCGATTTGGGTCGTGACAGAGATGGTGAAGCTCTTAGATGTGGGTATCATATACCCCATCTCGAATAAAGAGTGGGTGAGTCCCACTCAACTGGTTCCTAAACAATCCGAGAACACAATTGTTGAAAATGTCATGGAGCACAGAGTAATTGAATCCATTGACTTGATTGACCCCGTATATGTTAATGATTGAGTGCACTTGCCACACGTCCGGTTGAAGACGTTAAACTTAGCACTAGATGGGAGGCAACCCATGCATGATTAATTTTGTTTGATTTCTTTGCATTTTTTTTTAAGTTTGCTTTCATAGTTTGTTTACCAAGTAGTTACAGGAATAAAGTGTGCCAAGCTTGCAGTAAAGCACAACTGTCCCTCTGGTGGAGTTCATTACCATTGCTCGAGTACTATCTCGTTTTCCATCCATCAGATTGTATTATTCATTTAGTTTCCCTTTATATCCCTATGTATTGCATGTTTACATTGAGAACAATGTAAAATTTAGGTTTGGGGTGGGAAACTTAAAAAACTCTGGTATTCAGACCAATTTTGGGCTTCAGTGGACCACTTGGCTAACCGAGAAGCCTGCTGAGAAATTTCGGTGGACCCTTCGGTGCACCGAAATCTGCTCAGTGTACTTTACAGAATCGAAAATAACAGTCTCTGAGATTTGGTGGACCCCTCGGTCCACCGAAAATCCTTTGGTGTACTTTCCAAAAACCAAAATTTTGACACTAATATTTGGTGAACTTCTCGGCCCACTGAGAAGTCCGCCGAAGAGGTCACCGAAACTGCTGATTGAGCTAGACTGAGCCTGATTCCTAGAATTTGGAAAAGATCATGCCGTTCTTGCATACTTTTGACATTATTGAGCAAACTTTGAAATTTAGTTGAGAATACAACATTAAGAAACGGGTTTGACTAAATAGATGTGCCTAAAAATCGCATGGAAGCAATTCTAAGGACACATAGGCACCTAGAGTTAATTTTGATCTTATCTTATGAAAATACATTACTCTTGCTATGCATGATTACGCTTGCACTGAAGTATTGATTATAGTTGCATGCGAATGTATGTACACAACTTAGTATGCCTTGATTTTGGGAGTTCGATTTTATTGGCCAATCTTGCTCTTGTTAGAATATCATGACTCTCTCCTAATCTTCCTAGAGTATTTAAAAAAAAAAAGAAAAAAAAGAGAGATATAATAATGTTGTGACTAGTTTGGCTTGGTAGCCTAACTGATTTGAGTAAATAGATCCACGGGTGTTTCATCACCTAATGCCCTAGGCCAACTGGAACATGTGCATTGATTGAAAGCTTGCTAAAGGGTCTTTTAGGTAGCTGAATGAGAGCTGAACATTACACATGTCACCAATATGTATACTTATAAATGAGTAGCTAGTCTGGTTCGGTAACCTAGTTGATTCGAGCAATTAGATCTGAGGGATACCTTGTCATCTAATGCCCTGAGCCAACTGGAACGGGATCATTGGTTGAAAGCTCATTACATGGATCTTCTAGGTGGCTTTATAAGAACCTGGCATTGCACTTGCTACTTGTATTAGAATAAGAGAAGATGAATGCATAAAGTGATAAGAGCATGATTGGTTCGTTTTGAGAACATATTAAACTCTGTCATACTTTATTGGTTATGATTATTTGGCACTATTTCATAATTAATGCTATCTCATGATCACGTGTGTGTTTAAAGTGCTTGAGTATTTGTGTAAGAACCGAATTAGATTGAATTAATTTTGGAATGCATTGTGAAGTCAATAAGGATTGAATCCTTGTGACTTGGGTTAGATCTATTGAGTCGATACTTTGTTTCCTAATTATTTAATGCACTCAATTGATTTCGAAGTTCATTTATGATGGCAAATGTATGGATGGATGGATGATTATGATTGCATTAGTTTTATTTTGCTTTGCTCGTGGACTAACAAAGTGTAGGTTTGGGGGTATGATCAGTGCGCAACACTGGCACCTTTAAGCTTATTATTCATGATTATTAGTCTTTGAGTGGTGTATAAATGAATTAATTAATGCATATTTTATAATTGTGCAGGTTTGGAGTGTTCGAGAGAATTCATATTAAGGACGGGTCGGATCAAGCTTAAAAAGAACAAAATCAGAAAAACAAGAAGAACAAAGCCCGCAAACTTGACCAGCCAACCAAAGCCCGCCGACCGAGCCCGGTTCAGCCCAATTCGTTGTTAAATGTTTGACTTGGTTTAGGAAAAGATGAATTATTTTGGCTTTTGGGCAAAGGAAAAAATTTAGAAAGAAAAGGAGGGCAAGTGTTTTGAAAAGAATACATCAAAATTAGCTCAAAGAAGACAAACGGAATTGGCTAGTGGGGCAATACCGAATTAGTAAGGAAGAGAAACAAAATTGGGTAGGACCTGATTTGAATGGAAAGGGAGTAACCGAATTGCTTTGCAGGAAAGGGACGAATTGGGAAGTTTTAGAAAGAAACTGAACTGGTTTGGGAAGCTAGAACCGAATTAGCAAAAGAAAACAAAAACCGAATTGGAATCGGCAGGAAGGCAGATCGTGCGTTTGGGAGAGAGATCGACCATATTTTTAAGTTATAAAAAGGGTGGAAGTTTTGGAGCAGATCGTGCGTTTGGCAGAGAGATCGACCATATTTTTAAGTTATAAAAAGAGTGGAAGTTTTGGAGAAAGAAGGTCTTAGAAAAGAACGAGCCAGAGCATAACGTGAATTGGAGAAGAAGAAGAAGAATGACAGAGAAGTCTTCAAGCATTGAGATCACCAAAAATTCGGCTCCTTTGACATCAATGAGCAGCTAAGCTACCTTCTAGGGTTTCAATGAAACCCTAGCCAAATAACTTGGGATTTTTCAATTTAATTTAGAGTTTTTGATATTGTTTGTATTGATTGCATAATCTAGAGAATTGTTATTAACAATTGGTTCTATTGGTTTAGTTAATTTCTTTGAGAATGTATTTCTTTCATTACGATATATTTTCCTACAATTTAATATTCAAACACTTTCAATTCTTGTAGTCTTGTTAGTGATGGTTATGAAATGGTTTTTATTGGATTGTGAAATTAATTTTTAGATAATCCATGCCTAGAGAAGACAAGTTGTTTTACAACCCTAGTTTAGTGTATACAATTTGTGCCAATCGAAGATGAGTTATGCTATGAATTAATCTCCATTATCATTCTTGTGATTAGTGAGACTTGTAGTCAAAACCCAATTAGGTGCACAACCTTATCAGACTCTCTAGGTTAATTTGATTGCCCATAGTTAAGAGGTTAGTGATGGATTTAAATCCCTAGACTTTCCCTATCTGAACAACTTCTCACTTTTTAATCAATTTCATTTAGTTTTTTTTATTTAGTTAATTCTTAGTTTTAAATCATCAACCAATCTTGTCTCGAACTAATTAGAGGTTAAGTAGTTTAATTAAGTTAACCATCTCAATCCCTTGAGTACGATACCCTTGTACTTTCCGAGCTACAATCGAACTTGTGCACTTGAGAGGTGTTCTCATTTTGAAACATCAGACACAAAACATAAATCTATATAAACTAAGAGGGTGGACATGTGGATCATAATTTTAAGAGAGGAGAGAGAGGAGATAAGGATTGTTGGAGCTTTCGAAGCTTGAAGGAACTTTATATGATCAAGGAAGAAGAAGGTGTTCATCCCAGCACCAACTCAAGATCCAACGTAAGTATTCGAATCAAATTCTATTTTCGATATGAACTAGGTGTCTATGTCATATTCATTGAGTATGACATAACACAATCTTAAAAATTATATCTTTGGATACTTTCTTCAGAAGGACATAATAAAAATAGTATTTCTCTGGTTTTGTTTCTATGAAATTCAAAGGTAGATTAAGTAAGTATTTTGTGAAGTAAATTAATGGGTTTGTTTCAGAATTGTATTTTAACATGTCTATTTTAATTACATATTCCCAAATTATCAAAATTTTAATATAAAACTTTCAAATTTCTGGGTTCTGGGCTGGTAGGTCCGCCGACAGGGCAGCCGACGAGCTTCTGGGTAGGTCGGTTGACCTGTCAGTCAGCCGACTAGTATTTTTGGTTTCGGTAGGTTTTCTTGGTCACTGGCCAAGCAACCGACCAAAGGTCGGTCGACTGACAGGTTAGTCGACGCCCACAATAATTTGTTTTGCTCTTTGCCCTAGCAACCGACCACCATCAGTCAACCGACAGGGTCAGCCGACGGTTGTAGGTTGCTGTAGGTTGTTGTAAGTTGACCCGTAGGTCAACCAAAATTTATGAAAGTGCTCCGAATGACTTGAAACTTTGCATGCATACTATATTTGACCTAATTAGACCACTTATGATGTTAGTTTTGCTAAATTGTTAATATTTTGCATATATGCTTTTATATGGAAGATTTGTTATAATCAACCAACGGGTGATATTTTGATTTGAATTGTTTTTGACTCTAAACTCATTATGAACATGTCTTATATCATATTTTACGTTTGCACATGTAAATAAATTGATTGTTTAGCTACTGTGCACAATTCACTTGCACCACATGGCCTTTGTGCATAATGACCTTGTATCGGGTCTAATGCTTGATTTGATCTCCATAATTCCATATTGCTAGAATTTATGGTTTATAATAAGAGTGACTATAATCTGAAAATTATAAGATTGTGAAGAAGTTCCGGAATGAGTAATTTATGTGTTGAGGGATTGATCATCCCAATAGACTAATTTTTGTTAACACCCTTGGTGAGGGCTATACCTTTTACAGTTATCCCAAGAGACTTATGGTAAGATGATAAGTGAGGGAAAGTTCACATTAGTGACGCTCAATAGCCAAACCATATGAGTGAAATCTGTTAGTAGATCGGCTAATGTATGGATCACAAAGGAAAGTTCGCATTAGTGATGCCTTGAGATTTATCCTTAAGACCAGAAATAAGGTATCGGCGTTGTGCCCATTTGGTTGCAAACCCTCAAAACTATGATGCGCACATAAAATAACCCTATTCTTGCCATGTATTTGGGGGATGGTGTTCATTCGATCGGGTATCAACATACACTAATCGAATGCCAAACAACATGCATACTTGCATGTCATATTATTGTTCATGAATCACATGTGGTGATATATTTATTGTTGCTTGAGCATGCATTGCATACATTAATAATTGAACTATCACATTGCATTGCATATTTTTATCATGTCATATTTCATATCATTGCGTATTCTAACTTCTGTTTTGTCTATAGGAATACCATTAGAGAGTAGCATTAACCCTACTTCAATCTTAAATACGGTTTATATTTGTTTATTTACTAAGCTAAGTGTAGCTTACGCTTTCTAAGCAACATATTTCAGGACCTATAGATGATGGACAACAGGACCATGGTGATCAAGAGGGATGACAAGAAGATGATGAAGACCATAGATTTTATTAGATTATTATTTGCTGATTCAATAGACTTTGTAATAGGACTAGTTGATTTTTATGTTTTATTTGATGTTATTAGTTAGGAACAGATTTGAGTAGTTTAATAGGGTTTTAATTGAAGCATGAGACTTAGAGTTATATTTTATTTTCGTTGATTTCTGATTGAAGATTGTTTTGGATGAATATTACTCTAAATAATATTATTTTCCAGAACTTTATTTTACAATTATCTTAATAAATTCAATGGTTTGGTAATGTATTGCTTATCCACTCTCATAGGGATATGGGGTGAGAGTTATATCTTAAATTTGGGGGCTCTTATGAGATTTACAGGTTTATGATGTGACAAGTAATATCTACGATTCCATCGAGCCATTTAGAGTTTGCCTTCAATGATGATCGAGGAAGACCATTGTGTGTATGTTAGACATCATGGTAGGAGCTTTCTTATCTTATCATTGTATGTTGACGACATTTTGATAGCGGGGAATAAAAGGAGATGATTGTCGCCACTAAAGAGTGGTTTTCCTTCAATTTTGAGAAGAAGGATATGGGCGAGGCGGATTATGTGCTAGGTGTTAAGATTCACAGGAATCGCGCTAAGAGGCTTCTGTGTTTGTCCCAAGAGTCTTACATAAAGAAGGTACTTGAGCGTTTCAAAATGCATTATACCAAACCCATTTACACTCCTCTCGAGAAGGGTGTTTCATTCCATCTTGGTCTTTGTCCAGAGACAAAGAAAGAGACGGAACAGATGACTACTGTTCCCTATGCTAGTGCTATAGGTAGTCTGATGTATGCTATGATGTGTACTCGACCTGATATTAGTTTCGCGGTTGGCTAAGTCAGCTGTTACCAGGTAGACTCATTAGAAGACAGTGAAACCGTACTCTTCGATACCTATGTAGGACATCAGATTACATGCTTTGCTTCCAGTGAGCAGATTTATAGCTATGAGGCTACTATAATGCAAATTAGGTAGGTGATCTAGACAGTTGAGAGTCGACGTCAGGATCCACATTCTTGCAAGGTGGCTGGACCATCTCTTAGAGTAGTAAAAAACAATTCTGAGTCGTGTTGTCCACTATGAAGTCGGAGTACATGGCTTGTTGTGCAGCCGTCCTTAATGCCGTATGGTTGAGGTGATTCTTACAGGATATTGGAGTCTTCAGAGCTGGCGTAGGGCCGATCACCATCTATAGTGATAGCATGGCATCATTGGCCTACGCCAAGGACCCCAAAAATCATGGCAAGACGAAGCCAATCGAATTCACTCTCATTACATCAGAGACAAAGTTGCACATGGAGATGTGTCCCTTACACATATCCCTACTCAGCATGTAGTAGCTGATCCCGTTACTAAACCTATAGCTAGACAAGCTTTTAAGGTTCATATCCGAGAGATAGGATTACATAGATTGTGATTTATGTTAGGAGGTACAATTTTAATTACATTTGTTGTGTAGACATCTCATAGTACTTTATATTCCATGCGTGAGAATTTAATAGAGTTTATCTTCTCACATGGTATGAGATTGTGTATTATATGTACACATTACACACACAATATATATGTATTATGAGGATGTGGATACGATATATCACCAGGTTAGTAGTCGGCTTCTCATACAACGACCAACCCTGACGCTTGCATTGCGAGCAGGATGAGACATAAAGAGGACCTATGCCATCCGGGGCATTTAGAGGACTCTATAAAGTTATATGTCGCCCTAGGAGAGCCAGGATGAGATTCTTTAGGGAATCGAATATTACCTGATTAGAGCCGAATGTGAGACCTTAATCAAGGTGCTTTAGAGTTGTGACTTGAATTAATGTACTCAAGTTAGGCGCACAGATTGCGACCAGACTAAGATCCGTACGGTGTAGGAGGTTGACATACCCTTGGTTGGGTCTAGAGTTTTACCGTAACATGTGTTGCATATCACATGTACTATTAGCGATGCTTTTTCTTTTGAGAGCAAGAGAATGGATCCCTATTTCCTTGTTGTATCAGATCAAGATGATTCTAGAGTGAATCAACTTATACCCTTACTACTTTTGATCATGCCGTGAAGTTAGATCTGATGCTCACTACTCTGACCTACTTTCCTATGGTCATGCACATACGGTCTAACGGGGGTTTGTCTGGGAAAGTAGTTTGATCGAAGCTAAATGGCATGAGGCTTAGGGAAGACTATTTGGCATCACATTTATAGAGAGACGATTCATAGATATATGTGCTCATGTTTTAAAATTACCATTTGTGTTTCACATCTTTTACCTATATGTATCAGATATATATGTAGCTTATATGAATTATTTTAAATGAGCACATTAACATGAATCTTGTGGTTCAGTATAAAGATATGAATTTGTGCTTATGAGGGATTAGAAGTACTCAATCCGATGTGGCCAAATGAGTCTGGGGCATAGGCGAGATTTTTTGAGAGTGTATCTCCACTTCAGTTTTATGGAACTTGATATGGAGTCGCTCGCCTGTTACTTTGTCCTCGTCGGTCGTACACTCAACGACTTGTTGTATGATTAGCATCCATGATAGGAATATAAGATGTACATGAGAGAGATGCACACTTCGTGCCCACTATGCACAAGTGGGAGATGTTGGATTTTAGCGATGGGTCGACCCGTTTGGGCCGACCCGAGGTCCCCACTTAATGGGACATCCATACTTAATTAGAAGTGTGGATGTGGATAACTCTCTCCTAATGAGATTAGGAGATAGAGTCCTAGGTGAAGTTAAGTTGAGTCTTCTATATATAGAAGACTCCTCCTCCCTACCCATTGAGAGTTACTATTCACGTTTTTAGGAATCCACCCATAGAGAACTCTCTCTCTTCATCTCTTCTTTCAGCAGAGATGTGGATTTGCAATTGGGGTTCCATAGAAAGCCTTAGGTCGATTGAGTGTGGATTCATTGTATGTTGTTCTAATAATCACATATTCCGACATGAGACTTTATTCGGTTTGATAGAGATCTTCTGCTGTAGATTCAGGTTCGTGCATATCAAGGTACGTGATCCGGAGCGTTTACAACATTCATTGATAAATACACACTTAAAGATAAATTCAATTAAATAATAAGATTAGGTTTAAATGAGTTTATCTTTTAATTAGATAACATTAAAATGCGTATTTATATAAGATTAAACTAAGTTTGTTAGGATAATTAATTGCAATGGTACTTAATAGGATACTAATAGATAAGTAGATAAGAGACCATTATTCTAACAACTTTAAGAGATCCTTATCGACTAATATTTAGTGATTAACTATTAGTATTATTATTATTATTTTTCCTTATTCGATTAGATAATTGCAAAAATTATAAATACATATAAGCCCCAATCCAATTATACACGTGTCAACCCGAACGCGTATAGCGGATTGGCAGATCGAATTGAAAATTCCCAGCTCTAACCTTGACCCAGAACCAAGAAGAACAAAAATCTTAAATCATCTGTCAAACTTATTTTTCCTCTTATTCCATTCTTCGCAAATACATCCATACATTAAGATGACATAATACATATAAACCCAGAGAGAGATATATGATTCACCGATTTGACAAGGCTCTTCACTAATTTTAATTTTTCTTCTCACCTTTCCCATCCTTCTTTGGTGGCGGTACAGGCTTACCCGACCTGAGTACTTCATTTAGACCTCTAGGTAAAACAACCAAATCTCCCTTCTGCACGCACATGCATCACAGACAACCAACGTAACATACTGATCAAACAAAATAATACATATTGACAAAAATTGATGTTATAGAGAAGAGAGATGAATGAGGGTGTCTTACATTGATTTTCTTTCCTTCTTGTGTTGTACTCGAACTATAGTGATCAGATGCAGTGTGATAGCCTAGGTACTTAAGAAAAGCCCTTCTAGTGAGCCCAAGGTAATGGCAGGAGTACTTTGCATGATTTAATGCCTTCGTGAAGAAGCCTTCCATTTTAATTAAGATCCCTTCTGGCTTCTTCTGCCTTTTCTATTCAATCCAACTTCCACTTTCCCACATATATATATAGAGAGAGAGCTCTTCCTTCACCTGCTACCTTGCAAGTTTGTCAGTTCATGTCACACGATGAATAGATCCCTTCTGGCTTCTTCAACTTAATCAGCGGACAAGGTTGGTGGTCTTGTGTTCATACTTCATACTACAAAATCCAAGGCCAATATCCATGTGGAAGAGAGTAGTTGAATGAAGTCAATTGATTCTATTCAACGGATGCTTGGTATATATTTATTTAAACTAAGATATTTTTTTTCCTTCTTCTATTTATTTATTTTGGCACATTGCATCTCCCCCACACGTCCACAAATCTACTAGGGCTTTGGAGCTTAGCTATATCTAGAAGCTGACAAATTGAACGACATTGAATCATGGTTTCAAGGATCGGCCGATACCGGTCCATACCGGCCGGTCCGGACGGGATTGGTACGGTTCCAACCCACGATACAAGTTTTTGTATTGCTATGTTATGGACCGGCAGTCTGGCGACTGGTTCCTCTGGTTCGTGATCGGTTCGGGCAGTCTGGCGACCGGTCCCTCCGGTCCAGCGTTCGGTACCGCCGGTCCAACGACCGATACCACCAGTCCGGTAGTCCGGTGACCGGTTCTGCCGGTCCGGCGACCGATCCCACCAGTCCTGTCGGTTCGGTGACCTGTTCTGGCCGGTTCGGCGCTAGTTTGAAAATTTTAATTTTTTTTTATTTTCTATATCGGTTTCGGACCGGCCGGTACCGATCCGTACTTGTGGTCCGGATCGGTCCGACGACCGGTTTCGATCTTTAAAACCTTGCATTGAAGTTTCAGACTGAGGCAACCCTCGAGTAGGGGCGTAATTTGGTCGGTTCGATTTAGTTGTCAAACCTAAACCAACCCGAATTACATTACACTAAACCAAAAACTGAACCAAACCGAATTAGAAAACCGAAAACCAAACCGAACTATAATGGATAAAACCGAAAATTGAACCAAACCAAATAAAAACCAAAAAATTCAGCTTTTCGGTTCGATTTGACAAAATTAATACTATTTTCTATACAAAACGCATACAAACATATATCTATATATTATATATAATCTACTTCGGTTTTTTCGATTCAATTCATTTAGTCGAAGCTTTAACTGAAAACCAAACCGAACTAATTCGGTTTTTTGTTTCCTAAACCATAACCAAACCAAAATTAAAAAACCACAAATCAAATTGACCTTTTTTCGGTTTGGTTTGTTCGATTTTTGGTTTAAACCGAACCAATTGACACCCCTATCTCGAAGTATATCTTTAAGGGCTTACCTCACGAGAAGGATCAAGATAGGCACTTTGCCATGGTGGCACATATGGTAAATGGAGGTAGATTCCCTTTGGCCCCTATCTTTTTGGGCACACTACTATTTGCAGGATCTGCTTGTCGAAGACTTGTCTTCTTCATGAGGTCGTTACGAGATTGAGACGTTTGTGCACACGTCTTTTCTACAAATTTTTATGTTTGAGAGGTTCAAATGCTATGCCCCCCTCCTCGATCGCTTTGTGTTGACAATTGCTGCACTCGGGTAGTGCTATGGTATAACGCCAAGTGCAAGGGGATCAATTTTATTTCCCTGGTTGATGACGAATCGAAGTTCGATATTCATCCATTTCTTTTACCCCCACTTGGGATACAACCCATCTGTTTCCGAGGTGAACCTCAGCTATGCAAAATATGCCTTGTCGAGCAGCACACCATGGATCCTTACTTTATTGCTTATACTATGACGGTTCTGTAGGGTTGCCTTTCGGCGCGGGTGGAGCTAGATAAAGGCTACATCATGAAGACTTATAACCCTCAGCATCTTGTGGGCCCGTTTGACCTCACGTAGACTCCTCAGTCAATCAAGGCACCAATTATACCTTCACACGAAAGGCAGCTTTCATGATTTGTTTCACATCTCTCAAAAAGATTTTTTGTTGGCAGGAGATTGCCGCCCGGGAGGATGTACTCCATCTATGGTGAAGTTTTGGTACAATTTCTATCAGGACGCACGTGCGTTTGTGCAGGGAAAGGCAGCAAGAGTGCCGTTGATGTCTATCACTGTGGACCATTCTAGGATAAAGTTATCTAGATCAATCCACCTAGGACTTCTGAAGAAGAAAGTGTGCCCCCTCTCAAGGGTACCTTCATTGCTTCCATTGAAACACCAGTGCCATGCAGATTTCTCCTATGTTCATTAGCCACTTCACCTAAGTGTCATTGCTCTTAGTTTTGGATTCTCTTCCAACTTACCAGTGGTTCATGGTCATTGGAGCAAGACCCTTTGATCACCAATTGGTCTATTTGGAGTCTGTTTCTCTCAGCCTAAGACAAATCTTCACTGTTATCCCCGAGAAGCTCCTCTCAACCCCAGCCGCTAATCTAGTCAGTAGGTGTCAACCGCTAGAATAACCACTATTGGTTCATCCGTTTTCTTTATATTTTTTTGTTTTGATTTTGTTAGTATCTTTGATTTTTGATCGTGAATATATTCTTAATTGAAGACAAGATAGTTTTTGTGAATGTTAACTGTTGTTATGAATCTCTAATTAGTATGTACTTATTTAATCTAAAGGATTGAACGAACTCATCATAAAGGAAGAACCCCAACCTTTGTCAATCACCTAAGTCAATTGCATCCGGTGACCGATTACATGATCAATTGATAGACCAATTCGGTTTAGTTAATGTAAGTTGGTTCCTGGGGTCAAAAGTTGATAACCTCATTCTTGGACTCTCATAGTCCTGGCACGCTTGTACATACAACAACATGGCTGAAAATTCGACTGAGGAATTCGGTGGGAACATATCCTTTTTGATACGCCTAGTGGAACACAGCTTTGTATCAATGCCAAGGAGAAACACCAGACCTGCTGAAGAAGAAGTGGAGGACCTAGTACCCACTATCAATGGAGAACAACTGGTACAAAATTGTCTTAGAATGAAAATAGTAATAAAATTGGGTCCAATTCTAATCCCGCTCCTCAACAAGGAGACCCAGATAGGTCGGTGCATGACATGCTTAAAAGTCTAGCTAATCTGTTCACAAGATGGATGGCCAAGTCAAATTGATCGTTATCATTCTTGAATGCAAATATCGGCAATTTTATAGCTAGAGCAAATAGTAATCAGAGGGAGTTCAATCCCTCACAGATGGAAGACCAATTCAAGGTCATAAGAATAAATGCCTGAATGAGAACATGGTCGCAACCGAGAATGCTGTCGGTCAAGGCGGGTACCTTGGCCAAATGGTAGAAATGCCAAGTGACAAACGCTACTAGGAAACATGAACACCAATCAAGGGGTGTCACATCCCAAACCTAGAGTACTCATTGGAGAACCTAAAGACTTGAAAACGTAACTGTCACCCCATATCCACATGGGAGTGGTTAAGCAATATAGAACATAAACGACATCTGTAACATTAGTTCTAATAAATATTACAATGGGTTTAACTAAATTATATGAGTTCAACTACAATAATAAAGACATATAGACTTCTACCCTTCTATTTTCAATATCGCTGAACTCTCCGATATATCAATCCAGGACCTCAAAATATTAAACAACAAACATAAGCTGAAAACTCGGATGAGTAAACCCTTCAAATCAAGGTATTTACTCATAAACATGTTACGAGAAAATAAGTAATATCATATAATAACTGAGAAATAACGAATAATATCTCATAGATATAAGCAATACACACACACACACCACATAATGCAATTCTCTCCCATCTCACTTGATTTTGTCTCAATGACTGTAAGTCCACACAACTTGATGTTTCTACTATGGGTTAACTTGTCTCCAAAAAGAAAATGTTATGGTGTTTTCCTACTTTTGGGTACCCAATCCCTAAAAGGAAATGGTTAGTTGTGTTGTGGCACATTCCTTGGGAAGCATTACCTAAAGGAGATGTGGGTGTGATTTCATGGTTAGGCTAGACCTAACAACCCCGCATTGCATACATTTCATCATCTTCACTCAATCATAAGCATTGTGCATCATACCATTCATCTCATAAACATTTTTTTATGTGTTTATCATTTCTTCACCTGATTGCTATATGTTTGTATTTATCTTCATTGATTGTGTGTTTGTGATGTGGACTGATTTGTGGTGATTGGATGTTGTGTGTGTTCATGAATAAGAACTATGAGATTAGTGGATTGGTAAGAAGTGTTTCAGTATAATTAAGATCATGAGTTTATTGTTTTATAAGAATTGTTTCAGCATGATTAAGATCACGAGGTTATTATTTTATGATAAGTGTTTTAGCATGATTAAGATCACGAGTTTATTGGTTTATGAAAAAGTGTTTCAGCATGATTATGATCATAAGGATATGGATTTATATGACAGTCGTGTTTATTATGATTATGATTTTGTAGTGAGGATGTGTGAGAAAGTTATGAAATTGCCATGTTAAAAGTATGATATTGGAGTATGTGAGTATTATGATTATTATTATGAGAATGTGGTTTAGGATTGTAGTATTATGAGAATGATTATTGTTATGAGATTGGTTATATGCTTGTTAACAAGAATGATTGTAATATATATGTATTGTGTGGGATTGTATGTACATGAATGTTGTTATATCACCGTGAAAGTAGTTAAAGTAGTTTCCTTGGATTTACCTACTGAGCCTCCAAAGCTCACCCCTACTTGAAACAGGTTATCCACAAGAGTGATGGCTGGACCTGAAGAGAGAGTTGCATAATGGTCATGTTGGCTGCTGCTATAGTTTATGAACAATGATTTTATTTAGTTTGATTTATGGATTAGATTTATTTGTTCTTACCCTTTTTGGGCAACCGGTTGTATTTGAATTTGATAATTGGCTTGGAGACTATGTTGGATTTATTTTAAGGTTTAAATTTTATGAGCTTCCACTAATTATTAGTATACTCTGTTGGACCATGATATTGGTTTAGATGGTTTGGCCGCATCCAATGTCTAGATCTGAAGGTCATTCCTTGGAAATCATTGAGATCCTATATCTCGTATTCGGGGTGTAACAGGCATACTCTTGGTTGGACCTAGAGCTCTACTATAGCATGTGTTGTACACCACATATGCTAGTAGCGACATTTCCTTGGAGAGAAAGTGAATGAATTTTTATTTTCTTAGTATGTGAGCTCAAGATGATCTCGATTAGGATCAACTTGTGCTTTTATTTACCTTTGAATATGTCATGAAATAGAGACCTGATGATCGCTATTCTATCATTCTTTTCTATGATCATGGATGATACGGTTTAAATTTGGCTGGATAAGCAGTTGGGTCAAAGCTAAATGACATGAGGCTTAGGTAAGGTTATTTGGAATCACATTCTTAGAGATATGATTCATAGAGAGATGTGCTCATTATTTAAAATTAGCATATTTGATGTTTCTATATATATATCCTAATCATGAATTTGGTGGTTGAGTATTGTTCCGAGTTTGAGCTCATGAGGGGTTAGAAATACTTAATCTGATGTGGCCAAATGGGTTTGAGGCATAGGCGAGACTTTTGAGAGTGTCTCTATGGTAGTTTTATGGGAACTTAATATGGAGCCGCTCGTCCGTTAGTTTATGCTCGTTGGTCACAAACTCAACAACCTGTATGATTAGCATCCATGATAGGGAATTCTGATATTTATGAGAGAGATGCACACCTGTAGTGCCCATTATAAACGAGTAGGAGATGTTGGATATCGTATGAGTGGGTCCACTTTGGGTTTGAAGCAACCCGATTCGAAGGTTCGTTCATATTAGGCAAGCTATTTTGAGCTGGCCTTTTATGTGGGACTACTCTCCTAGTCATTGGAGAATAAGGAGTGTTAGAGCATATGTAGGAGTTCAATAGAAGTTTCTATATATAGAAACCTCCTCCCTAAAACCCACGAGAACTGTTCCAACGTATGGACTAGATCTGGAGCTCTCTCTCTCTCTGTCTCTCTTCATCATCTCCATATGTAGGAGTTCAATAGAAGTTTCTATATATAGAAACCTCCTCCCTAAAACCCACGAGAACTGTTCCAACGTATGGACTAGATCTGGAGCTCTCTCTCTCTCTCTGTCTCTCTTCATCATCTCTACATCGTTTAGAGATCTGGTTGTTCTAAGATTTCCATACTTCAGCCCCTAGTTGCTTGAATGTGGACATCTGTATGTGTCTGTGTGGTTCTAGTAATCACACAAAATACTGATGTAAGAGGATTCCAATTCGTAAACGAGATGTTTCGCTACAAGTCCAAGTTAGTGCAAAGATAGGTATGTGATGCCATTCGTTTTATCCTTCAAAATTAATTCAAGAGTATCATAACATTTGATCATCCAAGAAATAAAAAAATAAAAAATAAATAAAAAAACATTCTTTGGGTGGGTTGTGGACGATGGTCTGCACATATGTCCTTTTTGGCTCGACATACTTTTGACCAAATTAACGAGATGATGTAACCGATCTTGTTAACATATGTTTCGTATATTAACTAGACAAGGTAGAGTAGGATGAGCAATTTGGACAAATGCTAAGAAACAAGCATTCTTCAATTTGCATACAAGCCTCAAGATTATTTAACGATTATGTCGACAAGAGCATTAGCCTAACAAGGGAGAAGAACGTCAACTAATCTATGGTCACATGGATTTTGCACAAAGACCATGTGTATTATAACCATGACATTTATAATTGTTAGAGATAGTGGCTCGAAAGAGAGGGTCCTGTGGGTAGGACGAAGTGGAGCTAGCCCACGAGAAGAGGTCCCTCTCCAGGTAACAGGTCAGTCTTTTGTATCAAGTAGAATCGTAGGTTGGGAGGGTGCAGGAGACTTCGCTTCCCATGGTACGGTAAGAGTATATTAAGAGATTTTTCATATACATGATAGGCGATACAAGTTGTAACCTTAATTCATTCAACGACATAATGAAAACTTCCCTTCCGTGGACATAGATACTTACAAGTTGTAACCTTAATTCATTCAACGACATAATGAAAACTTCTCTCCCGTAGACGTAGGTACTACGCCAAACCTAAGCATTCTGGTTCATAAGAATTGGAACAAATCAGTGTTTTAAAATTCACTAGTAACTCGGAAAACTCAACCAAGTTACTTGGATAAACTGTTTCGCTGGTTAACTCACCCTAAAAATCAGGGGCAGTTAACTAAAAAACTCGGTCGAGTAAATTGTAAAACTTGTCCGTGTTTTCTGTTGACTCAGCTGATTAACTTGGTTTCGGATAAAATATCTTTTTAACTAATCTCTATTTCTATACTTAATTTTTATCTATAAAACAGATTTTTTAAAAGAAAAGGTAGTTTGGGACTCTTTATATTCTGTTTAGAGTTTTTAAGAGTAGGGATTTTTAATCCTGAGAAAACATGACTTGAGACTCTTAATCTTCTATTCAAATCTCGTCTAAGATATTAATGTGCTCGATTTTTTTGCACTTTTCTATGATTTTTTTCATATTTTTTAATTTTATTATATTTTATATATTTTTAAAATATTAAATATTTTTGTACTGACCAACTGGTAACTCAGTCCGACTTACCAAATTACTCGGATAGGTGGATTCTCGAGTTACCAGCCCTATCCGAGTTTTTAAACATTGAAACAAATGGTTCATATGAATTGGAAACAAACTAGAATCGACTTCCACATGTCCCAGCTGATTTCTTTCTGAACTAGGTACCATCTCTCTATTAGCTTCAAATGGCTATCCCACCCAAAGAGAACTTCATGACCAGAAGCCAAGAATGATTTTGCCCTCTGCCCTCCAAACAGTATGGGAACCTTTCAGCTCATACTGCTCACACTCCTAGATCTTCACGGCACCTCCTTCACCATAGTGTGAACTGGGAGCAGCTACAAAAAGCTAGGCCTAACTAAAAATTTGCTTTCAACGTCAACACCACCATGAAAAAAAGTAGACTATGGTTGCCCACAGATCTGACAATAGGTGAAATCCAATCCCTTTGCTTTGTACCAGTCTTTTGAAGCCGCAAGTCAGGCTCCCTTCGCCTCTCGGAAGCGAGAAAGCGAGCAGCAAGCTTCAAAACTGCAGGGTTTCAAAGCTCCTTACTATACTATAGGCAAACAAGTACTTACTCTTAACAAGTTGCTTGCTTGCTGGCATCAAAGCTTTTCCCCACGCAATTATACAATAAATGTACAGAAAGCCTTCAAGAAATCCCATCATTTCACATGAAACACTGCCATGTTACAATCAGATAAAAGAGACCAAAGTCTACATATACCTGGTTTCAGAAATGTTCCCCTTAACATCAGTCTCTTAACATTAAGAATCATCAATAGAAGTGCTCATGGATTAAGCCGAAGTTCTGGGAGGAAAATATTATCTTAATAAATTAAACGCAACAACAATAAGGTGTTAACAGAAAAAACTTACTGCACAGGCAAGAACTGTGCAATATGAGATCCAATGCTGTCAGATGAGAATCCAAATTCTATTAGAATCTCAAAACAGCAGAAGCCAAGAACAACCAACCGGAACAAACAAATGATGACCAGTCTAAGAACCTTAATTTTTGTCACAGTTTTAAGAGGGCTAAAAATAAATGAAATGTGAAGAAAGCTGGACACCAAGAGCAATCAGCATCCTATTAATTGTCCAACTCGACGAGTAGTGCCTGCCTTTCAGCCACTTTCTTCCGGATAAAGATGCCCCACCTCATGGCTGCCTTCAGCTTGAGCCACCCTGCAAAAGTTTTACCTGAAGAATGGGTTCGATCCTCATCAAAGCTGTAGTTTGGTGATGGGGATGGCATGTATGATGGATAACCATACCCATCCTCCAGTACATTAATGGAAGCATGCCCGTCCATGCTGAAGAGACGAAGCAAGTGTTGCATACCTTCATCCTCAAGCATCTCATGACTTCTCATGTGAATGTCTTCCTCTGAGAAGAAGTCATCAACTCCCCTAGTGTCCTGATTGCGGGACCAGTCATCAGATGAAGAGAGATTTGATGGCTGAACAGATGGGCCAGCAATCTGAAACCCTGATGTTGATGATTGTGAAGGGCCAAGAGCCAAGCCGACAATGTGATTATTTGTTATGATTTGGGTTTGGTGTGAAGAACTGATCAGCTGGTTCTGTGGGTTGAATGATGTGGCATCAAACTGTATATTCGCATTGGAATTTATGTGCTGCAACTGAGTCGAGTATCTAGTTTCCAGATTACTATTATATCCTGAAGCAGAAAAAAGTATACGCATCATCAAACTGCTAATTAAAACACCAGCATTCACGTGGTCAGCAACATCCACTAACAAAATTCTCACAAGCAGAGTTTACCAACTGTTCCAAATAGTATTGAAAGCATTCCATAGATGTACGCACACACTTGAAAAGAAAGATGTGTGTGTATGCATGTGCAAGTGTGTCTGAAGGAAAAGGAAACATGAAAATCAAATTTATCATACAAACATAATTAACTTGCATGAGTTTCAGTCTATGGCCCGTTTATGAGGTGGCCCAACAATCTCTCCAACCAAACATGTGAAAAGCTCATACATGACATAATGTCCATACTTTCCAGTAATAGAGAACTTCGACAAGTTTTCAAATACAGATGGAATCTCATTCTAAAGTGATTGACAAATTTAATCAATCCATCTACGTATCAAGAACTGAATCTTGTCATTGGGAACACAAAATGAATACAAGGACTTCTTTTCTGCATTTTCTAAGCCAAAGATAAATTTTCAAATCTTTCTCATCTATCTTCTTAAATCAAGAAGGATTTAAACTAACCTGAACATATGTATCGATATCTATAAGTTAATGAATTAAAACGAACCATTATGCTGGGTTTCGAAATAATGGGGGATTAGGAATGCACCATTTAATAATATATGCCATTAGTTTCTACCTTATTCCTAAATGTCATCAAAATTTCATTTTGGAAAAAAATCTGATATTTTTACTTTCATGATTACAACATAAATAATTTCTTTTTCAGTAATTTATTTATTTATTTTCATTTATTCAATTCAAAAATTAGTTATCTTAAATGCAATTAGTTAGATAATTTGTAATGTGAACTGTAATACAAAATATTGCTACTCTACTGAAAATTTATGAAATCTATTACTAGAATAGACTATACAAGCCACTAATGCAAACATATAGAACACCACTGGTATTGAAGTGATAGTCAATCTATAAGGATCCATATATCATTAAGAAATTTCTTCTTTTTTTTTTTTTTGGAAGGTCTTAAGAAGCCTGTAAGCAACAAATTTATGGTATTTGAAGTTGGTAAAAAATTAAGGCCCCATTTGGATATGTTTTTCAAAAGTTGCTGTTAGAAACAAGAAAACAATAAGCAGCTTCTTTACTTTTCGGAAGATCTTTTTATAAAGCAAAATTGTTTGGTAAACTTCTGCTAAAAAGCAAAAAAGCCTGTTTGCACAAGCAGAAGCTAAGGAATTGCTTCTTTGTTGTTATGGCACTACGGGGATTAAAATAAATAAATATAAATATATATATATATATATATATATATATATATAAATCTGTGTGTGTGTATAGATATCTATATCTGTGCG
>JAUPMG010000003.1:5018343-5035143 GCA_031762675.1 Pachysandra terminalis
CCCCCCCCCCCCCCCCCCCCGTATTTCGGCATATTATATGGAATGCTTCCACCATTTCTTTAAACAATGCTGTTATGAAATTAGATGTTAATTTCTTAGTTCATTATCTATTTTGAGTTGAATTTTGATATTATGTAAACCTACCACTCTTGTATATTATGATAGTTTCAATTCCCTAAGAAAGTAATTTGTTAAAAGTAGAAGAACGAGCTAAAAGGTGTTTATACCATATAAATACATGCCGGAGGGTTCTTAACAAAAAACAGAAATGTGCTGGAACAATTGAGGGTTCTTACTGTGCATTGGCTGCATTTTATTATAAATAAGTTGATGGAAGTC
The DNA here is from genome assembly GCA_031762675.1 of Pachysandra terminalis. NCBI lineage: Eukaryota > Viridiplantae > Streptophyta > Magnoliopsida > Buxales > Buxaceae > Pachysandra > Pachysandra terminalis. The sequence goes on from JAUPMG010000003.1 coordinate 5,018,683, forward strand.
ACCACCTGAATCCAGAGGCATAGATCCACAGTATATATATATATATATATATATATATATATAGAGAGAGAGAGAGAGAGAGAGAGAGAGAGAGAAGAGGAGAGAGTTTTGTAATGGTTGTGTTCTGCAAAACAAATAAAAATAAAATGTAAATGATAACAACTTGCCACACTGCCTTGGTTGGTCATTCATTGGTTGGAAACAGCATTAGAGTCTAGGAATTTGGGGTCGCCTAAGTGAACACAGCACGTTGGGCTCTTCCATTTCTTATGCATTATGTAATACTAACACAAATACTACATATTTCAACAACGGGATGGGATCATCAGTGCTTTATGTAACAGAAGCCCTAAACGAAGACTAAACAGAAATTTCTTAAGAGAAAAGATTCAAATAGATCAAACAAATATAAATCCTAAACATCATCTATAACTCGGAAACGAATTGATTCAGTTCTGACAGCTAAGAGACCGATGAAACGCAAATAATTTGAATAACAGAGGACATTTCAGAGACGAAAAGATCAAAAGAAAATTATAATAGAGAATATCAGATCGAATCAATGAAAAAGACTAGAAAAGCCCAAGAATCTTGAAATGAAACTGAAGAAATGAAAACCTTGCTGCATTCTCGTTGGGATTTAATAAGTTTTTAGGAAACCTAGATTGTTAGGAGTAAACAAGAGTAATTTATAGATTTTTTAAAAAAGCTAGAACTCCTGTTGGAGATGGTCAGAGAAGCTCGGATTCAATGGAGATGGTTGGAGAAGAAGGTAAATGACAGGTTTGTTGATGAGGCAATGGAGGAGGGTATGCTCTTTCTTGTAAAGTCTCCTCTTTCCACAACTTCAGAAAGTTTCGGGCTCTTTAGGATTTAAAGATAAGCATAAAAGCAATTTTGATTCTTTAAGAAAGAAGAAATGAAACATTGCTTCTCTCGAGTAAAAAAAGTCTTTTTGCTTCTCAATTGAAGGAAAAAAGCACTTTCTAAGTATAGAACCAAACATTGTTTTTGCTTTCAAAAGCAAAATTTTGCTTCCAAAAGCAAAAAAAGTACTTTTGAAAGCAGTATCAAAGGAGCCTAAATAGGATATATTATTACTTGCAAAGTTAACAAGTAAATCAATATTTTTAATGATGAGAAAGGTATACAAGCAAATCATTAAAAACAATACCAGATGTTTCTAATATAAACAATGATCAAGCAGGTTTAAACAAACTTGACAAGGTCAACTGAGTTGACAATCAAACCAGACCGCCCATGCTGTTTGCTTTTAACGATTTAAATCCAACAGAAGCACCCCGAAACCTCCAACCAAAACTGTGTTCTAAATGTCTCTGTTTCAATCAGCCATGCAGTCCATGCCATTCAAAGTCGATTATGACCAGAATGCCATCATTAACAACATCTTGCATGAGCACACTACTTTGTCTATTGGTAATTATGGAATATAAGCTTTTGTTTCCAGAAATACTTACCTCCAACTGCTAAGCCTGAATCAATGGAAGGCTGCTCTGGAGGATTTGGAAAAGGCAGGCGTGGCACAGAGATTTGCTGATCAAATGGATTAGAATAATCAGGTGGATCCATTGGAAATTCAGTCCGAGAAGTATTTGATCTCTTTTTCTGCTTGAAGCTCAAAAGAGACTTGCCATCATATTCTATAACATGCATCCAATTGTCATACGCCTTCTTCACCAAGGTATCTACATAGACCTACATGAACCAAAGCACCTCTTATCTTTTGGAAAAGTAAAAAATCAAGTCTATTCTCGATAAGAAACAGATGATCATTTTATCCTACTCTCGATATTCTGTAAAATAAAGAATCCATACATTCCAAATGCAGAGTATGATGGTTATGAATATATTGCCAACTTTGGTTTTTTAGATATATGGCTCATTGACTCTCTTTAGACCAAATCCTGGTAGACGAACAGGAAAACCCAGTTTTAATAATCAAGTTTAGGATATCACATATAATGCTCTTTTAATAACAATCAATTGATTAAAGACCATACTAATTGCTTTCAGAAACAAATCAGCTTCAGACCTCAAGTGTTAAAAACATAACAATATACATAAACAATAGCACAAGAGATGTTTCACAGTTTTGATGGTTTCCAAAAGCTTGTGATGCAATATTTGTCATGCATAATGGACTTGGGATGGAAAACTAAGCTAGGCTTGTCCATGAGCCAAGCTAGCACCACCTAGGCTTAATCTTGGCGCATGAGTATGCGCTCAACGATTAGGTTTGCAAGCCAATCCCAGCTTGAAAAGAAGCCCGTTTCCTTAACGAGCTTGAGTGGGCTCCGATTAATTAAAATTCCGATCACTTACATTATAATAAAATAAATTTTTAAGTTTGAATAATTTTAGAACTAAAATAATATCCTCAAATTTTGAAAATAAGACGTTATAATTTTAACTTTTAATTTCTTTTAGACGCTATATCTACCAAAATCATGGGCTTTGAAGGTTAATATTAACGAGCTTTCATCCCATGTGGCCTAATAACATGATTGGAATAATCTGAGCGTTTAAAGAACTGAGCTGAGCCTTTTGAATCCTAACAAGCTTGTGCTTGACCTAAGGCTTACAGGCCCAAGTCAAGAAAGGAAAAGCTTGCTGGACTTATTTACAGCCCTAGGTCAAAGCCACATCATGGTGTTCAATAAATGCTTGGGACTTTATATAACGGATGACAAGAATAGCACCAGGATAACATCAAAACAGAACATATGATACCAACCTTCTGACTATCAGAAAGAGAATCAGCTGAACAATACTGTTCACCTGCAATAAAGCCATTCAACTCATAATTATTGTTAAAAATAACACCATCATTCCTTGTGTCATCCGAATAGAAAACATAATGCTTCCCACTCAGATCACATGTCTTCGAATGCTCCATGAGAATATCCCACATCTTATTTGACATGCCACTTCCAAGGATCTACAACCATAAGATGGGAATATCAGAATTCAATTGCAAAACAAATCCCGAATTCACAAACTAAAACCTACAATCTTACATTCCGCAATCTCTGGGAATCTCTAACTACAAGCAGCAGAAAGTCTTCAACCGTGTATATTCCAGATTTATTCAGTCTCGTATGGAATGGCCCATTCTTGCCAATCTTCTCCAGTCTCCATACCTCATCATTTAATGCAGGTGGATAGTGTTTCTTGAATACTGAAAAAGAAAAAATGCAATTTCATCGCCAACATTCTCACACATAACAAAGCAAAAAAACAAAGGCCCTTTGAGCATAAACCTACATTCTCCTCGGTGATCCTTAACAGTAAAGGCATCAGTTTTTGCCTCACGAATACGAATACCCTCAGAATAGCCTGAGGCAACCTTCAGGCCAAGCCTGAACTTCTTGCTCCTTATCCAGCTTGAGTTGTCAGTAAATGTGAGCTCCCCCAGTGTTCCTACACCTTCTTTCAACAAGACTTGCAAGTCACCAGTAAGAAGTGGCCTCTTTCCTTCACGCTCTTTTACCGCATGGCTCTCAAAGATTTCTTGAGTCCAGTCATCATCATTGTCATTGTTGAAATCACCATCAAGCACAACAACGTCTAATTTGACCGAGGACTCTGGTCCTACTGTTACAACATGACCTGTTTTTGCATCAAGCAAAACAACATGAATCGCAGCGCCCCGCTCCCATTCTACTTTCAGTCCACTAAAGAGAGGGAGAGACAACCTGGACCTGAAGTGCAGCTGCAAGTTTCTTCCATCGTGCCCTTTAATTCGTTTGGAAGAAGACCTGCAGTTCCTTAAATTGCAGGTGTTAAAAGATTGTTTCACTAACATGGCGACAGTAACAGAAAACATAGCAGTGAGAAAAACAAAACAGTATGGCAATGGGACAAGAAAAAACCAAATACAGAAATATTTAACTGGATGTTATTAGCAATTTGTAGATTTAATCACATAGATTTAGTTTCAGCAATGGACTAGAAAAACACCAAATACAGAAATGTTTAACTGGGTGTTATTACCAATTTGCAAATTTTACCAATTTAATTTGTTTCAAATATATATATATATGGGTTAAACTAAATTAAAATGACGTATCTGCTAGACATGGGTAAAACATGATTCTGCATACCAAATTTATACATTTCTGGTATCACCCGGGAGCACTACCTGATACTTTAGCCGAGAAATATCTAATATCTAAGTCTGAAAAAGTGCAAAATTGGGTCTTACAAATTCCTAATTTCTTCATTCCAAAACCTCATACGAGTGTTGTTAAATGTACTCTCCTAGGCGGCTAGGCAAAGAAGGTGTTTTTTCAGGACTCAGGTAGTACAACCTAGGCAAGCTAGAGCAAGGCGACCACCTGGGTTTTCAAGCAGTAGCCTAAACAACCATGTGACTGCCAACGCGAGATTTCAGTACTTATTTATTAATTTACATCTTATATGTTCACTTTCTATAAGTTATTAATATAATATGTATTAGCCAACTATTTTTCATTAACTTACTAAAAATAATAATACTACTAGCATGATTTTTTTATACTAATTTTCTAATAAGAACAGGCCAGATGTCTGGTGACAAGCGTAAAACATAGAAACCCGGTGAAAAATGGATTTCACACATGGCAGCTTATTTGGAGAACCTATTGTTCACATGTACTTCCAGTTGACTACCTCAAATAGTAAGTTTAATCCCCCAAAACATTTACCACATGACATATAGGGATCTCCTAAATTTAACTTCTCTCTTGTGCAAAACATAAACAATATTAAAAAAATTGACGACTGCTGTTAAATGTAATAAAATCTGTTAGGCATCTCGTTCTGCCATGTGCCAATACCGACCAATGAGATTGCAGACACTTTAACCAAGGAGAAGTTGAAAGGAAAAATTCTTTGAAAGCCTTACATCAGAGAATATGCTTTAGGGAGGCCTGCTTAGCATGAGGGAGTTTGACATGTGGACACCTTTACTCTTCTTTCCTGTATTTCCTGTTGTTGTACTATGTTTTTCCCTCATCTTACCCACTATTAAAGCTTCTTTATATATTCTCTCCCTATTTTTTTTATGAACCTTCACTATTCATCAAGACAAATCTATTATCGTTTATTAATGGGGCTTACATTAACTTAAGTATTGTCCATGTTGCCTGTCCAGTCTCTCCTGTTAAGTGACACTCTACATTAGCCACATCATTGCTCCATGTGGCAGAAAAAGCAAAGTCTCACAAGACAAATAAATCTGGTGAAGCAAACCAGTTAACTTTCTCCTAAGAAGATGGTACAATACAAAATTATATTAATGATTACTCGCAATTTAATTTAACAGATGACCAATTGCTTCTACTAATAATACTTTTATATGTTACATTTTAATAATTAGGACTGCTTATTACTAGCATAATTAATATTAACTTACTACTAAACTAATTTTTAAGTTATTACTCAAAACATATCATTGATCAATTGTTTATAATCAAAATTATACCATATACAATTTTATTAACTAGTATACACAATCAAGATTGCTGAAAAAAAGTATAAGATTTAATTACACCCCCAAACCAATTACATTAAACATTGCCCCAATCATTTACAAAATCATCCAAGGATACAGCTTTAGATTCCAAAAGAATCCCCACCGAATCAAAAACTAAAAATAATGCCCTCTTTTTAATAGCGTCCACATTACTTCCTTCCTGTCAAATATACTTGCATTCTATTCTACCCAAATAGCCCAATATATACCTGATGAGAAAACACCTGAAGATGTACCCTCATGTTTGTGTTGTGTGTTTGAGCCAGGGTGTGTTTAAGATATACCTGATGAGAAAACACCTGAAGACCATTTGCTTCTAGGGAGAAAGGTGGCATATTCCATTTGGTCCTTTTTCTTGTAGGGGATTGATATTCACATATAGATTCGCTATTCAGTCAGTGGCGTTTTCAGGGGGGGCAAAATGATGTATAATGCCCTATTCCAGGCAGTGTTGTTGATTTTATGGGAGGAGGGGAACAGGAGGATCTTTGAGGATAGGACTAGGGTCACTAGGGCACTGATCGAGTTGATCATTCAGTTGGTGGCTGCCTAGATGATGGTCCAATCGGAGTTTAGAGGACTTTCGAGGTCAGACTTTCACAGAGATTGGGCTACGGTGGCCAAATCATAACCATTTACTAACTCTATTACTACATTTTGGAAACCACTGAGGGCGAGGGAAAGGTTTATCAATCTCAATTTTAATGGATCTTCCTTAGGCAATCCAAGACCATTGGGGGTTGGAGGGGGGTTCCGAGACCATCATGGGTCTATCCTTCAAGCCTTCTCAGGTCCATTAGGGGAGGGGAACTCGATTCATGCTGAGATATGTGCTTTGATTACGGGATTGCAAGAAGCTAAATCCCAAGGCTTTCTATCTTTGGTGGTGAAGAGGGATTCTCAAATCGTAATTGAGTGGATGAGGTCCTCTTCTGTGTGTGCCTAGAGATATAGTCATCTGTACGGTCTAGCAAGATTCCTTGCAAGAGCTTTCTCTGTCTCTATTAGCCATATTCCTAGACGGGATAATGGAGTGGCTGATAGGCTTGCTAGAGATGGGGTTGGGAGAGATCTTTTGTTTGTTGGGGTACCTACAGAGGATATGATTAAGGGTGGGGAATGAAACCGCAATGTTTTTGCTCTATTGTTTTTTTCTTTTCGTTGTTTCTTTCTCTTATAGTCCACGTCAGACTTGTACATATTTCTATTCTCTTTTGATGATATATATTTATATATATATATAATCTGTCGTGATTCGTCAAAAAATATATATATACCTGATGAGAAAATATTCCATAAATAGCACACAGATCTCAACTCCTCAAGAACTTCAATCAAGGTTTTAAATGTCACTATCGCTAGATATATCGCCACTAGGGGAAAAGGGAAATATCGCTAGATATATCGAGGAAAATATCGATTTCACTCAAAAAATGGGAGAAATGGGGGAAAACATTGTTTTTGCAAAAATGGGAAATTTCCATTGAAACTTTTTGGGATGCTTATTTAGACATGTTTACACCTAAATAACTTAAAACATTACAAAAAAATAATAATATTAACTAGTAATGCATTTATGGGTAAGTAAGGGAGTCACTGTCTACATAATCAGTCACTACAATATTCAAGGAAACATAAATAGAAATTTTTATATGTAAAAATAAAGACAATAACAATTATCTAACATCCAATAGAAGGTTTTCAACCCAATTACATGATAATATACATTCAAAACATGTGGCTTGATACTGCATGGTGTTCCTTAAAGGATGAAATATTTTTACGATTTTTCTCTAGAAACTATTTTGTAGTAATAAATTCATGATTTGCAACAAGCTTAACATCGGTCACTAGATAATATATATCTAACTAGTTTATCCATTACAAATCTGTCCGTTTGAAATTTCTTCATGTTTAAGATATTTTAAATTATTTTTCAGTTTTCAAGTAGAAATGAAGTTTTTAATAATTTGTTAGTATTTATTTGGTAAAAAGGTTAAACGGAACGGCAATATTTTAATGAAATTGTTACTTTATATACCAAACATTGGAAACCATTAAAGTCTTTTTTTTTCAATGATATACATTTTAATTAAGTTTTATAGAGTAATTAAAATATATAATTTTAAAATAAATTCATTTTTTCGGCTAATGCATAACAATCTTACAATATATGCACATAATTATTAGAATATTAGAGGATCAAACATTACTTATTAGGTGAAAATCCAAGAAACTGTATTTTCCTAAACTTTTTGGGGTTTCAATCTCTCAAATCTACAAATCCATAATGAAATGCATTCCAATCCATCACATACGTAAATTGGAATGCACTTCCTTACAATTTAATGCAAAATGACCCAAAGAAGACACCAAAAAAAGGAAAAAGAGAGAGAGCTCTAACATACCTTCACTTGATTTAAGCATTTTTGGACAAAGAACATGTCAAATTTCACTAAATCTATGTCAAGATGACCTTTGAATTGAACGGTTAACAAATTTACAAAATTAGTGATTTAAAATTCAAATTTCAAGTGCTTAGAAAAATATTTATGAATTTTAAGCATTTGATTTATCGAAATAAGAGGATACCATCCCTATTCGACCTCTTATAATGACTTACGCTCATTAGCAAAAGGGAAATATCGCTATATATTGCCAATATCGTGATATATCAGTTGATATCGTGATATATCTCCTGATAAATTGTGAAATTCAAATTACACCCTGGATTTATATCACCTCCTAGGGAAAGGGGATATATCGCTATATATATCGAGGGATATATCGATATTTAAAACCAAGACTTCAATACTTCCTCTTTCTGGAAGGATCAAGAAATATTAAATTTCAACCAACAGAAATCCCAAACTTGCTGATGCAGTAGGCTATCTACCCCCATGCTATGTAGCTAGAAGATAGCGAGAATGTTACCTCAATCACCGTCGAGGCCTAGGTTTTTTAAAGGAAAACCAATGGAAAACCTTGTACAAGGTGCTAAACTAAGCAACCCAAAGTTCTAAGGAGAACTCATAAGCCTAAAGACTGATTTTCATTCAATGGTCAAAAAGAATGATTACAGCTTTCTCATAACATCTGTTTATAAGAAAATAAACCCTAAGACCTATCTTAAGACCTAAGCAACAAATCTTAAACCTCTATATAATCTAATCTAAGCCATTAAAATAAAGTGATCTCATATGAACTTAAAACTCATATGACTTCTAAAATAAAACCCTAATGACAAAAATATCACGAGAATTCGTCACTTTTTTTCAGCAGCTAAACTTTGAATTCTATATTGAAGACCAAAACATTAAAATTTTAATAAAAGAGTATAAATAGATGTAGAACTTGAAAAGATCTTTCCAACAAACCATAAATCACCCAAAACAGAAACACGAGCATTAAGTTATGACTCTTAACAGAAGACTGCATCCCTTGCCATGCCACCTCACAATCCATTAATAAGTATTCTATTCATTTGGCTTCAGATTTACACATAACACAATGTTTGGGGATAGTCCAGTATTTGCTTATCAAGCGATTCACAATTAAAATCATGTTCAAAGATGCTGTCCACATTAAGAATGCTACATTGGAAGAAACAGAAGATCTCAAACCAGCTTTGCTGACCCGAATTTCATGCAATCAGCCACAAGGGAATTGCAGAACAATTCCACTGAAAATATACCTTTCCTATCTCAGCTTCACTTCCCAATATCCAGACCACTCCTATAACCACTTCATGTAACATAGATTTTAAATAGGTACCGAATCAATCTCTCAATCGAATAAGAACCTCTAAAATCACATACATGGCCCAATTTAATCAAGACACCACTAACCTACATGTCTCTAGGCAGGGAAATACAGAATCAAGAAATAGAGATGTAAGAGGCACATACAATATCCTCCCAAAACCTAATCTCTCCTTATCACCCACCACAAATCGAAACCCTTTATAGAAAGGTTCAAAGAACTTCAATATTTCCTTCTGCAGAAACATTCCATAAGATCCGTGGAGAGACAGACACCCAATCAACCGAGTAACTCCCACACTAATCTGACATATCTCTTCCACTATAAACTGAACCTCGAATACCATTTCCCTGAAAGGGCACTATTCAACTCCTTACAAGACCTTAGGCTAAGACAACCCAACTCCATAACCATGCATACAGAACCCCAATTCACTAGATGGTACTTGTGGCCCTTGCTCCAACCACTCAAAAGAAAGTCCCTCTCATACTTCTCAATACTATAGGCTAAAAATTTGCAAGTAGTATGGATATGAAATAAGTAAAGATATTAAATAATGTGCTCTTCATACTCTTCATCAAGGTTTTAAAAATCGATATCGCTGGTCATGTCGATAAGATTGACCAGCGATATGTCGCCAACATGAGGGAAATGTCACTCAAGTTAAAGAAAGAAATTTTCTCCTATGTTGGCGATATGTCGCCGATATATCAGCGATATGGAGGAAATATCGGACAGATTTCAGAAAATGGGGAAATTGTTCTCTCAAAATGGTGATATGTAACGATATATCGGCGACATATCGCCGATATATCGCCGACATGGGGGAAAAATGAATTGGCTCGATTCCCCTTCAATGTCATGTCGCCGAGGCCCAAAAAGACGAAATATCGCCGATATTTCAAACCTTGCTCTTCATAAGATTAACTCTACCTCCCTTACAAAGATATCTACTCCTCCACCTAGCCAACCTTTTTTTCCGATCTCTCCACAATCTTATCCAATACTTAAACTTCATTCAATGAACCCCCAGAAGAATACACACACACACACACATATGTATAAATGAAGTTGTCCGAAAAGTACCCACTCCATAGCACAAGTTTTCCATCAAATGTTCTAAATTCTTCACCTCATCTAGACATCCACTACAAAGATCTCACTCTTGAAAAGGTTCACTTGCAGCTAATTAACTGCATCAAAACAAAAAAAAATACACCTCAAAACTCTCAACTAGGAGTGATTCGCCCCACAAGAAATGAGGATATCCTTTGCAAGCTATGGATGAGTGATATCTATAGTACCTGTCTCCAAGGAAAAATCCTCCAATAAGTGTGTGCTAGCATCTCTCTTAAAGAGTCTATCCAAAGCCTAGGCTACAAAAATGAAAAAGCACAGGAAAAATAATCCCCATGTCTACTAATTCCCCTAAACCCAAAAGAAAAAAGAAAACCATGGATACCCCACTGAGCAACACAAATGAGAACATTGAGATAAATGACGATGAAATTCCTTCATCCAAGAATTCATGTGCCTCAGTGAATAAGGAACTACAAATACGCAATGTCCTATGTGTTCAGCTTAAAAATAAGGCCTATCCCACTATTCTTCATTTTAGAGTCCTAGCATTCATTTGCTAACAAAACACTCTAGGAATGTGAAACAATCTTTGGAAGTACCTTCAATAACTTATTTGCAATTAGCTTTGAAAAAATCTTACACAAACTGCTCAACAAACTAATAAGCCAATAATCTCTCAAATTAACGGCCCCTTCTTAGGGACCAGAGATATAAAACTGGCCTTTGCACTCTTCTTAAAGGATGTTTTAGACTTATTGCATGAAACTCTTCACAAACCCCCCATAAAATTTTTCCAACATTATTATGAAAAGCTAATGAGAATCCATCTTTCTACAATCTTTTAATAAGATTCACCTTGTTTCTAGCATTGGCAGTGTGATGAAACATTTTGTGTCCTTGCTCACTTCTTTCAATGTGCCTAGATTTTTGCCTCCAATTATTTCTTCCAATCAAGCCAATTTAAAGAATTCAAACCTTACAAATTCTCCTTTTCCACTTTCTCATTATTTTGCATTTCTCCCTTCTCTTATATTTCATCAAACCGCTTGATTAGGCAAGCACTTCTTTCTTTTTATCATCAACTCTACCAAAAACCTCTTTGTTCCATTTCTTGATTTCTTCCCTTTAGTTTTTTAGTATTCCAAAGGGAAAAAATAAAAATAAAAAATGTGGCTCCAAGCAAAATGGAAACCCACCCACCATGATTCTACTAACAAGAAAAAAGCGTCATCCTCCAACCATATATTTTTAAATATAAATGGTGTAGCCCATTAAAAAGCATCCTGGCACTCCAACAATATAGGAAAATGATTCAACAAAGGTGTAAGATGTCTGATGATTGGACCAAGGCAAGCACTCCTCCCGTACTGCTCAAAAATCCATTCAATTTAAACAAAATAGGTTTGTCCTGATTATTTGACCATGTGTACTAAGCACCCATAGTGGTATAGCAATTAATTCCTTCTTGTTCACAAAAATTGTGAGCTCCTGCATATAATTTGAAGCTTTGGTACAGCGGGAACTCCTTTTTTCTTTGAAGGCAGTAGGTTGTCATGGGTAGCTGTTAGGGACTCGCCTAATTTCTGTATGTCTTTGTATCATCTGTACACTATTCGTGTACTGTGATACCTTTGTATATTTCTGTTATAGCCTCTAATATAAATAATATCTTTACATTACTGATAAAAAAATGTCATTTACTCTGATCACCTTACTTCTTTTTCCTTTTTACAAAATATTTTACATTCCTAACACCGCTTTCAGTGATGAAATCCTCCAAATCTAGCCCTTCTCAAATTCCAAAAATTGTTACATTTGACTTAGAAACCTGAATCTCACAAAAACTTAAAACACAACAAAAAGAAGTGTTAAGAGGTTTCAGACTATCAATGATATTTTCTTGATTCATGAAATTTTTTGAAATTTCAGTTTTCTAGACCTAAAAATTGCAGGTCAAAGTCTAACTTCACCAAAAATTTCAATTTTTATCCAAAAACTGGATTTTAGCGAATTTCTCTCTTATCTCCTACAATAACAACCACAAAATGCCTTACCCAACTAGTTGAGGTTGGGAACATGAATCCAATTACACCATCCCAATCTAAAAAACTAATATCAAATAAATGGTTCGGGATTTATGTCACAAGTGATTTAGCAAAAACTTTACGCCGGCTGCCAACTTGACGCAGCCCTCCTTTACTTGGGTATGGGATTAGCAATGGACAATAGATATTCGATAGCTTTTGAATATTTTGAAAAAAGAAAAAAAAATACAATTTAAACTTTGCTTAAAAGCTAACCCCCTTTATCTATTTTTCTCATTTCCTATAAATAGAAGTCCAATTGTCAAAGCACTTGTGAAAAAAACATCCTACATAAATCCCTCTTCTCTCTTAACTTTCATCCCTCTCATCTTCTTTTGTTCTCCATTCCTTAGTGATTGTCGAGTTCAATTAGTCCAATGGATTATGTACCCTCACTTCCTGACAGTACCAAATATCATCAACATGAGAACATGGAAGACTACAAGAAGACATGAACAAGGGTGTATTCCACCTTTAGGGCAGCACATTGAACATGTGCCTCAAAAACTACCATAGGTCCAGTACAACCTGATCAGACCGGATATTACAGCTCTCTCTCTCCCCCCCTCTTACAGATTTAGGTTAATTTCTTTATAAAAAACCAACCAATCTGCACCAGCCAAAGCTGGTAGTACAGACTGGTACTGCCAGCATATTATTTTGTATATTTTTTTTTTTTTAGATTTCCTTTGTATCATACTAATTTTTTGAATCAATATGGTTCAGTACTGGTACCGGATGATACTTGAAACCATGCATCTACTATTTCCAACACCATCTCCACAGAGCACCATAAACACACAAAACTTCTTCCATCTTTTTGGAAGACATGCATGCCTATTAGGATCATACACAACTTTTTGATTTTCCACCCAATGTTTTCACAAAATGATATGGTACTTATTCATCAGAACACGTACAAAATAATTTATCAAAATATTCCTGAAAATAAAAACATACAAAAATAATACCTTTGTTGCATGTTTGTGCTACATCCAGATCAACTAATTTCCATGCTGCTTCATCAAAGATTTGAATGATGTCACTATTTTCATCAATTACAACAAGGGTTGCTCTTCTTAAAATTTCAAATCACATCCTAGACTACATATTCACAAGTCTTTTCTGAAAGAATCAGAACTTACTCAGATGTCAAATGATACGGGAGAAATATGAAAACTTCCGAGTTATGCCTCAGACCCTAGATTTAGACTATAGAAATATCAAAAAAATAATAATAATAAAATAAAAAACGAGACTTAGAAGTGAAATTCCCATTATAGACCTACACCTTTCACCATATTTTGGCTATAACTATGTCACATCACAACCAAATCGTACAATCTTGGTCTCATTGGATAAATTGTAGAAAAAGCTCACAGTACAAAAATCAACATAATCGGACACTCTTTATTGCACAACATATGACCCAAGTGGAATCACCAGATTGCTGTCTCACACATGCTCAAATACTATTTTCCAAATTTTGGAAGATCATTCTGTATCACAGTCATTCCATAAAAGTGGGTGCTGCCTTCTCTTCCTCTCTACCATTTCTTCTCCTCTCGTCTCGTTGATGACAACACATAACGACACTCCAATAGCCATGATAGAGGTTTAAGCAGATGGTTGGGGTGATTTGCTCCATTTTGACCTTTATCTGTTTCCATAAACTGATGACACTTAATGGGTTTTTGGAAACTCACCTCCATTCAACGCTAGTCAAGTTAGACAGAACATGACCAAGTCTTTTCAAATTTAAACATGAACACAACTAGTACCAACACTGCTAGAATCTTTTATGACCCTTTTAGTAACAAATAAGAACTAGCCAACTAGATTTCTACAAATCTAAAAAATCAATTTTTTTCAAATCCATTTTCCTAAAATGGATATATCCATTTAGAAGCTCCTAAAATGCTTCTCATGGCTGAGAGTGGGAAAGGGGGTTACAAAGGTGTTTATCACATATGCTTCTCATTTTTGCTCCTATCTATGTTACATGGACTCAGGTATAGGTGTGTTTAAGTGTCAGTGTGTCACTTGTCTACTCACAATATCATAAGACACGAGATTTGGCCCATTTACTATATATTTTTAACTAATTTAGACCAAGCAATACCAAAATATGGTACTACCTATACAGAACACTAGATTTTACATATTTAAAACTTGATAATTTAGTATATAATGAAGAGAGAGGAGGCATGCGTTCAGAATAGAAAAGATATTTGTTAAAGAAAACTGGAAACAGCAGTGAAGGATCTGACAGGGATCCCATACCCATATCCTGTGGCATCAACGCGGGTATTTTGGGGTGAACAAAAGAGTATGTACTACCCTGTGGTATTTGATAATGAAAAAAATATAATGACCATCCAATGCAAAAGTGAGGCACTTTTAGCTTTGAAAGACTAGGCTCAGCCCTCTGTGGTGGATCCAAATTTATCCAAACACCATAATCTAGTTTTACTTTCTTTCTTTTTTAATCAGGACAATTTTTTGAGAGCTGGTCAATGACGCTCAATCACATTTAAAATTGTATAGATTCAAAATAATTATTTAGAGCTTCTGAATTTTTCTCCAGATGGAACTGACAACCTTTAAAGTCATACTGTCCAAGGAATCTCCCCAACCCCCAACCGAACTGCAAATGAGAATTTTCCGTCTCTAATATGACGACTTATTTATTGACAGAGACAAAATAAATAAATAAATTACTAAATATTACTTATTTTCAACAATTACTTTATGTGATATCATGGAAAATAAGAGAGAGAGAGAGAGAGAGATTTTACACCCGGCTGCCAATCTGACACAAACCTCCTATACACTTTTGGCTTTGAAAGACTGGGCTCAGCCCTCTGTGGTGGGTCCAAATATATCCAAACACCATAATCTGATTTTATTTTTTATTTTTTTTCAGGACAATTTTCAAGAGCTGGTCAATGACGCTCGATCGCATTTATAATTTTATAGATTCAAAATAATTATTTAGAGCTTCTAAATTTTTCTCCAGATGGAACTGACATCCTTTAAAGTCATACTGTCCAAGGAATCCTCCCCAACCCCCAACCAAACTGCAAATGAGAATTTGCCGTCTCTCATATGACGACTTATTTCTTGACAGAAACAAAAAAATAAATAAATAAATTACTAAATATTGCTTATTTTCAGCAATTACTTTAGTAATAAACATGTGATATCATGGAAAATAAGAGAGAGAGAGAGAGGGAGAGAGACAGAGAGAGAGAGAGAGAGAGAGAGAGAGAGAGAGAGATGTTACACCCAGCTGCCAACCTGACACAAACCTCCTCCTTTACCCGGCTTGGGGCAAGAATGTAATCTCATATAAAATAGCTTAACTAGTTATATGAGCATAACTAGAAATGCCTTTCATAATGGATGAGAAAACATGTGTATATATGCCTGTCTTGAGTTTGCTAAGTATATTTAGAACTTCATCCCCTGTCCAACAACAATACACATGTCTGTGTCTAAGCTCAACATTAAACATCGAGAAATTAGAACTTCGTCCCCTGTCCAATAACAATACACATGTATGTGTCTAAGTTCAACATTAAGCATCAAGGAAACTAAAGAACACATTTTTGTATGACACCTGATACCTGAATACCTTGTGGAGCAGTCAACAAAATTGAAATAAACAAATTTATTTCTGAATATGTTAAATTATCATGAAAGATATTTCAGAATGCCATAAATGCAATTCATAAACACAGCACATATTGCACCTCCCATCAAGTCTAGCAGGCTCTAACTTTGCCAAAGCACGCTCCACTTCTTCACTGACCTGTTCAGCACAAATTTAATAGTAGAATTTAAGGAAAAAAGAAAGGTAAAACTCTGGCACAAATCACGGTTACAAAAAGATAAATCAGTTGATGCAAATTTTATGTTCCAACTTGGTGGATGAGAAGTAACTTTGCTGGTATTAATGCATTTACATATGAGGTGTTAGAATTTAGTTTTAGACAC
>JAUPMG010000003.1:5053995-5079078 GCA_031762675.1 Pachysandra terminalis
CTCTCTCTCTCTCTCTCTCTCTCTCTCTCTCTCTCTCTCTCTATATATATATATATATATATATATATATATATCCTCTCCAGGTCCAATATCATGGAGTTAGATGATCTCTCTTTTTGGTTTTAGCTACGATTCTATTGAATCTGTATATACTCTGTTTACGGTGTCTCTTTTGGTTTTGAATGTGTTTTTCAGTTTTTGAATGTTTACTGTTTTATTAACAAGGAGATCGAGATTGGTCTCGTCTATGTTTTTGGCGTTTAGGGTTTTTAATTTGGATTTACTCTTTATATCTGTTCCAATTCATAACTATCATCCTTTTTCTATTTCATATTATCAGGAATCATAGTTTAACAAACCGGAATTGGAGACCGGTTGTGTTTTTCGGATTTTGAATGTTTACTGTTCTATTAACAAGGAGATCGAGATTGGATTTCCTCTATGTTTTTATTGTTTTTAGGGTTTTTAATTTGGATTTTCTCTTTATATCTGTTCCAATTCATAACTTTCATCCTTTTTCTTTTTCATATTATTATCAGGAATCATAGTTCAACAAACCGGAATTGGAGACTGGACTGGTCCCGTCCGGTTCTGGTCCGAACCGGCGGTACTGATGGGACCTGTCGCCGGACTGGCAGACCAACAGTACCGGATGCTTGACCGGCAAGACCGATCACCCGACCGTCGGAACCAGTCACCAGACTGACGGTACCGGTCTCGGGATCACCGGTCCGTAACCCTGCCATACAATTCTTTGTATTGTGGGTTGGGACCGGACCGCTATGGTCCAGTTTTGGTCCGGACTGGCCGGTACGGACCGGTATCCGTGAAACCATGTCATGAATTGATCATTTTTTTGAAAAAATTTCGGCATGAAATATCACTTTAGGAGGTGGCGTTCTACGGATTTTGGTTCATTTTATATTCTTCATATAAATGCTTCAGTTTAAGATTGATTTCTTGTTGGGTGTGGTTCTGCAAAATTAGTATGGAAAATATTCAACTATAGTATTTCATAATTTTCATTAAAACCGTAACAATTATTGCTTGTTGTTTCTTCAAAAACCATTATCAAATACCAAATTGGTGAATCTTTTATTAAATAGGACAGATTATGAAATTATATGGAAAATGAGAAGGTTAGACTGCTCATTCAACTTTTGGTAAATTGTTGCATGTTATGTCAGGCTCTCATGCCTGAATGGTGAACTGCGTCATATCCACAATCTTTTGGGCATTGCTAGTCCCAAGCCTCGTTAAAATTTTGTTAATTTGCTAAATCCCTGACATGATCCTGTGTCGTTATTGTGATGGTCAAATGGGATTTGTGTTGCCGACACCAATTAATTGGGATAAGGCCTTTCTTTTATTTTGATGCTGCAGATAGCATTGCAGTTTGTTCTTACCTACAATTACCTGCTGCAGGTCTGTTCTACGAGAATGGCAAGCTTCTAGGTTCAGCTAGTAGTCCCATACAGATTTGGAAGGATGGAGACTGTATCGAGGTGATTTGCGATTGAATTCTGTCGGTCTTGATATCACCTAGGCATTCTAGACAGCTTATATTGACCCTGAAATAATTTTTTCGTGGCCATATTTGTTTCACAATCAAAAAGATGATAATTAACAATGAAGTCTTCATACAGTTGTAATTATCCTAGTTTATGACATTACAGGACTATATAGTGTTAAACAATGTGCCAAATGTCTAGGAACAGTGAGTTTTAAACCACCACTGATTACTTGTCTGTTTCGAAAACAGCAATCTTCTACAGATATCTGGCATGCAATCTGTGCGGCTGTAAAAGCAGCATGCTCCCTTGCAAATGTTGCTGGTGAAGAAGTAACTGGTCTAGGATTTGCGGCTACTTGCTCACTTGGTTTGTGATCTTTAGCTGATTACTTATGTATTTGTACTCAAGTTGGATGACTTTTCCGAGTCTTAGTTGTTGAATGTATATTTAGGATGAGCTCCATAGCCTAAATGTATTTTGCACTATTTGGTTTGTGTTGGCAGTTGCTGTGGATGCTGATGGTGCTCCTGTCACAGTTTCTTGGTCTGGAGATACAAGGAGAAATGTTATAGTATGGATGGACCATAGAGCTGTAAAGCAAGCTGAACGAATTAATTCCTCCAACTCACCAGTACTACAGTACTGTGGTGGGTCCCTTTCCCCTGAGATGCAACCTCCTAAGGTACATAAGCAGTTGCTTGACAGATTTTAATCGTTCTCATTGAGAAGTGTGTACATGATAGGTTTGTAAGAAAAGTAGAATTTGATTCCTTCCTCTGTGATAAACTGGAGCAATTGGAAGAGAGGGACATCCAACAACCCTGACCCTGATTATGCTCTTAGTAGAGACTAGAGACCTCTTTTCCCTTGTACAGTTGCATTGCTAGAACAAACTATTGTGCCCCTTTTGTTCTAATAGAATAGACAACCAACGTTTGAGGAGATTTAAATTGCAAGTAGGATCAACAAAAGATTTCTGTTTTCTTTTTTGATTGGCAACTGGGATCATGTACTATAATAATGATGAAAACCAGTGGAAAGAAGTGTTGTGATGCAATAAAAGCCTCAAAAAGGCAAGAAGAAGGCAGCACATAATGTGGACTGCGTAGCTAGAGAACATCTGGTGTCTCTAATTATAATGGAAAAGATGGTTCTGCAAACAGTGGGTTATGCAACAAGATTTTTTTTCCCTGATTGGGATGAGTCACTAATAATAATTAATAGTTAAGCAAGTAGTGTGGTTACTGGTTTAGTAGATAAGCAGGGAAGGATGGGTTTTACCAATCCAAACTAGCTTACCAATCAGTTACTTGGCACATTCTTAAATGTTTAGTTTTGCCAGACGCACATGTTGTTGTGTGATCATTAAACTCAAAGCTGCAAAGTGGGTTACAACATTAGATTAAACTCAAAGCTGCAAAGTGGGTTACAACATTAGATCCATTCATCAGTGCTAAAGGCTCTTCCAACTTGCAGCAACAAGAATCTTCAGAGGCCTTTTTTGTCGTGTTTTAGCAACTGAATAGGCACCATTAGGTGACTGCATCTTACCATGCACATGTATGGAATCGGTGCAAATGTTGGTGTTCCAGCTAGGCAACCATACTACAGAACTTACAACATTAGTTGACGACATCTTAATAAGTTTTTCCCTAAAACCTGATGCCAACTTTGGGGTTTGTGGTGGATGACGTTTTTGTGTAAGGTTTGCTGCTTCAAATATTCAAATACATCTGGTGGAGATACTAAAATTAATATGCTAATTACAACTTACTGTCTTTATAATGTAAAGAGTTAAATACTTCTGAGCTAAGGCTTTTTAATAGTTATTTCTAGTATGGATGGAATTTTTTCCCAACTTGTAAATTTGTTAACTGTTCAGGACAAATGATGATTTCATGTTCTAGATTAGTGATACCATGAATCCATGGATAAAGACTGTGGGTTTAGCATAGGGCAATGTACTTCTGTTCTCTTTAATGTTGGAATTTTGAAAGAGATTTATGTTTCTCTATAAGTTTGGTTTTTTCTTAAGGGCTATGGTTGATATGGAACTATTTTTGCAGCTTTTATGGGTGAAAGAAAATTTGCAAGAATCATGGTCAATGGCATTTAGGTGGATGGATTTGAGCGATTGGTTGTCATACAGGTAGTCTGTGTTTGCTAGTCAGATAATATTGAACCATCTTGTTTATGGTCAGATTCCATTTAGGTGTATGGATGGTTCTTTTTATTTTATTTTTTGTGTCCTTTAACAATCTTGTCCTGATTTCTATGCCATTTTTCTAGAGCTACAGCCGATGATACACGGAGTCTATGCACCACAGTATGCAAATGGACATATCTTGGTCACGCGCACATGCAACAAATCTGTGAGCAAGTTTCTCGAGATATGGAATCCCGTGGATGGGATGATGACTTTTGGGAGGAGATTGGCTTGGGTGATCTCATTGAGGGACATCATGCCAAGATCGGTATGATATGCATAGGAATATACTTGCATCATAATATCATTTAGTTGATAGAAATTTAAGGAAATTTGTATAGAAAAGGATTTAAGATACCATTTTTTATTTTTAGTTGCAAGGTGTTGTTGCTTGAGACATGGATAAACTGGTGGTACTGGTTGGCATCAGTATATTACAGTTCAACATTTTAATTAGATTAACGTTTTCTTTTTTGAAGAAATGAAGAACTGTAGCCATTCGTGTGTCCTATTATAAGCTTAGGACATGAATATATATGAATCCACCTAGATTCCTATGGATCAAAAGAAGGATAGTAATTAAGCTATCCTTCCGTGGGAAATTGTGATACTTATTATTTGTAATCAAAGATTTAGACTAGCTTTACGAAATCAAAACTGAAACACATGACTATGAATTGATACTCAAAGTTATAGTCAGTTGTACCGGCACACACATAATTACCTGCACATGACAATACTTAAAAAAGACATATTTGGTAAATCTATACTTTCAACTTTATTCTTCATCTAGAATTATCCCTTCATAGTTCTCACGTTCTGTGGCAAATCGATGAAGAGGAATTAATATAATACTAGTGATGACCATTAACAAGGTAGAAAGAACACAAAAACAATTACAACTGCTCATATTTAGGCTCGTTTTTTTTTTTTTTCTCGTTGGTTTTATTATCACACAAACACCTAGATTTAAAATCATGGAAAGAAACCCTATGCTTTTGGATCATAGCTATTCAATTAGATAGTTCACTCCCAAGGGAAGATGGATTGCACAAGAATAAAAGAGTAAACATGAAGGGACTTCTTTGAGTTAACATATGCAACATTTAGGAAAAGACAGATACAACCTTCATGCGTGCTTTGTGAAACATCTAATAATTTACTAATTTGATCAATTAATAAAACTAAAACTGAACTGAAGGTGGCATAAATGTTTTCTAAGCTAGGTTTTTATTTATTTATTTTCCTCATAGAAAATTTGTTTGTTCATTTGTTTTTTAACACAGGAGTAAACTTTAAGTTTATGAATTTTGATGTCCTATTTGGTTGCTAGTATCAATTCATCCTTTCATTTTTCTTTTTTGTTACAGTTAATGACTATTATATATTCTAACAGGACGAAGTGTTGCATTCCCCGGCCATCCTTTGGGTTCTGGTCTGACTCCAGCTGCCGCGAAGGCAAGAAACTTAGTTATGAAGAATTCACATTGATTTGAAGTGGCGCTCCCTTGAGGTCCATTAACACAGCAAATACATTTATGTCAGTTACAAGAATGAGCACGTCCTTTCTGTGGGGCTTCAGAGGGTTATTATGCTTTAGGCTATTAACAGCCACTTTGTGCCTTCTCTTTTATTTTGCTCAGAAGGGTGGCATTTAAATTTTCAGGAACTAGGTCTGAAAGCAGGGACTCCTGTGGGAACTTCACTGATTGACGCTCATGCTGGTGGTGTTGGGGTAATGGAAAGTGTACCTACGCTAGAATCTGAAGCTAAAGGTTTTCTATGATTCGTCTTGGGCATAGTTTTCAGTCACCTAAACCCCAAATGGTTTTATATTCTTTCTGAAAAATGATGTATTTCAGAGGATGATAAGGAGGCTATATGTCATCGTTTGGTGTTGGTCTGTGGAACGTCTACTTGCCACATGGCTGTATCGCAAAGCAAGGTCTTCATTCCGGGGGTATGGGGACCATTCTGGTCAGGTATATTTTTCAAACATCTGGATCACTGTTTGGGCTTAAGATTAAGGTAAATATAGGGTTCTGCTCATCCTGTAGCTTTTAGATCTTTCATGGCCTACTAATGAAACAATTGATCGGTAATTTTCCTCTTAGATGAATAATAAGCCAAAGTTATTCTAGGTATAAATATGTAGGAATCTTTTCTATCGGAGACACTGGTTTCCTTTCTTCTTTTTCTGGTCTGAAGAATGATTTTTGTAACTGTCCTAATTTTATTTCATGTTGTGCTCTGGTAGGTGGATAACTAAACACAATGATATAATTTCTCTATCATGAAAAATTCAAGATGAGGTCAACTGAGTAAATGGTCTAGATTAGCTCATAACAAGCAACTTAAAGAGATGACACTTTTCTGTATAAAGGACAGTATACACTTTTCTCTATAATGTCAATGATAGAAAAACTTTCATGTTTCTAACCTGCATTATTTGTCTTGTCTTTAGGCCATTTCCCACTGCTCTTATCACTAATAGTCATTCATGCTGTTATGTTTCCTATATGTTCAGCGATGGTACCTGAATACTGGCTCACAGAAGGCGGCCAGAGTGCAACAGGGGCTTTGTTGGATTATGTAATTGAGAATCATGTTGCTTCTCCTCATCTTGCTAATCGTGCTGCTTCTCAAAGTAAGTTACCTTTTGTTCATTTTGAATTTAACTGAAGTATATTATTAAGATAAAGTTAGTAAGCACGGTATTTTAATTGGTTTCTTATCTGAGAATATTCAACTTGATCCATTCAGCCTATTTAGAAATCTTCCAGGTACTTCTGTATTCGAACTACTAAACAAGATATTAGAATCAATGATGCATGACCTGAAAGTTCCTTTTCTTGCTGCCTTGACTGAAGATATACACGTTCTACCAGATTTCCATGGGAACAGGTACAAATTTCACAAAAAATGGTCAGACTCTTATTATTTCAAAATTATGTCTAAAATGGATACCCTTGCATTTGCTCAGATCTCCAATTGCAGACCCAAAATCAAAAGGGATGATAAGTGGCTTAACACTTGACACAAGTGAGAAACAGCTGGCTCTTCTATATTTTGCCAGTTTACAGGGTATTGCATATGGCACACGTCACATTGTGGAGCATTGCAATTCCCATGGGCACAAGGTAAGAATCTGCAGACATCCCATTGTTTTAATACTGGTGAAGTGATTTATGATTATAACTTGAATTTTATCATTTACATTATTATTTATTTATCTCTCAAACTTATATAACTACCTTACCATAATTATTGATGAACAACTTCATCACCAAAATAATCATAATCATCAGTACCCGCCTTTTGATATATGGATTAGTTGCAGGGATAATTTTATATGGTTTCATTCTGTCCACGTGTGTTGTTCATTGATATATTGACCTGTGACAACTTTTAGTTGATTTAAGAAATTAAAATCAAATTAGCTACCTGTCATATTGCTTGACTTGATGGTAACATGGTCTTGCCATGTAAGAAAAACATTTATGCTAAGATAAAAACTATTACACATTATATTTGATATATAATTGTGATTTTTCATACTCAATCACTATATATGTAAGTTGTTATGTTGGAATCGATATATTACTTTATTATTTATTGGGATAGTGGGGTTTTGGACAGTAATTTATTTTTCCTACAACCTAGTAAACAGATGTAATTGTTACATCTGTAATATATCTGCCATATGCACCTTATGCTTTTAACATGGATCCGAACTAGCATCATTATAGATATAAAATCCTCTATGCTGTTAATTTTTTCACTTTGATGAGATTCACTTATCTGTTGAAGACAGACCAGATTCAAGGCAGAAACATTGTTTCACTACTGAATTTATGTCATGAATTTACCATTGCAAAGTTTATTTTGTAACCATATCCTTCTTTTGCTGTTTTTCTCTCTTCAACAGATTGACACACTTCTTGCATGCGGTGGACTTGCCAAGAACCCCTTGTACATTCAGGAGCATGCAGATATCATTGGTCTCTCTCTCTCTCTCTCTCTCTCTCTCTCTCTCTCTCTCTCTCTCTCTCTCTCTCTCTCTCTCTCCTGCTAGTATTTAGATTAGTTAATTCAGTAAACTGGACCTCTTTCTCCCCTTATTTTTCAAGTAAAACTCCTAATTTGGGTACCATGAATTTGTAGTCGCTGGAGAAAATTGGTACCCATTTCTTTTATCTATGAAATGACAGCAAAATGATACCTATTTTTTTTATAACTATGAAATGACAGCAAATTGTTACCTATTTATTTTGTAACTATGAAATGACAGCAATACTTATATGCTTTTTTTTCTGCTATACATGGGTATAAAAGGCATCCTGGTCTTTTATTCCCACCAAATGTGTGAAATTTCTCTATATATCATGAAATTTCTTAAGGTTTTTTCTTTTTCCCAAAACTTCTCGGATATTCCCAAATCAAAATTCCCATGTACTTTTCACCAAATTTCCCTTCCACTAACTTGAAATTTAAAACATTGAAAAGGGATGTCAAGGTTCATGGATTTCACCAACTTGTGTGAATTGATCAAACTATCCCTGGATGTTAAAAACTTGTTCCAAAAGAAAATTAGTTCTTTTCTTACACAAATGGAGTGGAAGAGCCATCTGAGAAATCACTGAACTATCTTGCATGCGAATAATTTTTCTATCACATGGGTGTGGAAAGATCATGTTAAAGTCAATCTTTTTGTACAAATAAGTGGGAATTCTAGACTTAATGTATATTGACCAACCTGAGACATTGATTCATGATTCGGACAGGTTGCCCTATAATACTTCCAAGAGAAAGCGAATCTGTGCTTCTTGGTGCTGCCATTCTAGGTGCTGTTGCTGCAAAGAAGTATTCTAGTCTCCGTGATGCTATGAAAGCACTGAATGCAGCTGGTCAGGTATGTATAAAAGACTAAACATAAATCATTCATTGTTCATCATTTGTCCCTGTCTCGGGGGCATTAAAGATGATCTGTAGATTCTGAAATGTTAAATCCCTACAGGCTTATGAACAGAATCTCATCTGCTTGATTAGTAATTTGCCCTATGGAATATTCATTAGTTTTGTGAGAATTACAAACAATTGAGTATAGAAATAGAGGCTGGGTTTATAGGTGAGACACATCGGACTTGAGAGACATGGGTTTCACATGTGGCAGATGAATTTTCAAACCCCATTTATTCATATGTACTTCCACTTGGCCCCTCTTCACATGCTAAAGTTTCAGCCCCAAATTTCTTCTTCTTCTTGAATTGTCAAGGGATCTGGATCCAGGTCTGCTGGTTTTCCACAATCAGACCTCACCAACTGGCCAAGTACCAGTCAGTTCCAAATACATTTTCTATATATATTTGAGAGTTTTCTATCAGGTGGATGACTTGGGTTGGCTACGTCATCGCTTTATGTAAGAAATCCATGTCTCGCCAGGTATCTAAATTTGGTGCGACAGTTACCTTGCCATAGGGATTTCTGGGATGAGTTATGAGTAGACACTAGTATGATCTTCCAATGCTACACACTCGATAACTTCGGTTTCAGATTGAAAAATGTCAACCTCCGCCAGGAATTTTTAGATGGTTATTTTACATGTTTGATTTTGAGCAGGTCATACATCCATCAAAAGACCTAAAGGTGAAAAAGTACCATGATGCCAAATATCGAATTTTTCGAGAGCTTTATGAGCAGCAGCTGTCTCATCGTTCAATCATGGCACAATCTTTAGCTTAGATTGTATGCTTCTCAATCTTGAACTGTCATTTTGATACTCAAATTGTGGCTACAATGTAAAAATAATTCATGATTTGGAAGTTTATGATTGTATGCTTGCAACTGTTTCGATGTTACCATGTGAACCACAGGTCAACTAGTTGCTGTTATTTCGAGGGGTGGCTTTCCTCATACAGTCATCCCGGATGGTACATTTTAAAAACTCAGGAGGTGAGTGCCATAAACCACATTTATTTTTTTTGGTCCACCGCCTGATTGGCAAGAATATCAGCTATCTGATTACCGTCTTTATATAGATGAATGAATTTAACACTACAAAAGGAAGCAAGAAGTTTGTGACATTGATCAGCTACATCTGCTAATGCCCAAGGGTTCGAATCTCCTTCAGTCCATAGGTGTTGAATGTTCATGGTCGTTGCAAAAAGAATTGCATCCCTTGTTGTCACCCTCTAAATCTGAGATATAGGATCTTGAGGATTTGCAAGGAATGACCTTCGGATCCATCTCGTGGATGCAGATACTCATTCATCATGAAACAACCATCACAGGGTTAATTAGAGTAATGTCATAAGATCAGCGGAAGTCTGTATAAATTAAAACCATAACCATCATCTATACTAACCAAGTTAGAAATAACAAAGTAAATTCAACTAAGTGATTACATTTCTTGCCCTCACGGGGTCAAAACAAATAAAATTAAAATTTAGTCTCCCTATTTCAATGTTCCAACTCTCAAACAACTATTTCAATGTTCCAACTCTCAAACAACTAAGGACAATTTCTCTTTCAGCTCGCATGCTACTCGAACTGATCACTTGTAAAAATATAGGTTGAACAAAGTTCAGTAGAGAAATCCAAAGAATCCATGGCAACTATCTCCATAGGTTTATAATAACACATGTTACTTCATGCAATTTCAATTAACAAGTAATATCACATTTACAATGTACTTAGCATGCTTGATATTATACTAAATCACACATATTTAACATGTATATCACATTCAACATTGTAATCTCATTACACTTGAAAATCACACAAGTAGTCTTTATCATATCATAACAATTGTTTGCATGGTCCCACCATAATAGATCATAGGGTACATATGATCCTATCATGCATTCAACCCAATCCTCATAATCCCACTATAAATCCAAACGTATCCTACATAATCTATCATGTACATCACATCAATCACATAGTCCCACTATACCTAACCGAACACCAATCTACATGGTCCCATCATGTAATACAAGCAAACACATAATTCCACTATGTACACAAACAAACATTCACATGGTCCCACCATGTAATACAAACAAACAGGTATCGCATAATAAACACATAGTCGTACTTTGTTCACAAACAATATCCACATTGTCCCACTATGCTACGGCCAGTAACCACATAGTCTCACTATGCACAATAAGCAAACCACATGGTCCCACCATGTTTCAAACAGAGTTCCACATGATCCCATCATGCTTCACAATTAAACCACATGGTCCCACTATGCTTTAAACACTGTATACATGGTCCCACCATATTACAAATTACATGGTCTCACCATGTCACAACACACAAACAATCACTTCAAACAATACACTCAAACAATCATCTCAATTAATGCTTACAAACATTTACTTCAAGCATGATATGTAAATGAATGATGATATATAATATGATGCAAGTGTGCACATGAATGTATATGATAATGCTTATGCATGAGTAATTAGGCTCTGTCTAACCACATTCAAAATCAATTCATTCTTTAAGGGACTTGCACTCACGAAAGAATGCACCATTCCATTCTTTAAGGGGCTTTCACCTCACGGAAGAATGCACCAGTACCTTGTTCTTTAAGCGATTTTCATCTCATGGAAGAACGCACCAGTAGATTTTATTCTTTAAGGGACTTTCACCACACGGAAGAATACACTAGTACGCAGTACCATTCCTTAGGGGACTTTCACCCACGGTGGAAAACACTATTACACAAAACATATTCAATCCCATTGACTACCAGTGATACTCCCAGCACCACTCTCAACCATATAATCAGTACCTAGTCAATCCCATTGACTACCAGTGGATACTCCCAATACTACTCACAAACCATGCAGGGGATGCTCCCAGCATCACTCACAACATAATTCAAACATCACAATCATTCATACACAGATAATGGATACTCCCAGTACCCCTCATACATCATACAAATCATCATTAGAACCAAGCATTAGCCTGAACAGTGAATGCTACAAGCACCAATCAAACTAGTCATAGACCAAACATATAGTCAATCCCATTGACTTCCAGTGGATACTTTCAGCACTACACACATCATACACAGTCACACATCATAGTCAGTCATACTGACAACCAGTGAATAATCCCAGTACTATTCACATCATACAAACACAATCAATCGCGTTGCAGTATGAATCTAACCTTACATTCATGTTCCAATCATCGATTGGGGTTTTCTCATAAATTTTGAATTCTTTTGTGCTTCGGTCGATGCTCGGTATGTACCGAATGATTACCGAGGAGTTCGGTTGATGCCTCGGCAAGTGCCGAGCTTTGGTCGATCGTCCAGAGAGTAGGGTAACTCTTGGTAGATGTCTCGGTATGTATCGAGTGACCTACCGAGGTTCTCGGTCGATTTCTCGGTATGTACCGAGCTTTGGTACATTGTCCCGCAAGTTTCACTTGCTCGGTAGATTTTTTAGTATGTACCGAATGACCAACCGAGTGGTTTGGTTGATGTCTTGGTATGTACCGACGATTTGCCGAACGTACAGTTCGACCCAGAACTTGGTTTTATCCTAAGGTTTCGTGCCCACATCCATGAAAACACATTTTTATACTTCCAAGTACTCAATAACATTACATATCATCATGAACACGAATCAAACTTAACACATTGGAATCCAACCAACGTACCTAGTTAAACATGAATGAATCAATCATTCAAGATGTAGATCATACCAGAAATCATATTAATCATTCGTTTATCATATTCATCCAATCACACATCAAATATGTCAAAATCATCAGATCTTAGTATTATAAACAAACATCCAATAATTATCATGGGATTAAGATGTGAGATTCAAACCATTCGATCATGCAATGAATCCTAACATATTATCTATAGCATTTTGAAAAACTATGAAAATAACTACTATAAACTCAGTGGAGAATCCCTACCTCTCTTAGCTTTGATTCTCTACACCGGAGATGGTAGAAATCTTTCTTCCTTGCTTTCCTTGTTCTTCTTCTTTTCTTCTCTTTCTCTTTTCTCCTCTCTCTTCCTCTCAGTTTTCCCAGCCATCTTCTTCCTATGGTATATTTTTCTTTTTTTCTCCATTACTTCTTACACTTCCTAGGTCTCTTTCCATTAGAGGTGGCAATGGGTCAGGTCGGGTCGAGTCGAGTCGGGTCATAACCGGGTTGAGGCTTAAACGGGTTGGGTCGGGTTCTACCCATTTACCAACGGGTCAGGAAAACCTCAACCCGAACCCAACCCGCCCATAAACGGGTTGAACCTGCCAATCCGTTTAAATTTTAATTAATTAATTAATTATTGTAAATTTTTATTATTTTATTATTATTATATTTTTTACTTTTAATTTTAAATTAATAAAATATTATTAAAATAATAATAATAATAATATAATAAAGAATAATAATAAACGGATTTGGCAGGTTGGGTCGGGTTTGACTCGTTTACCAACAGGTCGAGAAAACCTCAACCGAACCCAACCCATTTAATAAATCGGTCGATCCTAGCCCGTTTAGTCAGGTCTGGTTGACGGGTTGGGTCGTGTTTTGCCAGCTCTATTTCCCATAGTTGTAAACTCTTTTATTTTTCTTTCTTCCCTCTTGGTCTCCTCGTTCTTTCTTCTTCTACAGAAACTAAACCTGAAATCTTCCTTCCCTTCCTCTGTCTTGGTCGTGTGAGACTAGAGCTGGCAAAACACGACCCAATCCGTTGGTAAACGGGTTGAACCCGACCCAACATGCCAAACCTGTGTGACCCGTTTATTATTATTATTTTATTAATTTAAAATAATAATATAGTAATAATAAAATAATAAAAAATAAAATAAATAAATAAATAATTAAATTTTAAAAGGGTTGGTGGGTACGGCCTGTTTATGGGCGGGTTGTGGATTTCTCGAACCTGACCCGCCCCGTCTAAGTCTAGACTCGGTTACAACCCGACCCGACCCATTGCCACCTCTATGTGAGACAAAACCAGAAATTTTCCTTCTTCACTATGGAAGGAACGTGGGTAGTGATAAAGTTTCTTATCCATTTCCTTAATTCAAAACACCATGTAAAATTACCTTATTGTCCTCCCTTCATATCCAATAGGCTATTCGACCAGCTCAATTCAATCTAATGTTAATGTGTAGGGTCCAAGCCCATTACACCTAATTTTTAATTAATTAGACAATTGTCTCATAGTTTTTCATATTTATTAATTAGTCCAATCGTACATTGTGTCTTTTATAAAATCCCCGGTGTGTAAATGTTAGATTAATTAGGATTTAATTTATAATTTTTCAACTAGATCCGGATCACTACACTTGTCGCCCACAATTCAGCAACAGCTGCTAAGTTATCAAAAATGGATTCATAAGATGCAACAAATTGTCCATTTGAGTCACGACGTATTGCCTTACACACCTTGCAGAGGTTGGACATCCCTTAGCCAAACTATTGAAGTTTACTTTAGCATACGGTTTGCGTGTTACCCTAAGTCACACAATCCATGTGACACCCTAAGTCACACAATCCATGAGAATGGGGATGCGTTCTGGCACTCAGAACGCCCCTAATCCGCGGATTAGCGTAAAAACATGAGTTTTTTTATAAATTTTTTGGGGTTTTATAAAAATATAAAAATATGAATTTTGTTTTGAAAAAAATATTAAAAAGCATGGGTTTTCTTGTAAATTTTTGGGGTTTTTTTATAAAATTATAAAAATATGAGTTTTATTTAAAAAAAGGATTAAATTAGATTGATAGAAGTTTAAATTGAGATATTTTATAGATTATGTCATTTCTCTTATATATATATATATATATATATATATATATATATATATGTAGTTGAGCATAAAAATGAAAATGAAAATGTCTGTATTTATTAAGTATAGTTTGTATGTATGTATGCATACGCTCTGCAGGCGCTCTAGACCACAAGTTATTTTCAACTTTGGCGCTCTCGCTCCCACACCCACTCGGCGTTCTGGTGATTTAGGTAGTACCTGCCAAGGGATAAAAACTACTTGTTGAGCCAATGGTGTATGTTTATATACTTGTGAGTACTGTAGAATGGATGCTTTGAATACACTATTCTGGTGAAGTATTATGATCCAGAGAAAATTTTCTCATTTCTTGCCAACCAGATATGCCGGTGTAAAACATGTCAGTACTCTCAGCCTACAAGAATTCTCATTTGGTATGTTATTTAAAATCTTAGCAATCCATTCGGGGAAATAAATGTTTAGTTAAGCATGCCTGAAGAGATGAATTCCGCAAGTACTTGGTAGAAATCTGCTTAACCCATAAGGATTCCTTATCCTTTAGGATTTTCCAACCTTGTTTCACGGTGAAGACTTGATTTTGAATGTCTAGATTTTTTAACCCAAGACCTCCCTCCTTTGGTTTACAGATTTTTGACCATTTTACTGCATGAATTTTCCTTCTTGTCTCATCGTGACCCCAAAGGAAATTTTTCCTTATTTTGTCCATGGTTGAGATGACTGAAGACGGAAGGTTTTAAGGCACGGCCGAGAGGACGCTTTCCCACAAATAAGATATGGTCGGCAAACATAAGGTGGGAGAGTGAGGAACAACCCCGCTCAATTTTCAAACCTTTGAATAAACTGTTGTCTTGTAAGGCTTGCATGTTCCTTGAAAATAATTTTGGAGTAGAGGATGAAAAGGAAAGAGGACAGAGGATCTCCTGTCGTAGTCCCCACTAGGCTTTAAAAGATCCACTCAGAGATCCGTTAAGAAGCACCTCATGGGACGTGGTGCGAACACGGAAGAGGGTACGTTCTGTCCACCAAGGACTGAAACCGAATTTTTCAAACACCCTCGGTAGAATATCCCATTTCACTCCGTCATAAGCACAGCTTAGATCTAGCTTTAGAGTCATCCAACCTTTGGATCCTTTTCTTTTTTCCTTGGACCTTATGATTTACTTCGTGGGTAAGGAGAACAGGATCTTGGATGTGATGTTTAGGGACGAATGCACTTTGGTATGGTGATACTAATGTTGGGAGAAGAGTCCTCATGAGGTTGCTTTTAGAGAAATATAGATTTTTCTATTCCAGTTATGAGCTCCGGAAGTGATCTGGCAATTGCAAACCGTTAAAAGAGGAAGTAGAGCCGGCAATTTTCGACCCAAACTACCAACCCGCCTGAATTCAATCTGATTAAACGGGTTGGGGTTGACTCATTTATTAATTGGATTGGGTTTAGGTTTATTCAATCTGTTGGTAAATGGGTCAACTGAATCTAACCCGCTAACCCATTGAGACCCGTTTAATTTAATTTATATATATATATATTAAGTGGGGTCTTATACACTCCAACTAAGATATCAAAGGTATATAAGACAAGAATTAAGAGAGTTTTAATTTAAGATTTTCTTGCCTGTTCGTTTCCTCTCTATGACTTTACCTTCAAGTTATCAACTTCTAAGTTTTCACTCTCCACACATCACATCTCACATCTCAAGCTTTCAACTTTCTAATTGTGATTTCATGGTTTTATTTTCTTTAATTTTAACAAAAGGTTTATAACTCCTTGGTATGCTATATTAGGGGTGCAACTCGATTTAGTTTAAACCAAAAACCGACCGACCCAAACCAACTTTGGTTCGGTTTGGGTTGGGATTGTAGAGGTATGATTTGGTTATTGTTTAGAAAAAGTCAAATCGAATTAGTTTGGTTCAGTTTTGGGTTGAACCCTTGGTTAAATCGAACCAACTTGAAACCCAAACTGAATTGAACAGAACCAAACCGAATTGAACTGAATTTAATTTATACTATATGTTATATACCATATATTATTTTAGATTGATATACCATATTTAAGAAACTTAAAACTTCTGTTAAGAGAAATTAGGTTTTCTCTTCACACTTTAGTCTTCAACGAGCCAGCAACAGAGCATCTTCTCCGGCCGTTTCTGCTTCCTCCTCTTTACGATCATCTTCTCCGATGATCATCCTCTTCGACGATCATCTTCTTCGACAGTCATCTTCCCCGACCATTGTGCGAATCCAAGCCTCATATTTAGATCAGGGAGGAGAGGTTTTTATAACCAAGTGAGTGATTTTACCCTTCATGGTTCTCTTTATGTTTTATTTGTTTGATTCAATGATAGCATAAACAAATCAATAGGATTTTTTTTACTGCACGAGGTGGGTTGTCTAACTAAGGCTTCAACTATTTTTTTTTTCTATATGTTTTATTTCCTTATTTCGTTATTCAATTATTTGTTTGATTCAATGTTTTCATAAACAAATTTATTATAGGTTTTTTTTTTTGGATTTCTTTACTCAATCTAACCCGAACCAAACTGAACCGAAATAACAATTCAGTTTGGGTTGGTTTGGGTTTAGGTTATTACAATTTAATTTGGTTTGGTTTATGGGTTTACCATTTTGTTTTGGAATTCGGTTTGGTTCGGTTTTGGGTTAGCATTGTTGGATTTTGGTTTGATCTTGGGTTGAGGTCAACCCGAACCAAACCGAACTGAGTTGCACCCCTATGCTGTATTGATCATTGGCCAATTTGACATATCACCTAGAATACTATTACTTGTTGGAATTATTCTAAATTTTTTATTCAGAAGTATTTACTATTTTTATATTTAATAGGTTAAAAGTACATTTTTAATGTTTAATAAAATTTTTTTATAATATTTATTAAAAATATAATGTTAAATAGGTGACGTTGATGATTGATAATTTCATTAATTTGAAATTTTATCAATTTTAAATTAAAATTAAAAATTTAACGGGTTGGTAGGTTCAATCTGTTTATTGTTGGGTTGAGTTCGATTCCATGATTTTCCAACACTTCGTAAACTGGTCAAACCTGACCCAACCCCTTTAAGTTGTAACCCATTTATGACCAACCCAAACCCAACCCATTGCCATCTCTAATTGTACATAGCAGCTGTAGCCCAGTTAGAGGCTCACAGCTTATGCATAGTGAAGGCCACAAAAGAATTGGAAGTGTCACTAACCTTCGTAGCAAAGATGTTTTAATACTTTTAACATTTTTACTTTTTAAGAACGTATACAAACAACAAGAAGAAACATGAATCCTGTTTATCCCATTTTGTAGAAAGATACCTTCAATCAACCTGATTATGAGCATTCAAATCCTTGTGGACTGATTTTATCCAAGTTCTTTTTGATTTTTCCCTTACCTTTTTAGATTACGTTAATGAGTACCTCCATACAGCTTCTCACAGTTACCGCCTTGGGTCTTCGCTTTAGATACCTAGCTCTTATTTTTTCAATACAAAGACACAATCCAATATCCTTATTCCTAATCTCATCATGTTTAGGTATTTCATATATCCAGCTTAACACCTTTATCTTAATAATGTTCATCTTATGCATATTTTTCTTCTTTGTTGCACAATATTCTTACCCATATATCATAGTTTGAGTCGAAACATCGATCACATAACACTATATGTCTCTCCACTTGAGCCATCTAGAACTAATTATATGTACAACATCACTAATATCCCTCTCTTTATGTATAATTGATTAAAGAAGCCAAATTGATTGCTTTTGAGAATCTGTTGATTCTCAATTCTTACCATTGCTTCACCTCTAACATTTTTTGTGATAAAGTTACATTGCATGTACTTGGTTTTGACTTATTTTAAAACCTTTTAATTCCAAGTTCTCTCCCCCATAACTAGTTTTGTTACTAGCTCTCTAGTTCAGTTCATCAAGACTAAATCATTTGCATATAGCATATACTAAGGCACATCTTGAATATGAGTAGTTAGTTCATTTATAATTAAAATAAAAAAGATAGGAACACATAACTAAACCTTAACTTAAACTTATCATTACTTGAACCATTCGTCTTGCTGTCCACGACTCTCACCCTAGTTATTGCTTCCTTAGACATATTTTTAATGACCTCAATTTGAATAATACTCTTTTCTCGCCGAAAACCCATCAGAATAACTCTTCTATGTACTCTACTATATGCTTTCTCTAAATTAATAAAACCATATAAAGGTCTCTCATCTTCTCTCTAAACTTTTCCACTAATTATCTAAGTAAAAAGATCACTTTTATGGTAGATCTCCTGGTGACTCAGGTTATTTTTACTCTTTTTCAAAATTTCATGATGACTTGTTAAGATCGTACTAGGTCTCGCTACAACAAAGACCCGAGAGGGGCAAACTGGCAACAGACCTAACCTTTTGGCATTTTTGCACAAAGTGATTGCGCTTAGACTCAAACACGCTTTTTCACGCTGGTAGCCCGAGGCTTTTACCATCACATAAGCTTTATTTCGATAGCAATTTGTACAATTCTGAACATGTTTATTCTTATATAAAGGTACTATTGTACTCTATCTTCAAGCATTTAACATTTAATCCTCAAATTTTAATTAAAATTTTGATTAAACAAAATACAACTATCTCTCCCATGCACTTCTACCATTCAATTATATACCATCTAGTCTTAAACATTTTTCTATTTCATCTTGGCTAAAGATCCTTTACACAAGAACCCTAATCTTATGAACATAGTGGTGCGCTCTAGACTCTCCAATATCTAGATCTTCACTTGAAATAAAGTTCTCTATATCCTCACAATTTAATAGCTTTTGAAAAATATTCTTTCCACATTTCTTTAATCTCCTTATATATTAAGGTTCTCAAATCTTCACTCGTAATGCATCTATTAAAGCCTTCACCATAAGGTGAATTATCAAACTTAAAAGAGATTAGCATGTTAAACTTATCATAAACATTAATGGGCATAATATAAGAATGTCTAAATCATAATAGGATGTATGTGTGTGTTTTTCATGATTAATTGTGTTGTATGTGTGTTAAGTAGTCTAATAGGTGTTATGTGTGACTTTTGCTTATGTTGTGAATAACTCATGATAAATTGTGTGTATGTGTATTTTCAATCTTAATTAAGACAAACTCCATCATATGTATCTATACCTAATTATAATTCATTCATCATATTATATAAAAAGTAAACTTCATAAGTTAATTGCATATCTATTATAGTTATGCTCGACGTTCTTTTATAAAACTAAATTCATTAATAATTGATTTTTAATATTAATATATAGTTATTATTTAACAAATTATTTTTAATTAAATAATCTTACTAAATAAGCTGTTAATAAACTTCATAAAATCTTGAGTACCATATTTAAAAAATATAACGTTTAATTAAATATACTAACATGTTTATACGCTATTAATAAACTCCCCGCAATATCTGGTATCACCGCCCAATCGACTTAAAAACCTTTCTTACTAGACAAAATAAGGTTTTGAGTGTAAAGAAGCTGCTTAACTGTTTTCATTCACTGTGAATCTGTAACAAATAGCAACGATATATAAAAAAATTAGAATATCAATCTAACATAATTATGTAAGTTATATCAAATATAATCTGAAAATAAAAATTTATTTAAATATTAAAATATTATAAAAGGATTTTACTTATTTTAACTACATAAAAGTGAAGCTTTTATCAAAAAATTTGTGAGAAAAGAAAAAAAAATAGAAAAGGCTATTCACCGATTGGCTAAAGAAAGAAAAACAAGAAATTCAAAATAGAGGGAAAAAATATTTTAAAAAAGGAAAAATGATTAAAAAATAATAAATACATCTTACAAATGATTGAACAAGTATATTTTAATATGAAAAGAAAAGAACTAGAAACCAAATAAAAAGCATAAAAGTAGATAAAAGAAAATTTTACAAACCTTAAAATTGAAGTTGATCTTTCTTTTCTATTCTTTCTCCACTTCTTCAAATCCTAAGAACTTCTCAAATTTGAACTCAAAGTGCATTAGATGATAATTGACGAGGAAACCGAAACGTGCTTACACCCCAAAAAAAAAAAATTTAGCTTTTCAAAAACGTGGTTACTATCAAAAAAGATTTTTTTTTTTTTTTGGGATACCTAAAGAAGGTTTCAACATTTCTATAACAATCAAGAGGAAAAAAAAACTAGAGTTTTTATTGGTTGGCAACTAAAAATTAGTAAAAGATATACTTGACTTTTTTTTGTATAACTTATTTTTTGATAAGTTGTAACTAATTAAAAGTAAAATTTCTAATCTTGTATAATAATACAAATGGAGGACTAATTTTAAGGAAACTTTTTTGGGGGAAAACCAATTGTATATATCATAAATATATATTTTTTTAAATTTTGAGAGCCATAAAAGTTGGGGCCCACTTTACTTCTTTAAAGAAATATATTTTATTTAGGGTCAATCATATGTACTAAAGAAAAATTTAAAAGTTTTGGGGGGGCCACTTTACTATTTTAAAGGAATATGTTTTATTTAGAGCCAAATGTATATACTAAAAATGTGCCACTTGATTGAGTGGTAAGAGCTTAAAAAGGTGCTACTTGGTTCAGTGGTAAGGGACTGGTGGGGTTGTCCCTAGGTCTTGGGATCAATTCTCGTCTTCACCGTGTGGGTGTGTGAGTTAGTTAATCCTTTCGATCAAGCCTTCGGGCAATCAAAAAAGAAAGAAATTTTTAAAAGTTTTTTTTTTTTTTGGGGGGGGCACCCCTTGTCTCTGCCCCTGAGCTTATGTTGTTATTAATATTTTCAAATATTGGATGAATTCTATCGAAGAGAGCTGCTATATGGGAATTATGGGAATAGAAAATATATGTAGATAATATAGGCTACAGATTGAACTTAGTTGGTTTATGAACAAATTGTAACTTTTATTAATATTTATTAGAATTATTATATTATTACTTCTCCTTATGTTTTATATTGCTTCTCTACTCCCATTGTGTTGGGGTGAGAGTTGCATCTTCCAACCTTTTGGGTATCCCAAGGATCTCTTTAGGTTTGTGATGTGACATTGACGAGTCGTGTTTCTGTAGCCTAGTCAGATTCTCATGTCTTCTCACATATTGTGTTGAAGAGTTGGAATTTGCCGAGTCTCTCTGTAAAGACGAATCTCTTCTCATAGTGACGAGCTTTGTCATGCTGAATGGCCTTTGAAAAATCTCATATTATTTTTTCGTACAAGACATGCTTCATTGAATATCATATTTATGACGAGCTTTGTTATGCAAGATGGTCTTCATCAAATCTCATATTCTTGATGAGCTTCACCATACAAAGCGATCTTCGTTGAACTCTTTCATGCAAGACGGTCTTCGTCAAATCTCATACTCTTGATGAGCTATGCCATACAAGACGATCTTCGTCAAATCTCATTCTATGACAAGCTCCATCATGCAAGACGGCCTTCATAAAATCTCATACTTTCTTTTCTCTATTTTCTTCTTTTTTTGTCTTTCTCTTTTCTACTGCATTTAAAACTTTACAATGATATACTATAATTACGAAAATTAAAATGATACCGGTGATGGTAAGGTTGCCAAGACCTATAAATCTAGCCTCCATGTGTGATGGTGCACAGAATGTGCTAAGCTTCCAGCCAAAATAGATAATCTTTCATCAAGTATGGCAATGTCGAGGCAATCTCATGGATTGTAATCTCTTTATCATTCAAAATAATCTCCAACTCATTGAAGACCCCGTGGCTTAATATAGAAAAATATCCCCCAAGGGTCTAGACAGTCCTTGGGTCTTATTTACCAATGGCCTATGGACCTAGACAGTCACAAAGGCCATTTGTAGGATCAATTAGACTCTTCAGCTTCTCTTGTTAGATTAGATAGCGCACTCACTGAATGCTTCTTTCTAATGGATTGAGCCATC
Source organism: Pachysandra terminalis (assembly GCA_031762675.1). Lineage (NCBI taxonomy): Eukaryota > Viridiplantae > Streptophyta > Magnoliopsida > Buxales > Buxaceae > Pachysandra > Pachysandra terminalis. The sequence goes on from JAUPMG010000003.1 coordinate 5,076,478, forward strand.
AAGGGTATGGTTGGCATGCTTTCTCTCTCTTTTCTCGGCTTCTCAGCCCCCATCATCGATAGCGTCATGCGTCGAGCGGCCTCTAGGAGCTTGGTGAAGTTGTATATATCAATATTCTCGATGTAATCACAGTAATCGTGGCTCATGCCACTAATACAAAGTTTCACTAGCCAATCTTCGCTGATGGATTCATGGAAATCCAAAGTCAGTGTGTGGAATCGCTTGACAAAGTCGAAAAGTCCTTCTCTAGAGCTCTGGTGTTCCTTACTAAGATTGACAAGGGTGGTTCTCTCCACTATGAGGAATAACTTTTGAAAAAAGCACAAACCATCTCCTCCCATAAATGTATAGAATTCGGTGGAAGGTTGGCATACCAAGTATAAGCTTTGCCGGACAAGGACCTAGAGAATTCTCGAAGTCGCAGCTCCTTGCTAGAGGCGAATATGTCGAGGGAATCCATGAAGTGGTTGATGTTCTCCTTAGCAGTCCATATCTCACCGTTGTAATTGACAAACTTCTTTGGTGCGATGTAATCATTTGGATACTACTTCTTAAAAATATCTACCAAACAAGGACGACGGAAATCACATTTGGCATCATTGTTTGGAAACAATACTTTTTCACGCATTAAAACGGCAGTGACATCGGCAAGAGTGATGTATTCGTTTGCCTTTGGCGGTTCTGAGTTGACGATCAAATCAACTTCTTGGCATAACTGCTTTAACACTTCTTCAGCAACCACAAGTGGTGGAGGATCTTGATGAGTGCCAATAATACTCGCCAAGGCTTCCACAACACGATTGTTCAGCTCATGAAAGGCCATTATAATCTGGTTCAGATCAGTCACATGTGCGCTTGGTCGATCACTGGCTCAGCTGGGGCACGATTGTGACTCGACTACTTCTGTGTTTTCAGCTGTTGAGATGTTTGGCGGTTGAGGCTCTCCTAGAGAATTAGAGCCAGTAGGAGTGCAACGTCTTCTAACCATTTCTAAAGGAAAAGAACTTGACGAAGGAAATATGCAGTATTGGGTTTCGACAAAATCCGAGATGAAAATGCTGAAAGTCAAATCTCACGAAAACTTGACAAAATATGAGATGAAAATGCTGAATATCAAATCTCATGAAAACTCGGCAAAATATGAGATGAAAATGCCGAATATCAAATCTCATGAAAACTTGGCAGAAAATGATCTAACTCCCCTGTGGAGTCGCCATTTAATGTAGATGAGTTTTTGGGAACACTATCCATGTAGGTCGAGGATGCTCATATGTCCTCTTACCTGTCTTAGGGTTTAAGGATTGGACCGATCCGATTCGGATTGGCCGGTTCGATCCCAAACCACGATACAAACTAATTGTATCAAGTGGCTTTGGATGGGACCGGTCCAACCGATATCGATACGGACCGGTCGAGTGATTGGATCGGATCGATCCAAAGTTTTTTTTTTTTTTTTTTAATTTATAAAATTAACGATCCAACAAGTATCGGCCTGGATTGGTTCGATATCGATCGGTATCGCCGTTTCGGCGACTGGTTTGACCTATCCTTTTTTTTTTTTAATTTTTTTTAAGGACGGTCCAAAAGTTGGATCGGACCTGGATAGGCCGATTCTAGACCGGCTGGCCGATCCGTATCGGGATTGGCTTGGACCGGTCCGACCCTCGATCCTGAGAATAAAAACCTTGCAGGGTTGAGGTAGTTTGATCCAACCCGGGCTTAAACAGCTATGATATGGCCGTTCCCGAGACGTTTGCTTCTGCCGAAGAATGGGGGAGCGGGTCGAAAAGGCGTGGAAAGTGGACTACGACTATGATATGATGAAGGGAGATACTCAAAGTCTGGACCGATACTGCCTTAAGAGTTTCATTCTAAATCCTCTCAACTGCTCTCTCTCTCTATCTCTCTCTCTCAATATCTCAAGTATACCGAATAATCTCTAAGTATGCCGGAGGATCTCTACAGAGATCTTCTAAGCCTGAAGCTAAGTGTGGAGTTCCAAGAGAAATGACCAGAGTCTTCTCCTCCAACATGTTCTCTCTTTTTTGGCCTTAGCCCTCCTAGGCTTTATAAAGGCAAAGGAAATCTCTAGGATGGTGATAAGTGTCACCATCCTCCTCACTGGTAACTGTAACCCAATAACTCCCCATATTAATGCACAGTCGTCAAGTTAATGGGTGCTCTAATGGTCAAATAACTATCCTATATTTATGGTAATCTATTTATAATAACACATTAATGGCAACTTATAAGATTGCATCACATCATCACTCAATTTCGACAAACCATAGGTTGGCATGCTGAGGTTCGGTTTGGCCGACGACGATACCCTTGCCTGTGTCCGCCACACCTTAAGGATGTCACACCCCAAACCCGTACCCCAAATCCCTAGGTGGGATTGGCACGAATCTCGAGACGCGACCTTCGGGATATCACTGAACCGCGGATCGATCATCATAACCACAAATCTAAGTAATAATTGCTGACATTATTACATCACAGAGTAGCGGAAGATAAACTATAATAAATTGAAATGAATTTGAAATAAACTCGGCTTCAGAAGAGCCGTACAACCAAGTCTACTAACAATAACATGAAATA
>JAUPMG010000003.1:5079178-5095196 GCA_031762675.1 Pachysandra terminalis
TTAGTTTCCTTGATTTTTAGAATAGATAATTAAAATTCATTTTTCTTTTTCTAATTAATTTTATTTAGATTTAATCTAATAAATTTAACAATCTTTAAACCCATTCAGTCCTTGAGATTCGACCCCTCAAAATAGCCCTATCCTACAATGATTCGTCCTATTGCGGGTGGTTAATTATTATTGACACATCAATAATCTCCAATCAATTGGTTCAGCAATTGTTTCATTCTATTCGTTAGAATCTTAGAAATGCATTTGTAAACCACATTACAGCAAGAAATCAGACAAAAATCAGTCACCTCATTAGCATTCCTCCTTTTAGATGCAAGAGTGAGAATTGTATGATTAATCTGTTTCGGCATTTTACCTTGAGTGAAAAATTTTATAATAGCTGAAGTAAAATCACTTCCCACAATATACCATGTAGCTTTAAAAAATAAAGAGGTATATCCATCAGGTCTCGGGGCCTTATCATCAGGCATAGAGAAAAGACATTCTTTAATCTCCTCCTGCGATACCTCTTTCTCCAGCTCAGAAGCATCCTCCAAAGCTATACCATTTCACAAAATATTATCCCAATTACTAGGCTTAATGAAAGATTGAGACTCACCCAAAGACTCCTGAAAATGCTATATTATAACTTTGGCAATCTGCTTCCTCTCCTCTCTAAAAATTCCATCTCTTTCATTAATACTCATGATCTTATTTCCAGCTCTATGATTTACCATAGTATTAAAGAAAAAGCTCAAATTACAGCAAAGTATTACTATGATTACTTAGAATTTCAACTTGTATCTTGTCTAATTAATTTTTAATAGCTTCCAATCTTCTGTCCATATCAGAAAATTTGCACTTACTCCAGTTCCTTAATAGCTTCTTTAAGTGTTTCAACTTGGAAACCAGAATAAACATCGGGGTTCCATAAAACTGTTTAGCCCAAGCTTCCTTAACCAACTTAAAAAATCCCCTTTGTTCCACCCAAAAGTTGAAGAATTTGAAGGGAACATTAGTCTTCACAATCAGCATTCATAGTAATTATTGCTGGAGAATGATCTAAAATACCAGGACAAAGCAAGTTAATCTTTGAAGCAGAGAAACTATTCATCCAAGCAAAGTTGACCAACGCACAATCCAATAAGGATCCAAGCACTATTTGTATATTGCTATTGTAAATCTTTCCACAGTCTTCTCATTTCATTGTGCTCATTAGCTCCATATATGAAGGTTGCAAAGAAACCAGTGTTGTCCAAACAGCTCACTTCAGTATGTATGAATTGTTCAGACTGTTGGATCGCTATAATGCCCGCCACTTCAGGGTCCCATAGAACCCATATCCACCCATGAGTAGACTCCTCATAGTTACATTTCCAATCCCAATCAGATGCCAAAGCATGTAAGATATTTCTAGCATTTCTACTCCTTACCTTGGTTTCAAGCAAACTAATAATAGAAAGCTTCTTCACAGCAATTAGATTTCTCACTTCCTTTTGCTTGAGAGGGTTATTCAGCTCTCTTACATTCCATGTCCCTCATGATATCATTTAGAAAGTTTCTCAAGGAGCCTCTAGTATCCATAGCTACTTTCTCCTTGGGTACCATCCCATCATCCTTTTCCTCACTTGTCTTACCTTTCTTTTTCTTTTTCTTAACATTCTGAAATTCCTCCCCATCTTCTAAACTCGTCATTACATTATTAGCTCTCTCCTTAGATTGTATAAGCTCAAGTGTTGGACTGCTATTAAGCTACTTCACAGTCACCATGTCCTCCACTACCTCTTCTTCATTCACCTCATTTGTCTTCTCATAATCCTCATCTAGACAACTGAATGAATTACTTATCAGTAAAGGCTCTTTACTTGCTTCCCCTGCCTTAACTTTTCTCTCTCTCTCTCTCTTATATGATTTCTCAAACACTCCAGGAGTGTCATTATTCAATAATAGTTCTCCATTCAGCTTACGCTCTTCACTTTCAATCCAAATATCTGGAATCATTTTACCAGTAGGCCTTCACATCTTCGTATTCTTGCTACATTCCAAGTCACTATGCCCAAAACATTTACATTTCGTGCATCTACTCGACTTCCAATGGTATTCCACTTCAATTTCAAACAGTTAATTATCCTTTCTAGCTCTCACCATCATAGGCAATTCCTTCTCAGCATTGACCTCAATACAAATTCTCGCATAGCTGAGGCGAGTTCCCATCTCCGTAGGCATATCCATGAAGAGCGGCTTGCCTAGTATGCTTGCCACATAGCTGAGACCCGATACCGTCCATAACCTAAGAGGAACATCAAGGAATTTCACCCAGATCGGTATTGTCTCAACACTATCCTTAGCAAGAACAAGATCTGGCTTCCATTCTCTAAGAATCAAAAGCTTTCCTGCCATATACCATGGTCCTTCATCCAGGATTGCATGCTTCGTCTCCGTAGATCCAAATCTGAATAGATAGAATCCTTTATTCAGACAAGTTATTTCAATCGATCCCTTCCGGCCCCAAATTTTCTCAGCAGCCTGCTTCACCAGAGTATAAGGCAATCTCTTCTCCAAGAAATGTCCCACAAGACAGCTATTTCATATATTATCTCTTAGTTCAAAAACCTCATTAGGAGGTTCAGCGATGAGATGTCCATCAACAATCGACTGCGGGTAATATTCCATACATGCACTGCTCCCACTCTTCTCGAAAAGAGAATTCCGTGCCTTCAGACTAGACTCAACAGAAGCGGCTACAATCGAGTTCACCTTCAAATCCAGATCATACTGGAGAACATTCTCAGAGTACATAGAAATCTAGTTAGAGATTAATAGATCAAGAGACAATTGAAGATATAATCACCTAAATAGAACAGCTAAAGAATAATGAGTATCCATATCAGATTCAAAGAAGCAAGCAATCAACTCACAAAATGATTAAAAAGAATCAGACAAAGAAAAAGCCCTAATCAAACCAATCTGCCCTCCGAAAAATCGTCGGAGGATCCTTCCCGCTAGAAAAGAGCAATTCAAATCCTATCAGATCGATTGCCAGTTCAGAACCTGATCTGCACAATTCGGTCTGTTGAATTGCCTTTGCTATATCTCGTGAGACTTAAATGGTTGTTCGGGTGTTTAGATGGAAGGAAGGAGAAGGAACGCTTCCATTGGTGAGAATTCTGCTACGAGGACTGAGGCTGACGCAGACCCTCAGATTGTAAACGTATTTCAGATCTTGGGTGACTTGGCTACGTATCAATGCGATCAGATGGAGCACCAGGCAGTGCTAGATGAGATGAGAGGAGAGTGCAGAGTACTGCTATGACTTGGCTCAAGAAGTTCAAGAAGCTGACACCACCAACGTACGTAGGACGAGGAGAACCTCACTATGCAGAGGACTGGCTCCTTGATATAGAGAGAATTTTTAGAATGATGGAGTGCCCTGAGCAGCAGCGCGTATCCCTGGCGACTTTCCTACTGAAAGGGAAAGCTCTTTACTGGTGGGAGATTATCAAGAGGAGCTTGACATCCGAGATGACTTGGGAGCAGTTTCGTCTTCAGTTCTTGGAGAATTACCTACCGAGCAGCTATGGGAGGCAGATGGCTTCCAAATTTATGCGTATGGAGCAGGGCAGTCTTATTGTGGCCCAGTATGAAGACTAGTTCGTGATGCAATCCCGTTACGCACCTCAAATGGTTGCTAATGAGGTCGACAAGGCAGTGAAGTTTGAAGAAGGTTTATGGCCTGCTATTCAATCCAGAGTTGTTCCTCAACGTCTGAAGACCTCTGCTGAAGTCCTTGAGTGTGCTAGGCATGTGGAGCGAGACATGGACAGATCTGGAGCGTCGAGGGATCAGCCCAAATCAAACAGGAGCAGCAGCAGTGGCGGTGGGAGATACCAGCAATATCACGCTAGACCAGGCCGGGACAGGCAACAGCGATCAGATTCTCAACTAGAGAAGACTCCACCATGAGTTGCAGTTGCACCGGTTGTACTTACAGCGCCAGCACATGACATGACAAGTCAGCCCCTTCCACCTCATGACCAGATGTTCCCTGGGAGAGACAAGACGACTTGCCACAATTGCGGCAAGGAAGGACATCTTCAGTGATTTTGCAGAGCATCGATGAGAGACAGACAACCTACAGCTTAGCAGGGCAGAGTTCATGCCTTGACGGATGCCGATGTTCCCTGTGACAACAATGCTACCAATGCTGTGGTAGAAGGTACCATTTTTCTGTTTCACATTCCTATGCACGTGTTGTTTGACTCTGGTGCATCGCATTCTTTTATCACCTCTAGTTACATGGTTTTTCTGTGTTTACACCCTAGCACATTACAGCATCCTCTGTGTATTGCCAACCCAGTTGGGGTATCCTAACTCTCCATTGAGTTTGCAAAGCTTGTGTGGTGAGATTAGGCGACCTTAATCTTGAGGTAAATCTGATTGTGTTAGACATGCCCGAGTTCGTGACTATTCTTGGAATGGACTAGAATTCAACCTATCATGCCAGGATTAACTCTTTTGAGAAGTCAATTCTTTTTCGTCTTCCTGGAGGCCGATGCTTGACTTTCCGTGGATCGGAGAAGGATCGTTATCAGTCCGATTTCCTGTTTACTACGGAAAGTGTTCAGAACCTATCTTTAGAGGATATCCCTCTAGTGAGAGACTTCGGTAACGTATTTCAGGATATTTTGGGTTTACCACCTAAAAGGGAAGTATATTTTTGCATAGAGAGTTTTCCTGGGGCCAGTCCTATTTTTCTTGTGACTTAGAGAATGGCGTCAATCGAGATGCAAGAATTGAAGGCTCACTTAGAAGAGTTAATCATCCTTGGCTTCATCAGACCCAACACATCACTTTGGGTAGCTCCAGTAATTTTTGTGAAGAAGGACGGTTCTCTTCGACTTTGTATCGACTACAGACAGCTGAACCGAGTCATTGTGAAGAACAAGTATCAATTGCCACGGATTGAAGATCTGTTCGACCAATTGAGAGGAGCGCAGTATTTCTCGAAGATCAACTTGAGATTTGGATATCATCAGCTAAGGATTCGAGACAAAGATATTCAGAAGACGGCCTTTCGTACTCGATATGGTCATTATGAGTTCATCATTATGCCATTCGGTTTGATAAACATACCTGCAGCTTTCATGGATCTTATGCATTGGGTGTTTCGATCTTTTCTTGGCTGTTTCGTGGTGATTTTCGTGGATGACATACTTGTGTATTCGAGATCTATAGAGGAGCATGAGAGGCATCTGCCGACTATTCTTCAGACCTTGTTCGACCAGCACTTGTATGTTAAGTTGGAGAAGTGAGACTTTTGGAAAAAAAGGGCTCATGTTCCTTGGGCATGTTGTATCCAAAAACGGTATTTCTGTGGATCTAGCCAAGGTTAAGGCAATTCTTGGTTGGGAGTGACCTAAGAATGCTTCGGAGATCAAGAGTTTCCTAGGACTTGCGGGTTACTATAGGAGATTCATTGAGGGGTTCTCATCCATTTCGGCACCTTTGACTCGTTTGACTAGGAAGGAAATCAAATTCTCTTGGGATGAGAACTGTGAAGCTGCTTTTGAGGATCTGAAGAAGAGATTGACGTTGACACCTGTTCTTGTTGTGCCAGTTGCAGGTCAAAAGATGGAAGTCTACACCGACGCATCATTGCAGGGTTTAGGAGCTATTTTGATGCAGAAGGGTCATGTGGTGGCTTATGCTTCACAACAACTTAAATTTCACGAGCGTAACTATCCAACACATGAGTTGGAGTTGGCCGCGGTGGTTTTTTCTTTGAAGCTTTGGAGGCATTATCTGTATGAAGAAGAGTTTGAGTTGTTTTTGGATCATAAGAGCTTGAACTACATATTCACTCAAAAGGATCTGAATATGCGTCAGAGGAGATGGTTAGAGCTTGTTGCGGATTATATTTCAACAATTAGCTAACATCCTGGTAAAGCTGATGTGATGCCAAACGCTTTGAGTCGCAGACCGCGAGGAGTTCTTACTCAGTTGATGAGGTAGGAGCAAAGACCTCATGAGATCATTGCAAACTTGGAAGTCCAGCCTTCAGCTCGGCAGTGTGATGGTTTCTTGTTCAGCCTTGTGGCTAGACCATCCTTGGAGCAGTAGATTGCAAAACTTCAAAAGAGCACTACAGATCTACTTGCACTTGCAGCGGACGACAGCAAGCCAGATAGGATTGTTCATTCCGACGGTTTGATCAGATTTTAAGGTAGAATTTGTGTACCAGCAGACAAGAACGTCAAGAGGGAGATCTTGGACGAGGTTCATAAGTCACGTTATTCCATTCATCCGGGGAGCACGAAGATGTACAGAGATCTACGTCAGCATTATTAGTGGCCAGGCATGAAGAGAGAGATAGCTCAGTATGTGCACAGTGTCTCACTTGCCAACAAGTGAAATCTGAGCACATTAGATCAACAAAACTACTTTAGTAGCTATCAATTGTATGATGGAAGTGGGAGCATATCACCATTGACTTTGTGAGCGGACTACCGAAGACTTGTGGAAGCTTGGATTCGATTTGGGTGATCGTTGACCGATTGACCAAATCTGCACATTTTCTACTGGTTCGGAGTTCAGCTATAGCCAAGGAGATTGCTAGACTGTACATTCAAAAGATCGAGGATCTTTGTTCACTTTGAGATTTTGGGAAGCGTTGCAAAAATCTTTGGGTACGAGGCTTGATTTCAGCACCGCTTATCCCCTGTAGTCAGATGGCCAGACAGAGAGAGTCAACTAGGTCCTTGAGGACATGTTGTGAGCTTGCGTGATGGATTTTGGAGGTAGTTGGGGAGAGCATCTACCGTTGGTTGAGTTTTCCTACAACAGTTTTCATACGAGTATTGGTATGGCACCTTTCGAGGCATTATACGGTCAGAAGTGTCGTTCTCCTATATGTTGGTCAAAAGTGGGAGAGGATAGCATTCTTGGACCCGAGTTAGTGCAGCAGAGCATTGATACAGTGAGGCTTATTCAAGAGAGATTGAAGGCATCTCAGAGTAGGCCGAAGAGTTATGCAGACAAGAGACGGGGAGAGCTAGAGTTTGCAGTTGGAGATCGCATTTTTCTCAAGGTTTCAACGTTGAAGGGAGTTATGCATTTTGGCAAGAAAGGGAAGTTAGCACCTTATTTTTTTGGACCCTTCGAGATACTTGAGCGTATTGAACTTGTTGCTTATCAAGTGGATTTACCACCTCAGCTATCGGCGATTCATGACGTATTTCACGTTCACTTCTATGGAAATATGAACCAGACACTTCTCATGTTCTAGATTGGACGCAGCTGGATCTTCAAGAAATGTTACTTATGTCGAGAAGCCTATGCGGATTCTAAATCGCAAAGAGCAAGTGTTGTGGACAAGGACGATACCAATGGTGAAGATTCAATAGGGACATCATGACGAGACAGAAGCTTCTTGGGAGCGAGAGTTAGAGATTATAGAGAGTCAGAGATTACAGAGCGTTATCCACATTTGTTCGAGGATTTAGGTACGCAATTTCGGGGACGAAATTCTTTTAAAGGAGGTAGGTTGTAATGACCCAAATCTACTAAGAGAATACCCACATTTAATGATTTAATTTTTTTTTTCAGATTTTAAGGGTATTTTTAGCATTTATTTAATATACATATTATGATTAATGCTAACGTGATTTATATGAATTACTATTTAGTAGTTGGGGTCATTTTGATATTATAATTAGTATCGGGTTTTGATTGTAATGAAATCAAAACAATCTTAGAATTTTCGTTTTGGAAGATTAGGTTTGAGATTTGGATGAGTTTATAAGAGAGAATTTAGGGTTTCATTTTCTCCTATTGCTCTGGAATTTCATATCTGAACTTCTGTGAGAGACTGGAAGGAAGAAGAAAGGAAGAAGATGACTACTTTGTGGAGGACTTCGACGCCAAGACGAGTGACCGAGTAAGTGATCGCAACCCATATTCGCTAGACGAAGAGTGTTCCTGAGAGTGCTAAGGGACTCTACTTGAATCAAGTAAGTTGCGTAGGGATGGTCATAGTTTTTGAATGTATTGAATATATGATTTGTTGATTGATTGAATGATTACATCCCTGTTTTAATGCGTTTTGTGTGGTCCATTGTGTTTTAAAGATGTTTTCGGAGGTTTATATGTGATTACAAGTGATTTGGAGTGTATTAGAATGTCTAGATTTAAATTTGAAAACTCACGGAAAAGCCCAGAAAAACCCAGATGCACGCAGATCGGCAGGCCTCGGTCCACCAACACCTCTGCTGATAGAGAGTAGTTTATAGGCAAAATCAGCTATTCGGCAGGCTTCGGTCCACTGATGCCTTTGTCGACGACCACCAGATTTCACAGAGAGGTTCGGTCCACCGACCACTCCACTGACAGAGACTGTTTTCTATCCTAATTTGGCTATTCGGCAGGCTTCGGTCCACCAATGCCTCTGTCGAACACCCTGTAGATTGCACAGTAAGTGATGATTTCATTTGGATGAATTGAATGGATGGTGTAGAGCTTCGGCCATTATTGTTGTTGATTTCTGGGAGCAGGACTTGACCATATGGTGTGTCAATCTTAGAGTTCCGATGCGTTGATTAGGGCTGTCAACGAGCCGAGCTTGAGCTTTAAATTAGGCTCGCGAGCCAAGCCTGAGCCCAAATAAAACTTCATTATTTTAATGAGCTTGAGTTGAACTTGGGTAGGCTCGGCTCGGTTGTATAGGTGATTATATGTTCATATTCTTATATCTTATACTATGTATTAATATTAAACACATGTTAACACATTATATTACATATAATAACAATTTTCAACTATAATATTAATACACTTGTATTAATCTAAGCTTATTTACGACGTCGATTTTTTATAAGTCAAACTTTTTACGAGCCGACTTTTACAAGCGTGAGATGAGCTGGGCAAAGCTCGACTCGGCTCGGAACCTAAAAACTTTTAACAAGCCTGAGCCGAGCCTGAGCTTTGCTAGATGCTTACGAGCCTAAGCTGAGCTGGGCAAAGCTCGGCTCAACTCGGCTTGTTTATAGCGCTAGCGTTGGTTGCCATCATTCCATCTTAGTTGATCCTTACTGTTGTACACTTGTGGTAATATGATGTTTGTGTATTGTTGTGATAATGTTGGAAGCTAATGAATGTGTACAATAAAATTATCCGTATGTATGGGAACCCAGGTAGTTTCTGTTGTAGGCCTTCACGTGATATCCACCTAATGTATTACATACTAGGTTGATGTCAAGTGGTAAGTAGACTGGGAGGTGGAAATCTATGGAGAACCAACTGTGATGCCTCCAGACTCGGTTGACTATATACCTTGTGGGGTGAAAGGGCCCATAGAAACTAGGGTAGGATGCTTGCGAGCGCCTATATAGGTTCGCTACCCCCTCGAGTACTGTTCACTCAAAAATTAGTCATACTGTATGGTAGCCTTCATGCCATGGGTTAGTGCCCGAAATGGAGAGGGGATTCCGGTAATTCCATTGACGCGTCCTAAAGTGACCTTGTCGTTGGAAGAGTGTTATGGGTGTGCTTACCATGAAACATTGATCTTAGTTCATATCATCTTGCATCCCTATCATTGCTTGTGTATGTTGTTTATTGCATTCATTCTAGGTCATGTGCATGTGTTCATGTTATCTCATATCATCTCATAAACTATTCATCTTGCATCTCCTTATGTTGTTTTATTATCGGATTATTATGATACTAACCTTTGTGCTTGATTCCATTAAGAACGGTTGAACATTCCTTTGCTTCTTACTGAGCAATCATAGGCTCACGCAACGTTTTATGTTGTAGGATGGGAATAGGAAGGTCCGCTCTAGTCGGAGTTGCTGTGTGGATTGTTTTGATGCTTTAACTACTTGCTTGCTTTGCTTTCCGTTTATTGCCCTTCATTCCGGATGGAGTTAGACTACTTAGTTTGATTTATAGAGTTGACGTATTCTGAGGATCCTTTGGACGTAGTGGCAGTTTGGTTTTAGATTTATTTTTTTGAGGCCCTGCTGAGGCCAAGTACTGTTTTATTTATACTTTGGATTTTATGTAGTTGTTAGGTTCTGCATTCTGATCTATTGAATGAAAGTACTTCATTACTTTTATTGCGTTATGTTGTGGTAGCAATCCGTGGTCCAGTAGTGGATCCCATATGTCTCACCTTGAGATCTGTGCAATTCCCTCCTTAGGATTCGTGCTACGGATTTGGGGTGTGACACTTCTATTCCCAAAAAATAGTGAATAGTGCCAAGATCTTTCCTAGCAAATTCATCCCCAAGAACCTTAATAAACTGATTAAGAAGAGATGTATTATTGGTAGTGAGAATAGTATCATTTACATATAATAATAAAATTATAGTTCCATGTGGGCTTTGTAGAATGAAAAGTGATGTGTCATGTGGACAGCAATAAAATCCTTGTGTAAGGAGATAATGACTAAATCGGTCGAACTAGGCCCTAGGTGCTTTCTTGAGCCCAAACAGGGTACGTTTTAGTTTGCAAACATGATTTGGGCAAGTTGGGTCAATTAGACCAGGAGGTTGCTGCATAAACACTGATTCCTTCAAAAACTCACGAAGGAATGCATTTTTCACATCCAACTGCTTGATGTGCCATTGTTGTGTGAGTGCAATGGTTAGAACTAGCCTAATGGTCTATGGTTTAACTACAGGGCTAAAAGTTTTATCAACACCAACCACCTAATCAAAACCTTTAGTAACAATTCTTGCTTTCAATCTTTCGGGATTTCCATCAAACTTTATCTTAGTCTTGAAGACCCAACGACATCCTGCCACATTCATGTTTAATGTGCGTTGAACTAATTCCCAAGTGGAATTGTCATGGAGAGCATTAATCTCTTCTTGCATAGCAGAGAACCAACTAGAATGGTTAAGAGCATCTTGAATATTAACAAGCTCGATGGGAACTAGAGGTGATGTTATAATAGAATGGGTCAACCCTGCTTGGGTTTTCCCTCTTGTTTTCATAGGATGAGTGTTAACTCCAAGATATCTTCTGGTAATGTTGGAAAGTTGAGTTGACAGTGTACCTGGTTCTGGATTAGGGATTGGTGTATCAATAAGTGACCCAAGATCGATCAACAGTCAATCCTTATCAAACGGTTTAGTTGATCTAGTGGTATTGTTTGGTGATGACGTGGAGTCTGAAGGACCATTCCTTTGAGATGAAGAGCAATCTGAACCAGAAGGTTCAACATGATCATGATTTGGAGAACTATTAGGATGACGATCTGGCGATTGACTTGGGTTCTCGGCTGTAATATTGATATCATTATTTGTAGCAACATCTAACACGAAGGGTGCAGCTTGAGTGGTTGTACGTGTGTCATTAGTGGTGAGTGTAGTCACATCATCACGATCCCACTCTGCATACGTATGCAGCTCCATGTCTGTATTCTGCGGAATGAGATTATCACAAGAAATGTTAGAAAATGGAAGCAAGGTTTCATCAAATATTACGTGTCTAGAGATATAGACACGTCCATTTTTTGGAGATAAACACAGATAACCTTTATGAATTGTACTTTATCCAATAAAAACGCAAGGAAGAGATCTTGGAGAGAACTCAATTTTTCCATAGTCTCTCGAGTATGGGTAACATCTATAGCCAAATAATCTAAGGGGAGTATAATCTGGGTGTTTCCCAGATAGCATTTGAAAGGTAATCTCATTTCTATTTTCCTTGATGGTAGACGATTAATAAGAAAAACTGCAGTCTTGAAGGCTTCAACCCAATAATGTTTTGGTAACCCACTCTGAAATTACATTGAGAGTCCCAACTCCCAACTCTACAATGTTACGATGCTTTCTTTCTACTAAAATGTTTTGTTTAGGTGTTTTTTGGCATGAGATCTGTCTTAATATCCCTTTATGAAGAAGAAGATTATTAAAATCAGTATCTTCAAATTCTCCCCCTCCATCGCTTTGAAAAACCTTCATTTTTGCTTGAAATTGTGTTTCAAGCTTGTTTAGAAAGTTGCTATAGTACCCTGAAAAATCATATTTGTGTTTGAGAGGGTACATCCATGTGTAACGTGTGTGATCATTCACAAAAAAGACATAGTATCTAAAACCTTGTATAGATGCAAGAGGTGCAGGATCCCAAAGATCACAATGGATCTTATCAAAAGGTTGTTCAGATTTAGTAAAAGTGGTTGCAAAGGGTAGCTTACTACTTTTTCCCAACAGACAATTAGGACAAATAGTATTATTTTTATTCCAAGAACTAACTGAAATAAGATTTTTTTAATTTAAAGAAGAAACGACTCTTGGTTGAGGATGACCAAGCTTCTTGTGCCATATTTCTTTAGAAGTCATTCTTTGCCGATTTGAGTATAGTGCTGCCATGGACGAATTTCTTGTTAACTTGTAGAGGCCGCCGTCTCTAATTCCATTCCCTAAGATTTTCCCTGTCTGCTGATTCTTAATCACAAATCCAGCCGAGTAAAATTCAAAAATACATGAAGAATTAGAAGATAACTAACTAACTGATAAAAGATTTTTAGTAATATTGGGCACTACCAACACATCTTTTAATTGTAGATTTCCATGTGTCATTGGAAGTGTGGTTTTTCCAATATGTGAGATGGACAGTGTATTTCCATCTCCTATCAATATCTTGTCTGATCCATGACAAGGAGAAACATTAGAGAGATTACCTGCACTGTTGGTCATGTGAGATGTAGCACCAGTATCAAGGATCCATTCGGGATCATTGAGATCAGTAATAGTCATTGCTGCTAGAGCTTAGGGAATTTTTTATGGTTGATATGCATGATTGAAACGATACCAGCACCGTATTGCCTCATGTCCGGGTTTCTTGAAGATCTGACAGATAGGTATATTAGGGTTGTATGGTTCTTGGAATGTCTGATTTCCTCTTCCCTAAGGAAGATTGTTGCTTTGTTCTTCTCTCTTCTCATTTTCTGAAGATTGATTCCGTGATTGATGCTAATTTTGTGATTAATGTTGGCTACTCTGAGGAAATCCATGTCCTTTAGAGTCAAACGACTGACTCTAGTTTCTGCTTCTCTTGTTGTTCCGAACTTTCCTTTTTCCAACATAAGCTTGATTTTCTTGTACCTCAATTTTCTCCACATTATTCATCAGTGTTCTTTGTTCCAGGGCAAATAGTGAGGATAAATACAAAAACCACATTGTGGTTTTATTGAATACAAGAGGTAAGGTAAGTTTTTCTTTCCTAGATTGTAGGGTCTCTAACGGCTCCTTCTTTCTTTGTTGGTAAGACTCCAACGTCTCCTTCTTGCCTAGGTGGCAAGATCTCCAACAGCTCCTTCCTTCGTTGTTGGTAAGTCTCCAACGTCTTTAACTTTACTTGATAGTAGGATTTCCTAGATTGTAGATTAGCATAAGGCAACTCCTTGATATTAGCCAGCATCTTTATCTCTTTGATTTGAATTGAATCTCTCTAATTTCTCCAACATCTCTCCTTGAAGCTAGGAGAGGGAGGTTGACATGGCATTTGAGGTGTCACTAGCTCACATGTCAATGATGTAGGTTCATATGGTTCATTAAAGACTGCTCCTCACAGTTGCTCCATAAGTGAGATCCATTCTCTCTCTCTCTCTCTCTCTCTCTCTCTCTCTCTCTCTTCTCTTCTTCTTCTTCTTCTTCTTCTTCTTCTTCTCTGATTGCTTCTAGGATTCCATACGATAGCCCTTGATTGTTTTGAGTGTGGATATTCTTGTATGGTTCTAGTAATTATACATACATTGACGTGGAACAACATTAGGTTCGGAAAAGATCTTTTGTTACAGAACCAAATTCGTGTGCAAAGAGGTACGTGATCTAATTCATTTTTACCTTCACATTTGTTTGGTTAAGGTGAGACCATAGTTAGTAAGTTCGGAGATGGCAAAAATGCGGTACGACAAACGTTCGAGAACAATTCGGAGTAGTTTTCATAAAAAAAAGGATAAGATTTCGGCAGTAAAATACGAAAACGCCAAAGATTCAGAGACGGTGATGTTCGTGTATAATACTTTTAGGTGGCAAAAATTCAATACTTCATACATGTATATATATATATAGCATTGTATGCGTGTGAAACCAAGTTTATACGTCATTTAAATTCATCAAAAATACATATTGAAGCCAACTAGGTATAGTAATCATTCAAATTCATAGATATGACCCTGATATGACACATAAGAATGACAAGAGTACACTTGCATTGCAAGTCTAGCTTAAGATATGACACATTACATAAAACGTGATGAAAAAAATTGAACTTTGAAGCTTGTGTTGCAAGTTTGTGAAAAAAATAATAAAAAAAGAGATTTGACCTTATTGTATAGCCGTAGGTACCAACAACAAAAAGTAGTAGAGTTGCAGAATGCAGAACCTATATCTTTTACAGAAGAAGAAAGAAGTTGAAGGTAGGGAAAAGAGAAAAGGAAACCCTTGATTGTTCAACTTCCGTCCTCAATGATGGAGAGTGAGGTGCTTTAGGATGGATGGTGGCAACCACCAACAATAACAAGAAGTTAATGGACAAGAAGAAGAAGAAGAAGAGACATCGTATAAGAAGTAAAAGAAGAGATGAGAGTACAAGTTCGACCAAATGACTAGACTAGCATATTTCGAAAAAAAATACTAATTTTTAAGAAACAAAATCCGTATATTTCCTTTTCTCCTTTAGAATGATTTCCATCTTCCCTTTTTTTTCCTTCTTTTTGCTTAGTAAAATTTTTTTTGTTTGTTTGTTTTTTTTTTTTGCATTTGTTTAATACGGTTGTTGTACTATACGTGTATTATACTTTTAACATGAATAATACATATATTATATCAAATAATTGGATTGGATACGCTAAATGCAGGTATTTTTTATTTATACATACATACGTGTATTATATGCGTATTGGATGAGATTCAAGAAAAGAAAACCATATTCTGATTACATCCAACAACTTTTTAACGAGTTCTTAAATACTCTTCATATTTTCTTTTCTTTTAAAATTTCTATAGGAGAAAATTTTTAATCCTCCTAAGAATTATCAAACTTATTTTTTTTTTCAAATCTCTATCTCCAAATGATTAACTTATTTTCTTTTCAAATCTTTATCTTTTAACTCTTTCTTTCTTCAACTTAAATCGAAGAAAATACTTTCTCTAATATTTTCTTTTCTTTCCTCTTAAAATCAAAGATTCCAAACATGGAACTCCTCAAGCATAAAGCAACTGAGAATCCGTAGGAACTAGGTCACGAAAGCCGTTAGGAGCCAGCACAACCTCCCACTCAACCCTTAACCTCTCCCCTTCTCGTACATCAACCTCATCAATTACTCTCCCAATAGCCACATTAAGCCCACAAGACACTACATAGACCCACTCTTCAGCTGCACTCACAGCGAATGGCCTCCGCACCGCCTCACAGGGAACTTCTCCACCACCCACATGCTCCCACGTGTCAATATCTGGAACGTACACCATCAAACTACACTCCTCGTGCTCGGATATCACAAACAACCTCCCACGCAACACGAAGCTCATCCCCCTCCATCCTCCCGTCATCCCATCGCTCATCTCCTGCCACGTGTCATTCTCAGCGTCGTAGATCCCACCTCTCGGCCGGTGCCTGAACGGCCACGTCCACCCTTCCGTCACGTACATCTTCTTCCCCAGCACTGCCACGTCGTTGCTCACCAACCCCGAGAGCATTTTAGCAACCGGCGACCACTTTTCCTTCTCGAGATCGTAACACTCGACCGTCGAGATCTCCTCTGCAAGTCCTCCCTTACTTCCACCGGCGACGAAGATCTTTCCGCCGATGTTCCCGGCGGCGGAGAACGATCTGGGTGTCAGCATCGGACACCCAAAGGACCACTGATTGGTCGAAGCACTGTAAACGACGAGAGTTTGCAGAGGTGTTTCAGTGTCTGATCGCATGCCACCCAACACGTAGAGCAAGCCATGGTGAGGGAGGGAAGCAAAGGCAAACCCGGTTGGACAGACCGGTTCGAAGCTAGGCATGGGAG
>JAUPMG010000003.1:5114022-5126845 GCA_031762675.1 Pachysandra terminalis
CATGAAGATCCAAGGCATATTCGATCTGCAACGGAATTGGGTAATGAAGGGTTTCATGACCAAGCTGTGGGAACTGGGCTTCACATTCAAATTCCTACTCTTGAAGATCATGGAGTTCGGTATGGGAATTTCCCTTCTACTTATGGAGCAGACAATTTCTATCAAGTACCACAGGGGCCTGCTCATGGACATGCTTTGTGGAGAATGGTGCAGAACCCAATGCATGGTGCTCCGTCCTATGATTCATCATCAAATATACAGCCTCAAACTAATGGTACGATCAATTCAGGGTTTATGTGGGGCACAAGAGAGGGTAGTCCCAAGTTTTGTATTGGAGTAGATAATCAAAATCCTTGGGCTGGGCCCTCACAGAAAATATTGGGCTTTGATGGGTCTTCTGTCCCAGAATACTTCCATGGGCATGCTCTAAAACTGAGCTCAAACACTCTTGGTCCAGAAAACCAGCACTCAGTTGCTCTAGACCCCATTGGATCCCCATCAGGTATGCTAGGCTTTACAAATCCTAAGGAGCCGATGCTGCTTTCATCTTCATCCTTGAGAACCGTTACTTCAGGTTGTGATCTGAGGTTAAGAAACAATACCAGTTCTACTGATGCATTGAAATTGGGGGAGAAAAATATGCAAGGAGAAGGTAATGAAGTAAAGCACGTGGAAGTAGTAGAAGATTCTGATGTACAGAGTATTGGGAATGCTGTTAACAATAATGATGAGGCATCTGTTGATTCAAATTGCCATACCCCTGTTGAAGAGGGTGCCAATATTGTGAAACTTGGTTCTAATGATGGTCGTGCCACTTCTGATGATGTGGAGCACTCGGTTAAGCATTTGAGTTTCTTACCTGAGTTGATTGCTTCGGTAAAGAAAGCAGCATTAGAAGGTGTTGAGGAGGTGAAAGCTAGAGTACAAGGACGTGTTGATGGTGATGTTTCTCATGATATGGAAACAAAAGAAGCAGCTTTTCATGAATTAGAATCTGTGGTATGTGAGGTTTGGCTGACCAATTTTTTTCTTTTTTTTGAGAGTTATTACATTATATTTTGCTTAGTTATGACATTTTCTTTGTCCTATAGAATGCGAATGTGGACTTGGAGGTGGACTCTGATAGTGACCGTCAAGACACTTCCAATATTGAGCCAACAAAGGCTGAGGAAGAAGCTGTTGCTAAAGGATTACAGGTACCCATATTCTCATGCCCATTGGTCTTATTCTAACAATGTGCTCTATTATTTTAAGTCAGTACATTTAACCAGTATTTTCACTCTTCATATAGACAATAAAAAATGACGATCTAGAGGAGATCCGGGAGTTAGGTTCTGGTACATATGGGTCTGTTTATCATGGGAAGTGGAAAGGTTCTGACGTTGCGATAAAAAGAATAAAAGCAAGCTGCTTCGCTGGGAGACCTTCTGAAAGGGAACGCCTGGTAGTGTCTGTATCCTTACTGTTATAGATAAGTTTTGCTAGTTATGATTATTTGACCTATCATAAAAATACAAGCTCTTGCTGAGCACTGCAAGTTTTTAGAAGGTGATACGTTAGGTTTTTCTCAACATGAGAGGAAATCTACATGATACTTCTACAGTATTGTCTTTAGAGGCATGTGAAAATTGCACTTTCAGGATAGGCATTACAGAGATGACCTGATGCAGATTAACTAACATGTAGAGAAGTGATTCATTTTTAAAGGCGTTTCAGCATGTACCTCAGGAGGCATTACAGACATGACCTGATGCACATTAACTAACGTGTAGAGGAGGTTTTCTCATTTTTAAAGGCATTTAATCATATACCTCTGACCGCTTTCTATCCAAATAACCTTTTCAGTTTCCTTATATTATTCTTTCCTCTTTTGTTCATGTGATAACCTTTTTGATTAGGCCTTATTTATTTTTCCTTAAAAGGACTATTATTTATCTTTTGCATATATGGGAGGTTTAATCTGAAAATATAATAGAACCATGGATGTGGAATTTTTTTTTTTTTAAACTCGGTGCAGCCATGAGGCCTATGACTTCCTCCTTAAGGTTTGTGCATCAAACTTGAGGCAAGTGAAGTGCTTGTCCTCATACCTACACTTTTTTAAAATGTTGATAAAAAGCAATGGGTATGTTGTAAATATAGTTTCAGCGTCTCTTTGCCCCCACCACACTTCTGTATATCAAGTTGCTATTCAATGAACAATGAATTGTTTTCAGCCAATACAGACATTCGTCTCTAATGCTTTTATTTCTATTAGAGAAAGGAAAGAAATGAAACCAAACATAGTTCTTCTGTACAGATCAATTTACTCTGTTAAGCTTTTGGATAAAGGTCTTGATGTTGATAGCAGATATACAGTTTATACATCTAATAACATGTGTATTGCCTGCATGATGGTGATTTGAACACTGTGTCACAGGAAGCAAATAGCACCCCCTAAGTGAAAATAGAATTTCAGACTTCTTTTAATTTATTTCTTACCTTTTAGTGGTTTTTTTATCTTATAATCACTAGATTAATTTTTGTACTTAATTTACTCTACTACAATGCCAGGTCTTTTGGTAGTGAATCATTTATTTATTCTTTTGTATTTTTTTCCTTCTTGGAATGCGAAAAAGTCCACGAATTGTGTATTTTGCAGAGTTATTGTCACACCCAAAATTTGGAAATCTCAATAGAGTTTCCATGGATTGGAATTGTAACACATCACCCCATATCCCTATAAGAGTGGTACACAAAGAAACCATAAGCGAAAGCAATAATACTAATTCTAATAAATATTAATAAAAGTTACAATCTGTTTCTATGATGAATTGAAATTAATTTACAATACTTGAAATATTAATAACAACAACATAAGCTGAAAGCTCGGATGAGTAAGCCCTTCAAATTGGGATATTTACTCAAAAACACATGTTATGAGAAAATAATAATATGATGTAATAACTGAAGAAATAATGAATAATATCTCATAGATATGAGCAATACACATACACACTCACACACACACACCACATAATGCAATTCTCTCTTACCTCACTTGGTATTTGGGTAAGTCCACACAACTTGGTCTCCTATACTAATATGCCTAACGCTATATGATAACATGCAAGATAATGTGCATCATACATACGACTATCACACAATAATAAACACAAGAATATGAAATGCAATGCATGCTGTTTGGCATTCGAACAACGTCTTTTCACAACCAGATCCAATCCCACCTATCCAAGACGTTCCCATGAACTATCCCCCGCATACATAGCCAAAATCGAGGATTATTTTATGTGCGCATCGCAGTTTCTAGTGATTCTGACCTAATGGGCACAATCTCCATGCCTTATTTTTTTATCATGGAGCGCATCCAGGGCCTCACCAATGTGATATGTCCCTTTGTGAATATACATTTTCCAATCTACTAACAGAATTCACTCTTATGATTCGGCTATTGGAAAGTGCACTCGCTCACCTATCATCTAATCACAAGTCTCTTGAGATCCCCATACAAGGTTCATCTCTCACCTAGGGTGAAAACAAAATATCAGTCCTACCATGGACAAAATATCCTCAAACACAAGCCAAGAGAAGTATCTAGCGTTACCTTAATCAGAACTTATCCAAGCGCTCATACACAAGGATAGTCTTCAAGAGATTCCACTATCACCTTAAACTAGAAACCATGGCTAGCCATTCCTCATCAGAATCCAAGCATCAAGTCAAACTCATTGGACTTAATCAAAGTCACAATGCCCACATTTAGATTAATACCTGATTACTAAATGCAATTCACACAACATAGTATATCATGCTCACACACATCATATTCATCAAACAAACATATGAGACACATTCTCATGATTCTAAACTATAATAATGCACATAATGCTATATATAGAAATATAACACACTTTTATATGATGAATGAATTATAATTAGGTATAGATATATATGGTGGAGTTTATCCTTTTTTAAGACTAAAAGTATGAACACACACAATTGATCATGAGTTATTCATAACATTAGCAAAAGTCACACATAACACATTAGACTACTAATTACACATACAATACAATTAATCATTAAAAACACATACATACATCATATTATGATCTAGACATTCTTATATTATGCCTATTAAGGTTAGTAATGAGTTTAACATGCTAATCCCCTTTAAGTTTGATAATTCACCCTATAGTCAAGGCTTCAATAGGTTTAATTATGGGTTTTAGGTAGGTCAAAACATGTAATTCAATCCTAAAAACATGGAAACTCTTTCTACATTCCTAAATTGACATTGTACAGGTGTTCAAAATATCAAACTCTCAAAAGTGGGTTTTGGCTAGGTGTTTGGTTAGCTGAAACTTGGGTAAGTGTGCCAAACTTTATAAAAACCTATGTATGGGTTGGGTAGGGTTTAATGAGGTTAAATTTGGTCCAAAATCACTAAGTTGATATTTTTCGGTTGGGTCTTCGGTCAGCCGAAGGGCTTCGGTCAGCTAACCCTTGAACAGGGTTTCTGGGCATGAATTTCGGTTGATCTTCGGTCAACCTTCGATCAACCGAAATTGGATTTTCTGGGTTTTTCAGCTTTGACGTATATTACGTATTTTGGCCATAAATATTGATATACTTATCAGAATCACTTCAAATTTGAACATAATGTTCCTAACAAATAAAGGAGTAATTAAAACATAAAATTAATAGATCTAATCATGTTTTCATATAGTCTTTAAATCAATACTTCAATCTTGATAAAGTTCCTAGTTTTTATTCTTTTATAGGTTTCTTAACATATTGTGGTGGTTTCTTTATATTTCTTGAATCTTTATTTCAAAGTTTTACATATAAGAACATGAGGAAGGGTTTACCAATTACACACAAGAATTCCTTCATGTTATAACGCATGTTTAGGCTTAAATATACAAGAAGTTGAAAGGGAAACTCACATGAACTGCAAAATTCTCTAGTTGGTTCTTCTTCTCCAGTTGATCTTCTAGGCTTCTATGGTTTAGAGGTGCTAGATTTCTTCTTTCAATGGTTCTCCACGTTTTCTTCTCTTTTCCTAGGTTTAGATTGACTCTAAAGGCTTTTATTTATAATATTAGGTGTTAGAAACAACCTATAGTCCTAGTACAACTACTATACTTCTATTTTAGGCTATTAGAGACTTCTAATTTAACTTTACTCGTGTCTTCTTGAAGTTATTAATTTAAAACGAATTTCTAATGTAATTAAAGTCTAATTTACTGGTTTGAGTTCGGGCTGGGTTCGGGTCGAACTTTGTATAATCCAGAAAGCCCGGCCCGGACCGAAATACATAAAGAACATAAACAAATTTATATTACCTTTTATGAAAATCTGATTTTCTTCTTTTCTTTTTCTTTGTTTTAATTTCTTTTAATCTTTCCATTTATTTTGGAACAGCCTCAGATCAAAATACATAAAGAATATATATATATATATATATATATAATTTTCTTCCTCTTCTTTTTCTTTGTTTTAATTATCTTTTAGCCTTTCATTTAGTTTGGGCCGGCCTGAACCCAGCCGGAACTCAACAAATTAATTTCGGGTTCAATAGGATTAACTTCAGTTCGGGCCGGGCTAGGTTTGGTCCAACTGATTTTAGTTTGGGGCGAGCCCAAACTAATTGGGACCCGGCCCAGCACCCTACGTATGGCCCTAGTTCTTAGAATAGTATTAGAATGTTTTATTTATAGAAGAAGTTGAAGAGTTTACTTCCCCTTTATAAGATTTCTATATTGAAATAGAAAACGAATAAAAAGAATTAGGAGCTGAAAATCTTTGATTCCTCTTGAAGGAGCATGGTGGGCCTGCCCTTCGTTCGTCTCTCCATGTAGTTTCTTCTTCTAATTCTTCCACAAGAGACACAGTTTGGTTTAACATTGTGTGAAAGGAGCAGGCCCCTTGTACACAGAATGTGTATAAAAAGACAAAGCATCAAATAGACCAGCTAGTTTAGGCTAACATTACAAAATTACAAGAATGATGAAAATAAAGTGATGACTGATATGCTTTAGAGACATAAGTCTATAGCCTATGGTTTGGGAGTAAAAAGAGTAAGCAGGTTTGTCGTTCAATCAAGTATGGTTTGGAACTTTTCTTGATCCACTTCCACACCTTGTGAAGAAATTTCGATGCACTAAGAAGATCATATATCACACATAAAAGTGCACTTTCTCAAGTTGATGTAGAGCTTTTCTTGACACAACATTCTCATTACTTGATGAATGTGATTTATTTGTTTCATCATCTCTTTATGATACGCTAGTATATCAAAGCCGAGCACAGCAAATTTAGCAATGAAAGGACAAACTACCTGTGTCATTACACACATGAAGGTATTAGGTGCATTTTTGAGTGCAAATGGCATGCTAGCCACTCTTATAACCCATTTTGTCTTAGAGGTGGATTTCCACTTGTTAGATTCTGATTTTGCTTTGGTGATAGCCACTCAAGTAAATCTTCGAAAAGATAGTCGAACCAGCAATCACATCATGCCTATCATCCAACCTTGGAATCAGAGAACGACATTTGATGTTTATCTTGTTAATGGCTTGGTTGTCCACACATATTCACCAACTATAATTTTTTCTTTTGGATATCAGTAACGCTGGAGCAACACATGGACTAAGGCTTTCACAGATAAAACTCGTTTTTAACTACTCATTCAATTGTCTCTCCAATTTAGTTATAGTATGTTTATATCCCACATGGGTGGTAACTTGTTTGGTAACTCTTCTTGTATGAAAACAGAAAAGCAAGTCTTCAATTTTAGGAGCTAACTTAGAATCCTTTTATGGATGCTATTCTTCCTGTGTTGCCAAAACATACATAATATTCTCTTTTGTGCTTTCAAATTGAGATTGTTGCATAGAAAGAATATTTGAGGGCTTCTTTGTCTAGGTTTCTTCTTTGCATCATCATCCACTTAGCTTTAGAATACTCCAGCGACTGTTGAAGGTGTAAGTTTGTCTATTTCATCATTTATCACCTCCGTATCATAGTGTCAAACTCTCTAAAGAGAATATAGGTGAAATTCATTGGAATCATATCACACCATATGGGGTTCTCGTACTTTTCAATTCAAAAAATGACCAAAAACATGTGTCATTAGGGTATTTGTACCATTAATCCCACACAACTTTGTAGGATTGTGAATGCTTTCAAGCTGGAAACTGTAATTTTTCAACCATCTCTCGAGAAGCTAAATTACTTCCATCATCTATGATATACACACCTAACCTTCACACCAGACTCTTGTATGCAAGATATTCGTCTGTGATTGGTCCCCTAGTTTGTCTTCATTGAAAGTTGTTTTAGAATACTTTAAACCACCAATAGCAGTTCCTACTCATTAACATATTCATCATTATCAATTTCATGATGCTGGTCTTGTCAAAGGTTTTTCTCTTCCTTTTCCAAATCACTTCACAATTGTTGAGATTCTTTATTGGGAAAACTGTTGCATAGTGTCACTTCCCCTTGCACTTAAAGCATTCAACATCATTTCTGGCCTTGCTTGCAGAACCTCCTAACTATGCATTGTCATTGTTTTCAGCCGTTGGGGAAGGCTTAGTGTTGTCTGGCTTGGTATTAGGTGTGCTTATCTATGCTGTTTGGTTGCTTTCACCGCCCTCCGTTAAGTCTTCTTCTTACTTGTGTACTACATCTTCTAATCAAAGGCTATCTTAATTGCTGCTCGATCTTTAGAACTTTTTGAAAAGCTTTGTCAACTTTGTAGAGCCTTACAGTAGTAATCTTGTCAAGATGACCAGCAATGTATATATCTATATCTATCTCTCTCTCTCTCTCTCTCTATATATATATATATATATATGTATGTATGTATGTATGTATATATACTTATCTCGTAGATTCATTCTTGAAAAGCTCATTTTTTGATGACTAGACACATGCTTTAGAAAATTTTTGAGTGCTCTGTTATAAATATGTTATCTTGTAGATTTGTCGTGAAGAGAGAGAGGGAGGGAGGGAGCGTGTACCCATATCTTATGGAATTAAGGGCTTGAGAATCGAGAGCCTTCCTCTTGGATTATCAAAATGAAGAAAGTCCTAATACTAGTTGGTGTTGGCTACACAAATCCTGCTTCACCATCCCAGCCTATCAAAAACCATATCGTTGGTCAGAATGTGTTTAAATCTTGTTGACCAACTTCCATCTAGGTCCTTTTTCGTCTTCCATTTACCATTTCAGATCCTTTTATATGCATACACTTACACTGTTTCCCAGTCACCTCCTTTAGATATTCGCTTTACATGCCCAAACTATAATAGCCTACCTTCCTTTATCGTATCTTCCATTTGGGCACCTCCTTGACATTCTTGGATATGTTAATTCTTTACCTTATTTTTCCTATTTGTCTTATATTCTATTTGGTCAATTCCTGGACATTCTCGGATATGTTAATTCCTTCTTATCTTTCCTAGTCTTCCTACACATCCATTTCAACATCCTTATCTCAGCAATACTTATCCTATGAATATGTTGCCCAACATTCTGCTCCATACATCATAGAAGGCCTAATAGGTGTCCTAAAAAATTTGCCTTTCTTGAGGTCTTTCAGCTGTAGTTCGACAAGTAGCATTCTCATCAATACCCCCTCATTGATTACTGATTCATGAAAAAATGATACCTTTTGGGGATCTCTTAATTTCTTTCACCTATGGTATCATTTTGCTAACTTTGCCTTTCATAAATATGTTGGCTTTACCCGGAAATAAAAAATGTAATTAGTAATTAATTTATTACATTAAGTCAAGAGTTGAAGTTATACCAACTTTAAATTATTTGGTTAAGAAATAAATAAAATAATCTTTTATTCAATTTGCTGTAAAAAGATTAAGTTCTTTTCAATCAAATTGGGTAATTACCTGGCTCGGAATCTCTCCTAGGTATCTCTTGATTGTCTATTCACTTGGCTAGAAGTTTCAAGTGCTTACCTAGGTCCTAAGAAGATCTCCTAGTTGTTGAGGTGATCAATGATCATCTTTAATGAGTGGTTTGAATTATTTGTACGTTTAATGCTAAACAATGAATAATTATTTCTTTTTCCATTTTTTATAATCTTCATTTATGAGTTAATTCTAAAGAGTAAATAATGCATTGTTATAGAAGTATATAAAATCTCCTGTTTAAAGTACATTAAAAAAGTGATGTCTTCTTGTTACATTTAGTGATGAAAGCGATTGCCACTGATATCAAAGTTACATTGATGTTGGATTATATTAATTTCACATTTAGAGGATAATTTTAGTTAGAAAATGGCCATAATAGAAAAAAGAACATTAAGTGTTGAAAACTCGATTTCATTTTATTTGCCCCTTTTTGGTGCATTACTGAGACAATTATTGAAGTGTGATTACTCAACTCATTTTAGAAGAGAAGGTTCCTTCAAAGGGTTGGATGGACCTTCTAGGTGTATGCATGTTTTACCTTTTTATCCGATTCCTCATTTAATCTTCACCTTTGTACTATTATTGTGCCAAGATTTTTCAAGGTGCATGGGTAATTATAGGGTAAATTACATTGACGCCCCCTTAGGTTTGGCATAATGGCAACAAGTACCCTTCAAACCTTGGCCATTTCAACCAATACCCTTATTGGGCCAAACTAGAGGGGGATCTAACGATTAACAGAAACTGACCATTGGACCATAATACCCTTTTATCAATTGTTACATTTAAGTATGCTAAAAGGATAAAAAATTAAATTACTAGTTTATCATATAATTATAAGAGATAGTTGGGGTTCTCACAATTTTCAATATTACGAAGCTTCTTTCTTCTTCCACATAAGCACCTATTTTGTTCTTAAGATCAATAAACTAGGTATATAAGGGTATTTTCGTCCTTAAAATATGCTGCTATATGCAAAAAGCAAATATTCTGTTACTTTATTAATGGAAGGGGTTTGTTGTAACATACTTTCAAACTATAGGGGAGATGTTTGTGATGGCCAAGGTTTGAGGGGTACTTGTTGCCATTATGCCAAACCCAAGGGGGGTGTGAACGTAATTTATCCTAAATTATATTGATGTCATTTCCTCATTTAATTTCCCTAAGTTGAATTAATGAGCAAAGAGCTTGGGAAAATCACTAGTCTTGCTTTTAGCCGTCTTGCTGAATATATGGTTTTGGATTCCATGTTGAACCATTGCTATCTCTGTGTCGATTTGTCTATGTGGGTGTGAGTATGCACCTGTTGTTGTGCTGATATATTCTCTTATATAGAAATTTGTCATATAATTTGAGACATGCTTATTGTTGCATGTTTGCAAAGGTGGGCATATCTGGTGATACAGTCTTGTGTATTCATGCATCTGTGGACAGATACTTGTGCATAGTTTAATGCGAATACATGCCTTATTTGGAACTTTAAGTGTGGCAGAAATCACATGTTTTTGTGGTGAATGAGGGCAAACAGACTATTAAATTATTAAGGTCCCTTATGTTTGTGAGCTTGAGTTTGTGCATATAGTTAGTGAGTGTATGAGTGCATGCAAATACACATTTATTGTTGGATTAGTTTTGGGGTGGGCTATTTAGGAGAATGCTAGTTAAGTGAATTATGCCAAGTAAAACTGTGAATGTCTTGTTGTGTTTGAATTTATATAAAAATTAACGCAGTCATCTAGAGTGAGATTTGAAGGTTTAGGGTTGGGACTGTCTTTCTCGAAGCAGTTATCTGACATTAAGATGTAGGATTTTAATTCTGCATAAAACAATAAAATCAATGGTGATGTTCTGATGGCTAATCCACCTGCTGATGAGATGTAGGTTCTGCTCTCTTTAGGAATGCTTTTCCTTCTTTGCAGACTACAGTAATACAAATTTATGTTATGGGTAAAGATTAAGGAAAGTGATCTTCTTCTAAGATTTTCGTAGTTATTCATATCGTATATATCTATAACAATATAATGTTTATTTATTTATTTATTTATTTTTGGGGTGGGGGAGGGGGCAGGTTGTGGTGGGAAGAAAGTAGATAGCTGCTCTAACAGAGACTTTGCATGTTCTGTCTTATCCTGCCAGAAGACTAGGCCAGTCCTTTGCTACCTGTCTACCTTTTTATTTGATTTGATAATCACTGAACGTTTGGTGGAACTGTGGAAGGATAGTCATTCGCTGTTTTTCCCTTGGTTCCAGAGTTCTCACGGGATTTTTTGAGGCCTGCACATGAGGTATATTTGATTAGGTCTATCGCATGCTCTATGAACATCTCGTTCTTGAGGTTCATAGATTGGCCAACTCTAGGTGGATTCACTGGCCAAAGGTGGAGTCCAGGGTTCCATCAGAGTAGGCCCATATTTTAGTGTGCTGCTTGGTCCTTATTGGATTCTGTTTCCTAGTTTTGATGTATTGAAGCTCATGTAGTCAGAGGTCCTCACCATCGTTTGTACTTACTTGGGTACCTCAGCCCAGTCTTTGCTTGTACTTCATTTTAGATATTTCTTATGTTATTAAAGTCCTTATGTTATCCATCAATAAGAACCCCATTTTATTAAAGCTACGGTATGGTGCATTGATGGCCATTTGCCAACTCTCTCTGTAGTTTCCAGTTGCTCGGATTCTCATCGAACTCAAGAAAAAGGGATAGACATGAAACCTAATGCAGACTGGATCTTTTCCTAATCTACTGTGATTGGGAAGACAATCTGCAGGACGCTACAATTCAACAAGCAGGGACTACATTTTCTTCTAATCGTATGATCTCGTCATTGTAGAATTGGGTACAGATATCATCAATTTTTTCCCATGTTGATTAGATTACGTGGTATTTATTCATTTTCTGGGTTACACAAATTGTTTTATGAAAAGACAGGGTAGTTGAAGAAAATTGAATGATTAAGAAAGTGTGCGGACCATCTGAGGGTGAATGTACTATGGCATTGTGGGAAGGTTTGCAAGAGGTGTCAACAAGATTTCAATATAATTTTTAACAATATCAATATGGTTGTATCAATGTGCATTTTGTCCCTTTACCTGATACAACCAACTTGAGTGGGTTGGATTGGGTCTCAAGTTGTCAAGATTAGAGTTGGTATGGTACTGGGTTGGGTATGTGGGTTGAGGTTGAGTTGATCTTTTTTTTTTTTCCTGATGAATCGTTGATGGTTCAGACTCTCAGTTTGGGACTGAATTGGCATCAAGCTATTTTAAACTGAGCTGATTTTCATCCCATCTCGTCATAAGGGTTAGATGCATGTTTAAGTACATGGGTATAATAAATGGGATGGTCACCCCTAGATATTCTTTTCAGGAGAAAAGTTACACCATACCATCTGCAGAACCACTGAATCTGAGGAACAATTTGTTTTCCAATTAGTATCTTATTTTATTTATTTTTTATTTTTGCACTGTGACTTTATATGCATATTATATTTCATAGATTCATGTTTAGGAAAATACTTGATTAAAAATATTCTTGTCTGATGTTATATCATTCGGAACTATCTGTTCATTGTATTAATTTTAACTCTTTTGATTATAACATACTGTTAATTGCTTTAGTGGGAATTTTCTCCACAAAAATTCAAGTTTCTCCCAGAAAGCTACTTATTTGTATTGTGACATTTTAGATTTCTCCTGTCAATTTATTATCATACTGAAATTCATATTTGCAGAGTGCATTAGCTGATCCTTTATATGTTTTCGTGTG
Organism: Pachysandra terminalis; assembly: GCA_031762675.1. Lineage (NCBI taxonomy): Eukaryota > Viridiplantae > Streptophyta > Magnoliopsida > Buxales > Buxaceae > Pachysandra > Pachysandra terminalis. The sequence continues at coordinate 5,126,729 of JAUPMG010000003.1, forward strand.
ACAGATTGCGGATTTCTGGAAGGAAGCTTTGATATTGAGCTCATTACATCATCCAAATGTTGTTTCTTTCTATGGTATAGTTCGTGATGGTCCTGATGGATCTTTAGCAACTGTGAC
>JAUPMG010000003.1:5127996-5141775 GCA_031762675.1 Pachysandra terminalis
CGTGGAACTTTACCCTGGATGGCACCTGAGCTTCTAAGTGGAAAAACTAACATGGTGTCAGAAAAAGTAAGATTACCTTGGCATAGATGTTCCGATTTTCAGATTACATGTTTTTTGTCCCTTGTTCATTTAGATCTGTTATACTTTTTACTTCTATTTAGTTTTTCTGTATAGTTCATATACCCTTTCACAAATGAACTCCATATATAACTTATAATTTTTGTATTTCATGTCTGATTTTCAATTTTTTCCGTGTTGTAGATCGATATCTACTCATTTGGGATTGTCATGTGGGAATTGCTTACTGGGGACGAACCTTATGCAGATATGCATTGTGCTTCTATAATTGGTAGGCTTATTTTGTTGAAAATAGCTAAGAATTTACAAACCTTATGCAGATGCATATTGTGCTTATATAATTTGTAGGAATTATTTTTCAATAGTTCAGAAATTGTTAAAAACCTAAGCTTTATGACTTGCTTCTTATCTCCCCATACTTTACTACATGGTTAACAATTATGTTATCATAATTTCTCAAAGAAAACTTTCATTAATATGGGACTGGATTCTGACTGCTGTAGACATATGCATTTGTGACACACACACACACATATAAATACATGTGCGTGCGGGTGGGTTGGTTAGGGTGTTATGGGTAATCTGGTATAATCTTTTTCTGTATTGATATTAGTGCATTGTTCTTGCGAGTGTTCAGCAAATGAAAGAAACTATTATCCTGATATAGTGTATTTCTACCTTGCCTACAGGGGCTTACCTTTGAGTAATGTAGTAGTCAGAACTCAGAAAGACCTAACCTTCAGTCATTAAGCGAATAGTCTATCATAACTTAATCAGGATATTTTGTTTTATGTAAATACATTTAAAAGCTTACCGAGTCAACTGGTCATAATCCTTTGATCCATAAACTCTTTTTGTTGTTATTGTTCTGTTCACAAAACAATGTAAGAATTGTTAGAACTTTTTGGTTGGGTATTTGAATGAGATCTTAGTTTCTGTAAGATGATGAGCCAGGCCCAATCTCTATGTTTCATGGTGCCTCAAAAAAGTTGAATGAGAGCTTAGTTTTTAGAACTTTTTGGTTGGGTATTTGAATGAGATCTTAGTTTCTGTAAGATGATGAGCCAGGCTCAATCTCTATGTTTCACGGTGCCTCAAAAACGTTGGAAACCTTTTCATACAAGGCCTTTAATTAGTCCCTGTGATCAAATGTAATTGAATCTAGATAAATGAAAAACGGAGTTTTATATTTTCTAAATTACTTATTGGATTGTTCTTAAATCATTCTTAGTAGAAGAAATTAATTGAATATAATTTAATGAGAATCAGAGTAATATATCTTTTCAATTACCTATCAAATAGTTGGATGGTTCATAATACCATTTTAATAGCAGCATGATGGAATGCAGTTTCGTTGCAATTCCGGCATGCTTAGCCGAAAAAGGACTAAAATTGTTGCATTCTAGAATCTAGTGTTTGATTATGACCTCCTTGGAAAGTTTTCTTATTTCGAACTTCGATTTTTTTCAGTCATGCTTTCTATTGCTATCCAGACTCGAACAGTATCATCCTTCTAGCTACTACAGTTTTCAAGGTTTAACTTCTTATGAGGTTGTACATTCAATATTAATATGCTGACTGTTCATAAATCACAAGGTTCTATTTAAATAAACTTTTTTAAAAATGAAGACGTTCTAGCAAATATGGTATCATCATCATCTTCATTGTTGTTGTTATTTGAGCCTTCTCCCAGCTATTAGTGTTAGCTACATGAATCTTCTACATTCCATTTTATGTAGGACCAGATCTACCAAAGCATGTGAAGCCCTAGCTATTTGTGAATCACAAATCAGGAACCTTGTAAGAGGTCTGGGGAAAGTTTTCCAATTGCTACCGATTTGATATGCCATCCTAAGAAAAAAAAGGAGTTATTCATCTCCTCTTCAAATAATAGTTCATTGTTCTTTCCCTTTTTTTTTTCAAATTTTCAATTTCTGAAAAATTCGAGAGAAACATTTTGGCTTACCAATGCAGTAAACTACTAGATGACTATATTATTATCTTGTGACCTAAATAAGTGGCCTCTCTTGTGCCAGTTAGTATCGATTAGACTCAATGTAGACGTATACGTTAGACTTATTACACAAATAAAAATTGGCAGTCTGGTACTCAAGGTTTTAGGTATCGGTTTTGTATTAGGTTTCGGCTTGATCCAAAAAAAGTTGTATCGGCCAATACAGACCGATACAAAGCCAAAACAACTTTAAAAAATCTAAATAAAAAAAATACAAATCATTATTTTCATTAAAAAAAAGAGAAAATGAGCATTAAAACTAAATAAATCGTAAATAATTTGCAATCTCAGTGCAGACGAACCATAAATAATATTTAAAGAATATTATTATTATTATCAGTTTATAACACTCTGCATAATGCATATAAGGTATCATGATTCATAGCAAAGAAACTAAGGTTAACGAAGTAAAATACTAAAATAAAAATACATGATACATCTAAATATGAAGAAGACCGTTAGCCATAGCTCCTAATACTAGTAATGATCAGAGAATGGGTTGAAGAGTTGGCATAATGATAATTTTGTTGGGACATTGTCACACCTAGATCCCGTGACACGAATCCTTGTGGGTTTGCACGGATCACGAGGTGAGACCTTCGAGTTACCTACCGTGGAACGCAGATCACCAAACAAACACTAATAATAAAAGTAATATTAAATTTTATTAAAATCATTAGAGTGCGGAAGCATAAACAAATCTAATTACATCAATTCCATGCCTCAGAAGAGCCTACAATTCTGAATAGGAATAATTGACCAACCTTACAAGTCTACTTTTCTACCCAACATCGTCCAACAAATCGTTTATAACAATCTTCCTAAAAATCTGAAAAAAAGGGAAAGCAGCATCTAGTCCAAGTCCATCCATGTCACATCTCAACTTGCAACATGAATAAGTTGCGTGAGTTTGGAATGCCCAGTAAGAGTCAATTCTGTCATCCATCCTCATGGAATATTGTAATCCAAACCACACGCAACGATATCATGATACGGTTAGCAGAGAGAAATACAATCATAATTGTTACTTCATGTCCCAGGTCTTAGCAACTATCCACATCATTACATGAATATTACAACTAGCGAGAATAAATGAAGTATATCATAAGAGATGCAGAAAACGCGAAGAATGAGGAATGAATGAATGTTATGACGATTAAAATACAATCAATGCAACACGCAATTATAATGCTAATGAATGCGAATGAATGCTAATTCTGGTGATCAGCCGGTTTTCCGAGTAATTCGTACTTGGTATACTGCTCACTCATCGTATCTCGTAACCTCCCGTCCCACATGTACATTGTGGTTTTGTAGGATTTTCAACCTATTGGGCTCAATTCCCGTAGCTATTTCTCGACCGCTTCTGGGGGTTATCCCCAAGGAGTCCATATGGGAGCATCCCTCACAGTTTAGGGACTTACACCCAAGGAATTCACACGAGGAATCGTTCTTTTTAGTAACAGAGGTAATGATAATGATTTGGTTTCACGGGGCCCAATTCCCCAAACCAATTCATCTGAAATCAACATAACGAAGAAACTCGATTCAAACCTTTATCAGTCGCTGCCCGGTTGACCGAACAAACTTATTCAATACAAACCTCTATCTGTCGCTGCCCGATTGACCGGACGAGCTATGCAAAGCGTATCTGTAGGATTTCCACTGATAACACCCTTCGGAAGCTATCCGTGCACCCATACACACAAATAATCCGCCGGATGCCATCAGGGGTATCCTTTCAACGTATCAGTAGGATCTCTAGTGATAACACCCTTCGGAAGCTATCCGTGCGCCCATACACACGAATAATCTGTCGGATGCCATCACGGGTATCCTTTCAACATAAGTATAAGTACATAATAGGTCACATGTTTATAAGACAAGTCAAACCAAGACAATATCAACAGTCCATGATTCCAGTCACCAAATTCTCGGAGTCACAATCCCAAGTCATAGTCAAGTCAATGGGCTAGTTGATGAACACGGTGCAACGTGGAACATCAAAGTTCATTCCCCATAGGTAGGTTAGAGCCTCCAGATCAATCTTTGACTCCAAAATACCATATTCAAATCAACTGGCACAAACCCCAAACCAACCACTAAAATTCCAACATCTGTACCCCTGTAATAGCCCTGTCGGCAGACCCATCGGTGTACTGGTGCCTCCTGATGGGTTATTACAGTGCAAATCAGGTCCTTGTCAGTAGACCCACCGGTGTACCGGTGCCTGCCGATAGCCTATTCTCTGTGCTTTTTGTACCCTGTCGGCAGCACCAGCGGTGTACCTGTGCTTGCCGACGGGCTTCGAATCTGGGCGATTTTTGGGTTCTGAAACTCCACTATTGAATACCAAATCCATTCCAAATCATTTCTAATGATCAATAAGCATCATATCAACAAGGTTACACTAGGTAGATCATGCCAAACATAATTTAATCAAGTTGAGGGATAAAACCTACATCAAACATCACAAATATTTTCTATCATCCAACCTCACATAAATCAATCCGCAAACGCGTAAGAACAAGGATAAACACCATTAAATTGACGGTCGAATAAAACACAACTCAATACTTCATTAATCATCAAATTTAAACAATAGAATCATGCTTTTAGAATCATTTACTCTAGTTATAAGTTTATGCATTCAAGAACTGGAAAACCATTACAATAATCCAAAAAGGATTATACAGAAAATGAAACTTACCTTGGGTGCTGAGATGATGATCAAAAGCCCTTTTTTCTCTTTCCTCTTCTTCCTTTCTTCTTCTTCTTTTCCTCCTTTTCTTCTTCCTTGCAAATGGCGGCTAGGGTTTACTCTAACCCTTCTCTTCCTCTTATAATTTCTCAATCCCTCCAAAATGGTTAAGGAAGGTGGGCAAATGGGAATGGTAAGTTCCCTTCCATTCTCCAAGTTGCCAACCCACGCACAACCCCACGTCTCAACTCGTTTGAGATTTGAATTTAGTTTCATAATTACAGGCACTCCCTCCAATCTTCATACTTATTACACCTTAACCCCAATACAATACATTTACTTAAAAATTAACCCTATGCTCTTATTGACTTATGAATCAATACCAATAGCTACAGGAAAAATTACTAATTTAACCTTGGTTTACACCTGAGCACTCTCAGCCATTATGTAACTCTTAGAACATATATTATTTAGTAGAAATCAGTTGATATCAAACTTTTTGGGCTCCGGTTTACTTGGTCTAATAATCAGGATAATCCATCTTTGTCCAAACTTGACAGATTTCTGATTTCTACTTGTGGGACGAATGTTTGATCATATTTTTGCCTCATCTTTCCTGAGGCCAGTTTCTGATCATACCACTATTATTTCGGATTGCATTGATGGGTTGAAAAGCAATGGCTCCTTTTACGTTCGAGAACATGAGGCTTGAGAACGAGAGTTTTATCGAGAGTGGAGATTTGGTGTAAGAGTTTTCAATTCTTTGACTCCCCTACTTTTGTTTTCTGTAAAAAGTTGAGAGCTCATAAATTAGAATCAAGAAGTGGAACAAGAAATCTTTTGCGTAGGGGGATGAAAAGAAGGAAGAGATCCTGGTCTCTACTAAAGAGTTGGATGATCATGATGAGAAGGGACAGCTTCAAAAGAGGGAGGAAGAGGAGGGAGGATAAAAAAGCTGAATTCAAAAGGTTAGCATCCTTGGAAGAAATTTGTTGGAGGCAAAAATCTAGAGCTTTATGGCTAAATTTGGGGGATAAGAATATTAAATTTTTCCATAGAATGGAACATGCTCGTAATAGAGTTAACACACTCAAGAAAATTGAAGTTGAAAAGTCCATCTGGGAAGAGGAGGGAGCAATTAAGAAAGTTGTGGAATGCTGTTATTCAGATTTGTTTCAAGAAGAAGCTGGTTATAGACCTTTGCTTGATGGCACCGACTTTGACATATTGAATCATGAGGAGAGGGATGAGTTGAAGGTTATGCATAGTATCTCCCAATCCCAACGTGCTTTCTTGGGCAGTATTCAATTTGTTTTTTTTTTTTTTTATCAGTAATGATAAGAAATATTATAAATGAGCAAGATAAATACGAAGGCTACATAGAACCCTGAGATTCTACGGAGCTCAAAACAGAAAAACAAAAGACATGAGAACATCCAAAAAAAATCCACTAGACTATCCCCATGAGCCATTCCACTGGAGGAATGCCCACAAAGGTCTCTACACTCCTAGCATCTCTTCGAGCCAACGAATCTGCTGTACTATTAGCTGAAAGGACATGGTGGAACGAGATGTTCTTACTCCCTGTGATAGACCTGGCAGTAGGCAAATTTTGGATGGGATGTTTGTGGCAAATGAGTGTATTGATGGATATTGAACAATGGAGAGCCAGGGTTGGTATGCAAGCTAGATATGGAAAAGGCTTATGATTACTTGTGTTGAAGGTTTCTATTACACCTCTTGGGGAAAATGGGGTTTGGGGAGATGGATCAAATTCCATATCTCATCATTGTCATTCTCTGTGTTTGTTCTTTAGTGCCTTTAGTAGAAGTCTTCAAAAAATAATGGGCAAAAAAAAAAAAAAGGTTTGAAGCTTGTTTGGGATTTCTGGCCAAAAATGGGGCTTTGTTGAAAATTGCCCCGGTATTGAACAGTTTGAGAAAGCATGTGGGAATATTGATAAATTGGATTTTTTTTGGAAAACAATTGGCAAAATATTATTGACTAAATGTAAAAATGGGAATATTCTCAGGAAATTTATTCCTAGGGCGCGATAAGTGAAATGTTTTGTCAAATTTTGCTGAAACTTTAAAACCATAGACATTGGTACGGTGGGTCATTCAAAGATCAACAGATAACAACTATCATTCATAAATCTGTATATGTGCTTGTTAAGAAATGATGTTGCCACTATATCTATTTGTTATTTCATGCACTTGGTAAGTTTTGGTCATGGAGCGATGATTTGATGATGTTTGGGAGGAGCTAAACTTATCTGAAATTGGGTTTCTTTGGTATGTCGTTTCCTCAAGTTCAATTTTCTCTTATCCAGGACCATTTTTCTCAGCATTTAGAGGAGTCTAATGCCAATGGTCACTTCAGTGGAGCTGACTTGTCAGCTTCTCTCGTTGCAATGTTTTGCCTGACATTAAATTTTTTAGTTTTTTGGCTTCTAGCAACTAATAATTGTTATCCTTCCAAACTTTTATTGTAACATTTTGGTGAGTGCTGTAGGTCAAATCAAGCCCCTGTCTAGATCCTACTTACTCATGCTACAGTGGAAAGATCTTCTGATGCAGCTTTTGATGATGCGAAATGCTTATTCAAAAGCAAGTCATGATTGTAATTGTGTAAAAATATGCATGATGGATATGGAGTCTTTGTGGCATCCTCATGTTCCTCCTAGAGTCAGAGCTTTTGTTTGGACTGCCCTTCTTTATCGGATCAATATTGCGGACATGCTTCAAAGAAGAAGATTTATGGCCCTTTCACCCCATATGTGCTTTCTATGCAGGATGGATATGGAGTCTGTGGACCATTTATTCATACATTGTCCTATGGCAGTAGAGATCTGGAGTTTCTTTATTCATAGTTTCGGGAGGGTGTGGGTGTTGCCTGCAGGTATTTGTCAGTTGTTTGCTCAGTGGAGGTTTCCGGGATTATCTGCTAGGGGTTGGATTCTGGCTCAGTTGGTTTTTCCTACCATTCTTTGGTACATCTGGAAGGAGCGGAATCGACGGATTTTTCAGGATACTTATGCCTCGACTTCGAGTGTGATTGAGGGAATTTTGGTTGCCGTGGCCTCCTGGACAGCCGTCAGGAGTCAGTTTGCAGGATATTCAGCGGTCGATATTTTGAGAGAGTGGTTCTTGATCTCGATGGAGGCGGTGCGCCACCCGGACCCGCAGGTCCTCTGGGAACCCCCCGGATGGGTTGGGTCAGTCTAGTGTATTCGGGTTTTTCACCGGATCTACTTGGAATTTCTGGGATGGGTGGTATTTTCAGAGATTACAATGGGGGTTGTCTTCTGGCTTTTTCTGGTCCGATTGGTGCGGGTTCAAGTGAGAGGGCTGAGATGATGGCTTTGATTACTGGCCTACCTCAGGGGAGAGCCCACGGTTATCACAGCTTGGTGGTTGAGGGTGTGTCCGAGGAGGTCTGTGCTTGGATGGAGAGATCTGCCCAATGTACCTGGGAGGTTTCTTATTTGGTTCGGCTGGCATGGTCACTTATGGAGGGTTGGAATGTTTTGTTCCAAGTGGTGTCTAGAGGTGTATCACATTGGGCCGCAGTTTCGTTCCTACTCAGGACATGTTACGTGAGTAGTTTTTGTGGGGGGGCGTGGGTGGTTTTTTCTATCTCCCCTTTTATTTTTTCTATTATTGTATTATGTTTTTGGTCGCTTTGCTTTCCACGCTTTAGTTCTTCACTAAATCGTGGGAGCTGTACTTTTTATTTTCTTCTTCCTCCTTTTATATAATCTCATGACTTAGCAAAAAAAAAATAGAAAGAGCACCAACAAACAAGTGGCCAACTGAGTGACAGTTGGAGATTGTCACTAGTGTTCTTCTAGTGACAATGTCCAAATAAAGGCTTTGATTTTATAGGTAAGATTAGGTTTTCAAAGAATCAGTGAGAAAAAAAAAAGAGCAGGTGGAGGATCTCCGTGTCCACGAGTACAGGAGTGAATGAACTAGTGGAAAACTTCCCTCTCGGATATAGGGCCCAAATCTGAGTGACAGTCAATAAAAACGTCCTTCAAACACTCTAATAGAGCAGCCCACTACTCCATATCCTCTACGATTGGGTCCCTTCTTAGAGGAAGGTTCCAGGCCAGCCCGTTTGAGAATTCTCGCCTTCGCACCAGGTGAAACAAATGAGGGAAACGTGAGGAAAGGGCCTCCCCCCCCACCAAAGATTGTTGAGAAAATTCGAAGGATTATTTTTATGGGAAGGGAGGGTCTAGGAAGGATTATCTTTTTTGAGTGGGATGTAGTGTCTTGAAAGAAATCAAAATGAGTGCTTAACTTGGGCAATACATTGAATAGGAATTCAGCCTACTACAGAAATAGCTTTGACGCTTTTGCATGGAAATGGATAGTCTATGGTGTAGAATCATAGATAGTAAATATGTTACTCATGACAATCGGTAGGATGCTAATCCTAGGTTAAAGATGTATATTATGAGCCTGTGTAATGCCATATCATCACTCGTTCCTTTGTTTTATTCTTTTGTTTATTATAGCTTGGGGTCAGGTTCCCACGTTAGATTTTGTTCTAATTTGTGGTGGGAAGAATCTTCTTTAAGTATTCGTTTTCCATGCCTTGCCAAGTTAGTGGTTTCCAAATATGCCAAGGTGGCTGATAGCCTTTCACGGCCTTCTAACTGTCTGGTCTGGAACTTTTCTTTTAGGAGAGATCTTAGACCGGACGATATAGAAGAGTTGTCATCCTTGCTATATTCATTTAGTGATGTATTTATTAATGACCTGTCTCCGAACACTTGTAGTTGGACGTTGACCCAAGTGGTGTTTTCTCAACCAGTTTTTTTTGCCCTTTGTATCCATAGAGACAAGAATCTGCCTCTTGCTCCTTTTCCATATATGGCACTGTGGAATCCAGCATTCCTCATAGAATCAAGGCATTTGTCTAGCGTCTAGACGATTTATTCTCTATGGTATCCACACTACAGACACGCTTTAGAGGAGGAAGTATCTATCCTTCTCACCTAATGTTTTGCTTCATGTGCATGTGTCATGGAGAGAGGGTTAAGCACATGCTTTTACTCATACAATTACCAAAGAGGTTTAGTCTTTCTTTTTTTTTTTTTTTACAAGTAAAGTTGTAATATTATATTGCAAGAGAAAAAGAAGATTACAGATATATTTGTATATTTATACACCAGAAGAGCCTAACAATTTGGCTCCTCCCCTAAAGATCCCTCCACCTATCTACAAAAACACCAAAATCAATATCAAAAAATTCTGGTGACACCTTTGCCCAGTGAAACAGGAGTGCAACAAATCTCTTTCTAAACTCAGCAATCTGAACCTCCTTACCTTCAAACACTCTAGAGTTTCTCTCCTTCCAAACTGACCAGCAAATAACATGAGGACAAAGGTTCCACAAGATGTCTCTTCTAGTTTTGTTCTTCCTCCACCTCCACGCTAAAAGCAAGCTCTTCAAATCCTCCGGTTGCGCCCACATCACGTCAAGACCCTTTAAGAAGAAGGACCAAAGATCGCTGGCAAACTCACAATGAATAAGGAGATGGTTAACCGATTCAGCCTGTTTTTTACACATAACACACTGGTTTGGAAGAGACCAACTTCTGGAAGGCATCTCCATAGTTAGATATGGAGAAGGCGTATGATCATGTTAATTGGAACTTTTTGCAGTATATTATGCTTTGTATGGGGTTTGGCGTGAGATGGAGGGTGGATCAAGGCTTGCATTGAGACGGTGTCCTTCTCTATACTTGTGAATGGTACGTCAACAGAGTTCTTTGGTGCTTCTAGAGGATTAAGACAAGGAGACCCGCTTTCACCTTTCCCTTTTCGTGTTGGTGGTGGAAGCGTTGAGCAGAATGATTCTTAGAGCCAAGGAAGGGAATTTGCTGAAGGGTTTCAAGGTAGGTAGTGGCGATCTTGAAATTTCTCACCTCCAATTCGCGGATGATACCTTGCTGTTTTGTGATGCTAATGTGTATCAATTGAGAACTTTAAGATTATATTAGTTTGTTTTGAGGCAGTTTCTGGACTGAATATTAACTTGGGTAAAAGCGAGATTTTTGGGGTGGGTGAAGGTGTTAATATGGGTTCCTTGGCTAAGAATATCAGATGTAAGGTGGGTTTTTTGCCTACTACTTATTTAGGCATTCCCTTGGGGGCTGGGTTCAAGGCGACCGGTTTGGAATGTCGTGGTGGAAAGAATGGAAAAGAGACTTGCTTCTTGGAAAGGGAAGTATCTCTCCAAAGGGGGTAAAGTGACTCTCATTCGACATACTTTAGCTTGCTTGCCGACTTACCTTATGTCTATTTTGATCATCCCGGTTTCCGTGGTGGAAAGAATTGAACAGCTGCAAAGAAACTTTCTTTGGAGTGGTTTGGGAGGGAAGAAGAACTATCATTTGGCTAGTTGGGAGCAGGCTTGTAGACCAAGAGAAGGGGGATGGATTGGAATAAGAAGATTGAGGGACTTCAATAGGGCCTTATTGGGAAGTGGTTGTGGAGGTTTGGGGAAGAAGGGGGTAGTCTTTGGAGAGAAGTTATTGGGCAGAAATATGGTTGTCGACTGGAGGCGGGGTTGGTGTGAACCTAGTAGATCCTCTTATGGAGTTAGTTTGTGGAAGGCCATTGGGTTTGTGGCTAAAGAATTTAGGGGAAGGACTTATTTTTTGGTGGGTTGGGGGAACCGGGTAAATTTTGGGAGGATTGTTGGTGTGGTGAGGTCCCTTTGGCTATCAAATTTAAGGCTTTGTATTTGATAGCGCTGAGTAAAGAGGATTGGATCTGTAATATTCTGCAGAAGGAAGGGAATGAAGTTGGGTGGAACCTCAGATTTAGACGTGCGTCTTTGATAGGGAGATGGTCGAAGCCGGTGAACTCATGTCAGATTTGGATAATATTAGGCTTGCTGATCGGCCGGATAGGAGGTGCTGGAGAGGTGGGGGGAATGGTCAGTTCACTGTGAAGAATTTTTTCACAGCTTGGCCTTCCAGTGTATTGGTTGTCAGTGGGTGATGCCTTCCAGTATTGGATCTCTGATTGATTGGTGGAGGTTCCACAGCTTGGCCAAGAGAGAAAGGTTAATCTATCAAGGTGTTCTATGCCATTCGTTTGGTCTTTTGGGGGTAAGGAGTATGTGGATTTTTAAGGAGAGCAAAGGGAGGAGTTGGATTATGGTCGTAGATTGAGTTATGTTGGTGGTGGCCAGTTGGGTTAGTACATACCCAGGGTTCATATCATCGTAATGGCTGATATTGTCAGGGAATGGGCATTATTTATTTTTTGACGAGTGACTAAATTTGTTAAAATCAAAGGAGAAGTATCTATAAGTCAACCTCGAAGGAGGTTGAAAGACCTTAGGAAAAATACTGAAGGAAAAAAAAAGATGGGAGGACTTAATGTCGTAAGCCCTCACAATGAATAAACACCAAAACTAGCCAGGCCATACAATATCTCCTTGGAAGGGGGTACCACGGGGGGCAGGCGGGGGGGTTAGCTTCCAGCCTATCTTGCACTTAGGAAGTGATGGTTGGCTACTGGGATTTCTCTTTTTCGTCTTCTTTTTTCCTTTCCATATGTTTCCTGTTTTGGTATATTGAGTGATCAAACTAATTATGTCATACAACCTTGTTAGAATGTCAAGGTTCAGTTACTGCTTAGATTTGGATTGTTAACACTAATTAAATGTCACGTCTTATACAAGTCTTACTATAGAAGTTTTCTTATATTTTGTGAATTCTGATTCGTAGTGATGCATTGAAGCAACCTTTTCTTTATTCTGTGCAGTTAGCCAGTTACACTCTTTACTAGGATTTGGCCTGCAGTACTCTAATGACTAAAATCTATATAATCAAATTCTATGAACTCTTTTGACTTTTTGGACCTTGTGCCTACTAGGATGGTGCCCTACGATCTGCTGAGCTTGATGATCTTTTTTCAACGGCACCAGAAAGGTGAATTGGGTTTTCTGCAAGCCCTGATGAATAATTTTCTGTTGCCTTCATTTTACTGAATTTCCTCTTTTTTTTTCTTCCTATTTTTTTAGTTGTCTATGTATTTATGCTGTTCTTTTTCATTCCACGGATCTGCAAGACTTCACTTTGCTCAGTTGATATTAGTACATTTATTTTTAATTTTCTATGATGATTCTAATGAAGGTTTTATTCGTTAATAATATTCATGCATGCTGAAAAATAAACTGGGGCTGCATTGGATGATCTATGAAGGTTGCTTAGGAATAGTTATCTACTGGTTGCCTTTGTTTCTGCTCACTTGGGTAGTTAAACCTACATTATATTTTTTTTATCAGTAAACCTACATTGTATTGCACTGCTTTGAAATAAATGCCTGTATGAACAGTGGTTGGTTGACACTTGACATCTTCCGAACAATATTTATAACTGTAAAAACCACCCAAGGGCATTCTTGCCAAAGTATTTACTTGTTCTGTGACTTATAGTTAACACCCTCATGAATTGATGGTAAATTATGGAAGCTGATTCTGAAAACTTCACGGTTCACATGCATCTGGTACTCGGCATGCTTGGTTCAATTATCAATGTCTTTGTAGAACTCATGGACGTGGTATATGCACACACATGCGTACTACATACACGTATGCATGCATATCATAACGCTTGAATGCTGACATGTGTACATAAGCATGCCTGTATGCTTCTGTTGTATCTCTAGTTCTGCTTTGTAGTATTAACGTTTTGTTTATTTGTTTGCTTTGTACAATGATTAAATGTGCATAACATATTGTTGGATGGGATTTCAAAGCAAGGACAAAAGCAAGAACATGAAGCACCCCTAAATCTAAAGTTTGAGATCATGAGTTGTGATCATGGGATCACAACCCCATTTCTTCAAATAAGACCGTCTTTTTATTAATGACAATGAATGTTTGAATGTGTTGATTATGGTATCAATGAGTCCAATAATGTGAAGTACAACATGATTTGAGCAAGTTATGACCA
>JAUPMG010000003.1:5147519-5167951 GCA_031762675.1 Pachysandra terminalis
GCGTGTTTCTTCAAATACGTTAGCTAACATGACATATTGTACTCTCGATTACCCATACTAGATAGATAAACGAGAAGTACATAGTGAAGTAAACTACGTATCCGAAGCACACACAGAAATGGTTTCCAAAATTAAAAGAGAAATAATCAAATCATAAAATAACAAGTAAAATAGTTGTTAATCCCAAACTTTCCACTGGGACAATCCAAAATGTTATATGTGTGATAATGCATCTTTATATTTATATTCTATGGAAAATCACAATCCGCTCAGTGAAGTGCAATGCATCCATAGCAAGTAAAATAAAGAACAAATCACATATATAACCTTTCAGACGGGTAATGCATTAAATACTCCATATATACCAAATTATTCCACCAACACCCCCGTATCTCCGTTTTTCAAGGCATTCACGCACTTCTAATAATTCACAATAATATTTAAAAAATGGCACAACTAAACATAATAAAAGTTGTTTAGTTTCTACTTATATATCCTTAGGTTTGCTATCTTCTAATAGACTAATTAGTTCTCTAATTTCTTTGTTCATAGATCTTATTGGGCTGGGGATTGTAAAGTTCGCGTTGCGACTACAGAGTAGTAGACTGAACAATCCAAAGATAACAGTTAAGGCAATGAGGCTTAAGCTGAATTCTGCTGGCTTAATAAAGATTCAAAGAATATACCAAAACATGCAAGAATAAGAATAGAAATACTAAACTAAATAACTATGCTTAGACAACAAATTAAGCCCGCATCACTAAATTAGTGACGTTTATAAGTCGGTAGGTCACCCACAAGGGGAGGATCTTATAGTCGGGGAACCTGGGGTCGATATGTGGAGCCTAGTGCCTCGTTAACTAAAAAATGATGACTTCCTAAAATTTCACTAGTTATGGACAGTTTTATCTAAGTTATCTGAACTTGATCCTATAGGTTGACTAGTACTTCAATGTATATCACACACAAACTCAATCGATCTAATGTCATCAAATATATATCAAACAATAAACCACATTGAAATTCCTAAAATCAAAACAATAAAATTAAAGTAAAAGCAAAATTTATTAAAAGCTTAAAACTAGCATTTAGCATAAAAAAACAATATATATATAAGTTGCTAACTTATATTTTCGAGAGTTTTTATCTTTTCTTAGATTAGTTACCTTCTTATATATTTAGCATTATAATAATATATTATAGTTTGATGAACTTAATCAATCTAGCTAATGAAGATGTTCAAACCTCTCATTCAGTTTGGAGAACAGTACACTTCCTTTATATTATAAAATGATAAAAGGACAAATGCAAGTTTAGAGAATCTTACTCTTAATTACGACACCATGGGATTTTGATTTTCTTGGTTGTCACTTTAAAAACCCATTCTAAGTTCTTGGAATTTGGCTTGAAAAGAAAAAAAAAATGTTAACATGTTACTAATTACATGACATTAGCCAAATGTCCCTTCCTATAAACCATGATTTAAAAACATATCAGATGGTATAGAATGCTCCACTATGACATGTCCATCGACTGACATTTTAATCTATCCATCAACAATTGTGCATACATAAGAGCATAAATCATTTATCCTATCAATTACGAAAAAAATCATTTATCCTATCGGCCTCAATTGCCCATTGTATATATTGAATCTTTTGAACCCAAATTGTAGTATTCTTTTTTGTTGCATTTCTATATTGAAAAGCATTTGAATATGATAGCCAGTACTCTACCCTTCATCATAAAAAACCAGTACTCTAAACTAAAATCATTCAAGTTTCCACAAAAATTGAAACGATTATTCAGCTTAAAAAAAAAAAAGAAAAAATGAGAAACACGCACAAATCGGTAAAGACAGATAGAAATAGAATCTCAGACATATCCAATTAAGAGTAGAAATAGAAACATAAGAAAAATAAAATAAGCAAAATAAGAGGACGGGAAATAATACCACTTGTTTTGCTAAAGTTAAATCGTCGACGGCGAGCAAGTGAAGGCCGGAGAGGGGGAAATCGCGGGAGAGAAAAGAGAAAATCGAGAGACCGCGAGCAAGTGACGGCCGGAGAGGGGAAATCGCCGGAGAGGGGTGACGACCTGAGAGGTGAAATCGTCGAAGAGGGATAATCGCAAGAGAGCAAAGACGCGCAGAGGGGAAATCGCGGGAGAGAAAAGAAGAAGAACATAGGGGTTAGGTTATAGACTATTCTTGGCGGTCTAGTAAAAACTGCCGAGCATTTGATTACTCGGTGGTTTTTATTAGACTGCAGAGAATATATTTTTTGACTGTCTATTAAAAACCGCCGAGTAATCAAATGCTCGGCGGTTTTTACTAGACCACCGAACAATATATTCTCGGCGGTCTAATAAAAACCGCCGAGAAATACCAACACTTAATCGACAGTTTAATCATGACCGCTGGGCATTTTTCATCTTTTATCGGCGGTCTGTTTAAGACTGCAGAGAAAGGTTAATTTACTCGGGAAATCTGCTGCGCGAACGGGGTGTTTCTCGGCGGTCCTAATAAAACCGCCGAGCACAGGTCAATTTTGCGCGGACCTATCCGCGCCAATGGGGTTTCTCGGTGGTCTAATAAAAACCGCCGATATAGCGACCTTTAACGACGGTTTTATTAGACCGTCGTTAAATATTGCCGATAAAACTCCCTTTTTTGTAGTGTATATGAGACTAATTATAAGCTTGTTAATAAGGATGCTTGTGATATATATGTATTGTGTGGACCTGCATGAATATGAGTGTTGTTATATGACTATGAAAGTGTTTAGGGTAGTTTCCTTGGATTTACCTATTGAGCCTCCAAAGCTCACCCTACTTGAAACAGGTTATCCACAAGAATGATAGCTAGACCTGGAGAGAGAGTGCATGATGGTCGTTGTTTTTATTTATAAACAATGGAATTATTTAGTTGATTTATGGATTAGATTTTATTTGTTTTGACCCTTTGGGGAAGCCAGTTGTATTTTCATTTGATAATTGGGTTAGAGATTTTGTTGGATTTATTTTTAAGGTTTAAATTTTATGAGACTTCCGTTGTAGTTAGTATGCTCTGTTTTGCCGCATCCAATGTTTGGATCCGAAGGTCATCCCCTTGGAAATCTTTGAGATTCCATATCTCAGATTCGAAGAAGGTGATTTTGTGATGGTTTACTTAAGAAGATAAAGGTTTCCTAATGGCACATATCATAAGCTCAAGAATAAGGTGGGACCATGTCAAATTCTGAAAAAGATTGGGCCAAATGCTTATCGGGTTGAATTACCTGAAGGAATGGGGATCAGTCATGTTTTCAACATTGCTGATCTTTCTCCATATTATGGTGATCCAATTCAGCAACCACCTAATCTAGGTGATTTGGAGGATCACCCTACAATTGAAGTGGATGAAATCCTTGATGTTCTTGATATAAGGGCAATAACTACTCGCCATGGAACCTATACGCAATATCTTATTTAGTGGAAGAATAAATCTGAATGCGAGGATGCTTGGGTAAGTGAGAAGGAGTTGCAGCAACTTGATAAGGTGCTGTGAAGACAAATTTCAATTTAAAACTCAAGGACGAGTTCTCTTTATGAAGGGGAGGATGATGTAGCTCATTAATAAGTGTTCTTTCTCTAGATAAGCATATTGGAAGTTGCAGTTCATTAATCAGTGTCCTTTCTCTAGACAAGTATATTGGAAGTTGCAGTTCATTAATGAGTATCCTTTCTCTAGAAAAGCCTATTAAAAGTTGTAGTCCATTAGTTAGTGGTCTTCTCCAAAGCATAGTTAGTGAGTATGATTTCTTGTGCCTTAAGTCTTTGACTATCCAACTAGTATAAGATTAGCAAATGTAGAGAATAGAGGGGATTTTTGATGAATATTTTCTTTGTTAATCTTGAGAGTTCGAAGCCTCCGTTAGAGAGTTTAGTGATTTCTCTCATTGGGTTGAGTGAGTCCCCAAGTAATATGGGTTGAGTGAGTCCCCATTGTTCTATTGTTTCTTGTTAATCAATGTGTTATGTTTCTCTTAATTTTCTGGTGTGCTATCTTTGGCCTGCATCAGTTCCCTACCACAACCCTAGGTTGATTGAGAGTGGACATCCCCGTGTGGTTCTAGTAATCACACATACGTGGGATATTTTTAGGTTCGATAGAGATCTTCCGATATAGATTCGGGCTCGTGTGCATCAAGGTATGGGAACCGAGTTGTCTATAACCTTCAATTTAAGAAAATCTCTAACCTGGTTCCATTAGATTTTAGAAATTTTCTTAAGTTGATTAGATCTATTTACATGCTTATTTAGTTTCTATTGTGAGTTAACAATCGTGCATATTTTGCTTCATTTTTAGAAACTTTCATCTTTTGCTTCCTTTTCGTAGATAGTAGAAATGGCATTGATAGATGGCATACTGATGATGTGACACGTGACAAGATCATGGGCTACATGCCCCGCAGACGCCTATGGCGCCAAACCCGAAAAGGTTAGCCACGAACATAATGATACTCTTGGTGATGCCGCGAGAAGGCTATTCGCATTATAGAGGTGCTTCAACAAGACACCCCATTGTTAGAAGATACTGCATGTCAGCGATATCACCCTAGACTGGATGATTCATGGGATATACATGAGGCCTGTAATGGCAACACTCCCAGCGCAATGATAAGAAAGAACGAGATCTTCTAATCTTATCACATTCATACGATAAATATCAATACATCAAAACTTCTCATCCACCAAGGAGACGAGCCTTGGTAAAAATGCGCCTTTGTCTAGAGGGAAAGCCAGCCCTCGACGACGCCATCGCCTAGGGGGAAGACAGCCCCCGATGACGTAGTGAAGGAAAGACAGTCTTCACCTTCATCTTCTTGCCTAAGGGGAAAGACAACCCTTGACAGCGAGAGAGGAAAGACAACCCTCACCAACTTACGTCTGGAGGGAAAGACAGCCCTCGACGACGTAGAAGGAAAGACAACCTTTATCTTCTTGCCTAAGGGGAAAGATAACCCTTGATAGTGAAAGAGGGAAAGACAGCCCTCACTAATTTACTTCTAGAGGGAAAGACAACCCTTAATGACGTAGAAGGAAAGATAGCCTTCATCTTCTCGCCTAAGAGAAAAGACAGCCCTTGACAGTTAGAGAGGGAAAGATAGCCCTCACCAACTTATGTTTAGAGGGAAAGACATCCCTTGACGATGTAGAAGGAAAGACAATCTTCATCTTCTCGCCTAAGCGGAAAGACAACCCTTGACAGGGAGAGAGAGGGACAGACAGTCCTCACCAACTTATGTCTAGAGGGAAAAACAACCCTCGACAAGGTAGAAGGAAAGACAGCCTTCATCGTCTCACCTAAGGGGAAAGACATCCCTTGACAGTGAGAGAGGGAATGTGTCACGAACTAAACCTAGAGATCTCATTAGAGTCCCTAAATTTAGTTTATAACTCTCACTCCATATCCAGATGGGAGTGGATAAACGATACATAGCCAAATTCATAAAGTAAAATCTGACAATTTATATAATATTGAAAATATAGTCAAAGTATGGCTATTACATCCAAAACAAACATAACATAGCAGCGGAAAATAAAATAAAATCCCTTAGTTTTATGCTTCAAATCAATCCATATTAACTATCAAAATAAGTATTGAATTACATCAAATAAAACCTACTACAGGTTCAACTAAAAATCATCAAATAAAACCTAGTAATAACTAATCTCTTCAAAGCATTCTTGACCTCCATCTTGGTCCTCACGTCCATCATTTATAAGTCCTGAAAATGTTATGCTCGAAAGTGTAAGCTACATTAGCTTAGAAAGTAAACAAGTCTAACAATGTTTATGATTGAAGTAGGGATAATGCCACTCTTCAAAGGTAATCCATATGAATAATAAATAAGTGTAATTTGTGATATGCGATCTATATGAAATAAATGTGTGATAAGTGATCCAAACACAGTATATATGGGATGAAAACAATATAGTCCATTCATAGCACAACAGTGATTTAAATAGGTTAAATAGTCTCTAAGCTCATAGGGATCACACAAGGTGTTAGATAAGCAATCTCAGCAAGGGAATTCACATAAATGACTCATAAGTTCAGATTAAGGTGATACACACACACAATGACTCATAGGCATAATCAAGTCAACAAACACATGAACACAACCCTATGGTCCAAGCAATATAGATATGTCATGTCATAAATAATAATGAGTAAGTGGTGAGTGTGTTAATAATCATATGACATGAATAATGATGTAATGCAATACAAGATGTTGGTTCAATTATTAATGCATGTTGTGCACCTAAGTATAATCACCACATGTGATTTAAGACAAACAATTCTAATATACAATGCACTGTATAGCATCCTTCTATATATATGTTCACACATGATCTCAATCATACTACCCAAGGATGCTCACTCATCCCCCAATACATAGTAAAAATAGTAGAATATTCTATGTGTACATCATAGTTCTAAGGGGTTTCGATCTAGAGGACACAAACGCCTAACCTTATTTTTGATCACGGGGACTAAATTCCAAGACTTCACCAATGTGAAATGTTCCTTACGATTCATTCATAAGTCGATCTACTAACATAATTTCACTGCCATAATTTGGGTATTGGGCTTCACTAATGTGAACTGTCCCTCACCTATCATCTTACCACAAGTCTCATGGAATATCCTTCTTTATAGGGAAAACAAATAATTGGTTTATTGGGAACGCGAATCCCTCAACACATGAAAATAGTTAATTCGGAACTTCCTCACCTATTATGATTTTCAGATGATAATACTCTCGTTATAATCATAGTCTCCATCAATACGAAGTTATTAAGGTCAAGTCAATGCATTAGACCCATACATGGTTATTATGCAAAAGTATAGGCATATGCTGTGCAAGTGACAGTGTGCTCATTAACTAAGCATTCAAATCATGAGTACAATGTGTAATATGACTAATTAAAACGCTGGACAATAATTAAGCAAGCAATATCAAGTATATCAAATATCACATGTTCACTAAACATAGCCAATAGGTCCATAATGAAGTATGTATAGGAAATAAGAATAGTTACTATTCTAGCTTAGAGAGAATCTTATTGCTTTTTTCTAATCTCAATCATTGATTGGGAATTGAATGTTCTTACGAAATTCTAGCCATTGATTTATTTATTGAGATTCTTTTAAGATCCTAGCCATATATCATAACTTTATAAGTTAAAATTGTGTGTGATGCACCTAGTTTCCTATTGGTACAACCCCCAATCACAATCAGTCAAAAGTCAAACATAATAGCTAATTATTAAAATTTAAAATTAACTCCTAATTTTATATTAATTACACATTAACCCTATTATTTTTGTTGGGTTATTACAGTCTACCCTCCTTAAGAAAATTTCATCTTCGAAACTCGTTCACCTCACCAGAGAAAAGTTGAGGATACTTACCTTGAATATGTTTCTATAAAATTTCAAACTTTGTTGAATTCAAACAGTACCTTCAATCACTTCATCATTTTGTTGTTCTATGGTGTAGACCTTCCCTTGTTGAGCTTGAGCTTGTGATCATTGCATCATTACAGCCATTTCTCCCAATGCTTGGTAAACTCCAACAAGTTGTGGACCTTGATTGTCACCTCCCGTCGAACTAGCACTCATGTTGCCTCTTCTTCTACTTGCCATTCTAAAAATAGGATGATCGGTAAATTTGTTTAAGAGCAAAGAAATCTGCCCACACTTAAGTTAGCAGCCAATGTTAGAGTAAACAATCAGCACACAGAAAACTTTTGGAATATCGGCACAAATAAAACTTTCAAAATATCATCACATGAAAAACTTTTGGAATTGATTGAAAACATAAAACTTAGGCTGTGATACCATTTTTCTCACGAACCAAACCTAGAGATCTCATTGGAGTCCCCAAATTTAGTTTGTAACTCTCACCCCATATCTGGAGTGGATAAACGATACATATCCAAATTCATAACGTAAAATCTGAAAATTTATATAATATTGAAAATATAGTCAAAGTATGGCCATTACATCCAGAACAAACATAACATAGCAGTGAAAACTAAAATAACATCCCTTAGTTTCATGCTTCAAATCAACCCCTGTTAACTATCACAATAAGTACTGAATTACATTAAATAAAACCTATTACAAGTTCAACTAAAAATCATAAAATAAAACCCTAGTAATAGCTAATCTCTTCAAAGCATCCTTGACCTCCATCTTGGTCCTCACGTCCATCATTTATAGGTCCTGAAAATGTTATGCTCGAAAGCGTAAGCTACACTAGCTTAGTAAGTAAACAAGTCTAACAATGTTTATGATTGAAATAGGGACAATGCCACTTTTCAAAGGTAATGCATATCAATAGAAAATACGTTAAATCTGTGATAGGCGATCAATATGAAATAAATGTGTGATAAGTGATCAAAACACAGTAAATATGTGATGAAAATAATCTAGTCTACTCATAGGAAGTAGTAGTTTAAATAGTCTCTAAACTCATGGGGATCACACAAGGTGTTAGATAAGCAATCTCAGCAAGGGAATTCACATAAATAACTTATAAGTTCAGATTAAGGTGATACACACACACAATGGTTCATAGGCATAATCAAGTCAGCAAACGCATGAACAAAATCCTATGGTCCAAGCAATATAGATATGTCGTGTCATAATTAATAATGAATAAGTGGTGAGTATGTTAATAGTCATGTGACATAAATAATGATGTAATGCAATGGAAGATGCTAGTTCAATTATTAATGCATGTCATGCACCTAACTCTAATCACCACATCTGATTTAAAATAAGCAATTCTAATATGCAATGCATTGTATAGTATCTGTCTATATGTATGTTCACACATGATCTCAATCATACTACCCAAGGATGCTCACTCATCTCCCAATACATGGTAGAAATAATAGATTATTCTATGTGTACATTATAGTTCTAAGGGGTTTTTAACTATAGGACACAAGCGCCTCACCTTATTTTCGATCATGGTGACTAAATCCCAAGGCTTCACCAATGTGAAATGTTCCTTGCGATTCATACATAAGTCGATCTACTAACAAAACTTCACTGTCATAATTTGGGTATTGGGCTTCACTAATGTGAATTGTTCCTCATCTATCAAGTTACCGTATGTTTCGTGGAATATCCCTCTTTATAGGAAAAACAAATAATTGGTTTATTGGGAGCGCGAACCCCTCAACACATGCAAATAGTTCATCTGGAACTTCCTCACCTATTATGATTTCTAGATCATAATACTCTCGTTATAATCATAATCTCCATTAATATGAAGTTATGAATGTCAAGTCAATGCATTAGACCCATACATGGTCATTGTGCAAAAGTATAGGCATATGCTGTGCAAGTGAGTGTGCTCATTAACTAAGCATTCAAATCATGTATACAATGTGTAATATGACTAATTAACAAGCTGGACAATGATTAAGCAAGCAATATCAAGTATATCAAATATCACATGATCACTAAACATAGCCAATATGTCCATAATGAAGTATGTATAAGAAATAAACATATTTGAGCAAAAGTAATATTAGAATCAGTCTAATGAGATCAAAATAGGTTAGTACATGAAATTTCAAGTCAAACGGACAAAGTTTGCAATTCTCCGCGAGCCGAGGGGTCGCCGAGCTAGGTTCAGTGTACCTTCGGTGGGCTTTCGGCGAGCCGAGGAGGTCGCCGAGGGGTTCCAATGGGTATTCTGGGTTTTGGGTTTTGTGTCAAACTGTCAGGCTCAGCGTTCTATTCGGTGCGCCGAATAGGATCTCAGTGGACTTTCCAGGGACTTAGTTTTCCCTCTGTGACGCTAGGCGTGCTTTCGGCGCGCTGAGTGGGGATTCGGTGTACTATCCAGGGACTTGAAAGGTCTCCTGTGGGGCTCGGTGTACTCTCGGCATGCCGAGGGATTTCCTGGGCAGATTTGTCGAGTTGTTCGGCGCGCCGAGGAGGCCGCCGAACTTTGCGATTTGGCCTGTTCTAATCTCATCTTCAATTCTAATCATAAAACACTCTTAAGTAACCTTAGTTAATATTAAATTCTGAACATAACCCAATAATTAGATCAAATAAAACAATACTTTGAAACAACCTTACCATCTCCTACCATTAAACTTGGAAAACAAGTAAACTTTTGAAAAATTTCATACACAATGAAAAATAACAATGCTCCTACTAAAATCACAAACAATGCTACACTTGAATACTTACCTTGATCTGACATTTGGTGTAGAGAGTTACACTTTTGTTCTTTCTCTTCTTCTTCTTCTTCTTCTTCTTCTCCAAGTATTGAATTAATCTCTACAGGTCTTGGGTTTATATAAAGGTACTTAGGGACTCTCTTATTAGTAACTATTAACTTTTAATCTCAGTCCTTAGATGGGTATTATTAATCTCATCCCTTGGATGGATTTCCCAACCCATGCGGGTTAGCTTCTAATATTGGTTTACATTCTAATGTTTGTTAGAAGTTTAGCTTTAGCTTCTAAAGGCTTTCCTTTTAATTCTGTTTTCCTGCTCATGTGGGTTTCTAATTATAAGCTTTCTTTCTTGAACCTTAGCGTTTAGTTTGAATAATTACTATTCTAGCTTAGAGAGAATCTTATTGCTTTTTAGTCTTCTAATCTCAACCATTGATTGGGAATTGAATGTTCCTATGAAATCCTAGCCATTGATTTATTTATGGAGATTCTTTTATAATCCTAGTCACATGTCACAACTTTAGAAGTTATGATTGTGTGTCATGCATCTAGTTTCCTATTGTTATAACCCATCAATCACAATCAGTCAAAAGTCAAATATAATAGCTAATTACTAAAATTTAAAATTAACCCCTAATTTTATATTAATTACACATTAACCTTATTATTTTTGTTGGGTTATTATAGAATGATAACTGATGTAGTAGAGGTGACCGCAAACGCTTACTTAGAAGCGCTAGATCGAAATAAGATGCACCGCGCGCACCGTGTCTTCAAACGAGCATAACTTTCAACTTCGGTGTCAGAATTAGGCTTATAATAACATTTCGGAAAGCTATCGACAACATCTACAAGACTCATAACTATACTAAGACATGAGATGCGTGTCAGACATTTATAGTTATTTAGACCCTCAAAAAGGCCTCCAAAGTCTTTTACCCGTTTTAATTTTTGCTTTCCTAGTTCTTTTAGGATTATTTTTAGGATTTTAACTTTGATTTCCTATTTTTTTTTTTAGGATTTCTTTTTAGCAAGTTTGGTACTTCTTTTAGGATTAAGTTTTTAGCAGTTACCTATTTCTTTTAGGATAGCTTTTTAGCAATTTCTTGTTTCTTTTAGGACTGCTTCTCTTAGATCGGATTTTCTTATATATATATATGGAAGTGATTGTAGAGATTTGAAATTAGTCGATTTTTTGAAATTAAATTGAGAAGTTTTCTCTTTTTTCTATTATTCTAAGGTGTTGCCCCCGCAACTCTAGAAGGTTGTGTGTTCTTGATTGAATTTATTAACATTGTTCTTCTTCGCTCTACATCAACAACCCTCACTAACTTATGTCTAGAGGGAAAGACAGCCCTCGATGATGTAGAAGGAAAGACAACCTTCACCTTCTAGCCTAAGGGGAAAGATAACCCTTGACAGCGAGAGAGAGAAAGACAACCCTCACCAACTTACATCTAGAGGGAAAGATAGTCGTTAAAGACGTAGAATGAAAGACAACCTTCATTTTCTCACCTAAAGGGAAAGACAACCCTTGACAGTGAGAGAGGGAAAGACAACCCTCACCAACTTATGTTTAGAGGGAAAGACAACCCTCGACGACGTAGAAGGAAGGACAGCCTTCATCTTCTTGCCTAAGGGAAAAGACAACCTTTGACAGCGAGAGAGGGAAAGATAGCCCTCACCAACTTATGTCTAGAGGGAAAGACAGCCCTCGACGACGTAGAAGGAAAGATAGCCTCATCTTCTTGCCAAAGGGGAAAGACAACCCTTGATAGCAAGAGAAGGAAAGAAAGCCCTCACCAACTTATGTCTAGAAGGAAAGACAACCCTAGACGACATAGAAGGAAAGACAGCCTTTATCTTCTTGCCTAAGGAGTAAGACATCCTTCATCTTCTCGCCAAAGGGGAAACGCAGCCCTTAACGGTGTCATTAGCATAAACAACCTTCACTCTTCATTCTTCATTCTTGCCTAGAGGGAAAGACAACCCTCGACGATGCCAAAGGGAAAGACAGCCCTTGCTCATTCTCGCCTAAAGGGAAAGACAATTTTCGACGCCAAAGGGAAAAAGCCCTTTCTCATCTCGCTTAGAGGGAAAAACAGTCCTCGACGGCGCCAAAGGGAAAGACAGCCCTTGCTCATCTCACCTGTGCTACAAGGATAGACAACCTTCGATAGCGCCAGAGGGTTAAACAACCTTCACCAACGCCTGAAAAGGCACCATAGTCGTAAGAGACTCTGCGCCTAAGATACAGGGAAATCTGGAGATGCAAGGTTAGGAGGGGGGCATGAGGTTCGCTAGCCCTAAGTCGTGTTACGTATTACATCCGTTGTCACGCTTAAGTAGTGGCAATATGTGTAATTCTCTATCACGTCTTATGATTGGTCCACCTAAGAGACAAAAGTAATCATGACTAATTACTCCGGGACAAACATATAAATGCCGTTGAAAACGGCCTGAAGGTTTCTCAACAAACGTTATCCTCCATACATTTGCTACAAATAACAGTTAACCTCCCAGGAAAACAGGATGGATGAGAGACGAGTGACCTTGAGTGGGATAGACGGATGACTGGAGTGGTCATTAAACGTTGTCTCTTGTGTGTGCTCATGAAGTTCTGAGACCCAAATCATCACCCTCTTCCATTTATATTTGCTAATCCTGAGCTAACAACTATTTGCTCTTGGTCTCTTTTGTTCCTTTGAAGATAGGGTACAGTTGATCATCAACTTAGGCTTCTATTGAATCAGCCATCCGATCGTTAGCGATCCCCTACAAACGAAGGACCCTATACACTTTTTAATTTTAATATTTTGTTTCTTTCTTTTTTCCTTTTCTTTTTTTTTTTTTTCATTCTTTTGTGTGTGTGTGAAGAGAAACATATTCAGATCTTACCAAAAAGCCTAATCAGCTAGTGTCTGAAAGCGGTTAGTGCAAAATAAGGTTGTTTCAGTTAAGGGTATATATATCTATATACTATATACTAAAACAGTAGCCTCAAGTTACCGTTTCTCTCTCCTCCATGTGGCGCTGATGTGGCACCCTTATCTTTTTTTTTTTTTTTAATTCGATTTTATGACATGGCATTTTTCCACTATTTATGATTAGGGCTGTAAAATAGTCGAGCCGAGCCAATCTTTGCCCAGCTCAGCTCAGACTCGTAAATCTCTAGCAAAGCTCAGGCTCAGCTTAGGCTCGTTAAAAGTTTTTAGGCTCTGAGCCGATCTGAGCTTTGCCCAGCTCGACTCAGGCCCGTAAAAGCTCAGCTTGCAAAAAGTTCGGCTTATAAAAAATCTACGTCATAAAAAAACTTATTTTAATACAAATGTATTAACATTATAGTTGATAAGTGTTATTATATGTAATATAATATGTTAACATGTGTGTTTAATATTAATACATAATATAAGATTTAAGAATATGAACGTATAATCACATATACAAACCGAGCCGAGCTTTAAGCGACAGTGCTATTTATTATCTTTGCTAAATAAAACTTTCTTTTTCTTGATAAAGCCAAATTACTCTCTCACATCCGTCAGTCTCTAAAGAGACTTTCACGTTTTTATTTTATTTTGGTAAGTTACCCTTTTTTCTCTCTCATCGGTTTTGGCTCCTTCAACCTCATCACCTTCAAACACAACCTTTTAATAAAATCTCCAAAAATCGACGATAATTTTCAAACACCAAGGATAATAACATTCAATTTTCTATCTTTTCCAAGTTTCCTCTTTATCCAAAACTCTCTCTCTCTCTACCCTCCTCTTTCCATTTGTATTTTGCAATCTCTCTCTCTCTCTCTCTCTCTCAACTCTGATCATTTTTTCAACTTCTATGCCGAGATGGAAAAATTTGCTATTTATGATTGGATTTTACTAATTTCACAGTTTTAGCTGTTGGAAAGAAATGTTGGTTCATATGGAGAAGAACCCACTTCAAGTGATGAGCTTTACAGCATAAGCTCATTGCCATTGTATTTATTCATCACGTTCTGTAAACAAGCATTCCATAAACAATGTAGTTGTTGATTGGTGGAGGTTGGATCTATAGGAGAACTGACACTATACACCATATAGATCCCCATCTCGATGATGTCGTAACAGATTCAACGTCCGCCTTGCTGATCTCTTTCGTGATTCTGGCAAACAAATTCAACCATCTCCAATTTATCATTCAATTTCAGATGTAACTTCAATCCCTTTTTTCCACTTTCTTAGAAGTGCCTCTGTTTTGACTATTGCACAAAGGAGGAGCTCTGTTGAGGCATGGACGAACCAGAGCTAATGTGTACTTGCGTAGGATTGTAAACGGGTTTGATTGGATTTGACCCGTTTTTCAATGTTTTGAGAAATCATGGATCAGAACACAAAATGTCAATAAACTGGAATCCGTCTAATCCGTTTATTTTTCATATAATTGTTATTTTTTAATTTTAATTTAAGTTAATTTGAAATATAACATCATTTAAGATATTAAATTTTAATAAATGGTTTCGATCAAATACGACCCGTTTACTAATGGGTTGAGAAATCATGGATCATAACACAATACGTCAATAAACGTTTCAACCCGCCTAATCTGTTTATTTTTTATACAATTAATTTTTCTGATTTTAATTTTAAATTAAGTTGAAATATAACATCATTTAAGATATTAAATTTTAATAAATATTATAAAAAAATTAATAAATATATGGCATGGAAAATTAATTTTTTTTAATAACTTCAATAGACGAATTGAACCCGCCTAACCCGTTTATTTTTTATATAATTAAAACTTTCTAATTTTAATTTTAAATTAAGTTGAAATATAACATCACTTAGGAAATTAAATTTTAATAAACGGGTTCAATCAAATTCGACCAGTTTACTAATGGGTTGAGAAATTATGGATCAGAACACAATACATCAATAAACGGGTTGAACCCTCCTAACCCATTTATTTTTTATATAATTAATTTTTTCGGATTTTAATTTTAAATTAAGTTGAAATATAACATCATTTAAGATATTAAATTTTAAAAAATATTATAAAGTATTTAATAAATATATTTATAAATCATAAAATATCACTTAAATGGGGACCCAACGAGTTGGCGAGTTGGATTTGGGTTGACCCATTTCGAGACGTGTTGAAAAAACCTAAATCTAAACCCAGCAAATTTAATATACGAGTCAACCCGAACCCGTTTAATTAGCTTAGGCTCAGGTGGGTTGGTGGGTCGGCTAAAAAATTGCTAGCTTTAATCAAAATCAATAGCAAAGTAATCTAGGCCATTGCCCAAGCAACTTGAGCTCTCTTATTGAAGCGTTGCCTGAGAAAGTCGAATGGTATTTCACATATTTTTACAAAAAGCAGCAACTAATGTTTTATTTGAGGTTTAAATAAAAGCTCCTCAATTTTTCTCTCAGAAAAGTTTTTTTATCATAAACTAGATAACAGGGTAATTAAAAAATTGAAATACAACTTTTTAAAATATCTCTTTCTTTATTCAAGCCATTTAATTATTATACAATATCTAATATTATATGAAAATAAAAATTTATGTTGGTTAATTAGTGTGTCCGTGCTGATTGAAGTGAGCTCCCGTCCTTGTGAAAATTAATGCGAAAAAAAATTCCCATTTACTAATTATAACCAACTTGTACATTGATCCTAACTCGTGTCCTAAAACCCATACACTGCCTTGGAGAGAAATTTGAAATTTTCAGTAGAGCTTCCATTAAGCCCAACAGCATTCTTGGCCATCTCATTAAGTGCCCCAAGCTTCTCTCTCATCTGTTTCCCTTCTTCTTCATACAAGACTAGTTTCAAAATCCTAATGGTTCCATCTTTTGTGAAAACTCCATCCTTAACTCCCACACCAATCTGCCATACATCTGATATGAACCGTCTGTTCAGCCTCTGATCCCCGAAAAATGGCCTACAGATCATGGGTACACCACCCGTGATACCCTCCATAATTGAGTTCCAACCACAATGTGTTACAAATACTCCCACTGCAGTGTGAGCCAAGACCCTTAGCTGGGGTGTCCATGGCACCACCTTTCCCCTTTCCATCGTCCTGTCTAGGAATCCATATGGTAAATGAACCTTTAGATTGTCCTTGAGGGACCAAAGAAATGGGACCCCGCTTGCTTCTATCCCTTCTGCTAAAGCTTGTAGCTCGTGGGGTGGTGGTGTTGTCACAGTTCCAAAACTAATGTATGCTACGGAGGAGTCTTTCTTCCCATCTAGCCATGATAGGCAACCGTTTGCATCATCAGATGTTGGTGGAGATATGAGAGAGAAAGGCCCCACAGTGAGGCACTTTTGAAATTTTGAGTTGAAATCACTTATTATGGTTGGGTCCAGCTCTTCAAAGGAATTGATTGCAACTGCAGCAGCACGTGGCAACATCTGGGCCATCCGATGTAGCATATGAGTAAAGGATGAATCCATGTTTCCAAACACAACTCCTTCCGGTAAGTCTTGAACGCCAACCGTAGACATCCCTGGAATGTGCTTGAGGTTTTTGTTTTCCCATCTTTTGATATCTGTATTATGTGTATGAAGATAGTGGAACTTGTTAGTAGGGTTCAAGAAAATTTTGAGAAAAAAGACAGCCTTCAATGGTGCACCTAGAGCTTATTATGGCTCCAAGTTGGTGTGTGAGTATCAGAACAAGGTCCCAAATGGGCTGTTGTATTCAGTCCAGGCCATGACCCGAATCTTATCCGAAAACTCCAGATCTGCTAAAGGGTTTATGAGCAATGCTCTCTAAACGAGTGCATTTCTGGTCCTAAAATGGTGGAAGATCAGCTGGTGCATGCGCATATGCACGCCGCGCATCTAGATGGTCCCTACCTCATCGCTAAAAGATAATACTATCTAGTTGTGTGGCATGCATATACGCACGCTCCAACTGACCTTCCACCATTTTAGGACTAGACAAAATATTCTCATCATAAACAACTTTAGGGATATAAATGCATCACTGAAAGGAATTGCCAATCCGCTCATGCCAATCGTTTTGATTGGGTGGTCAAACAAAGAAAGAAGGTGGGCCATCACATGCAAATATCTTACACCATATAAATGCATGATAGATATGTCCATGTGTGCGTTAATACGAACATAACCAGCTTTAGGGTAAGTACCAATGATTTGGGTATGAAGTCAGTAGTGGGTGAGGGGGCGACATCGTCTAGAGCATGGGCGGTTGCAACATATGCTGAAGTACTCATTCACGCATGTCACGTGTCCATTGACGTCTGTAGATGCGCACCAACATATTCACATTCTAGAGGGTGAGTCAAAATCTGAATGTGTTGGCACACATTCATAGATGTCAATGGATGCGTAGCGTGTGTAAATGCGCGCTGCAGTATCTTACTCTATATGATACATGACCATAGGTGAGACACCCGTGGATGAGACACCTGTAAATTCAATTAGTGTAGCCCAATATCTTTGGACACTAGACAAGATATAAAATTTTAAGACCCTAGCAATTTTCAGTTTGGATTTGAGATTTGTGTAGGGTTGGGCGTATATCATCAAGCAGGAAAGGTTGGGCTCATGTAAGAATTTTAGAATGTTATAAATGAAAGGAAGGTAACTTCATTATGCAACCCAAGTGCAAAACTTAAGGGGGACTAAAGGTTTGAGGGAGTGTCGATGTACTTTGATCAAACCATAAGGGTGTCCAAGTAATGCACCCTTACAATATTGTATGAAAGGCAAACGGGTCAAACAAGCTAACCCGAACCCATTAATTTGTTGACTATCAATGGATCAACCCTTTACCAAGTCGTCGTCTAAGACTAAAGTCAAGCGCGTTGGCCAATTTGGTCACAAATTGCCGGCTCTGGCACAGTTTACGCTTGAAACCAAAGTTGTAAATCATGTCCCGCATATTTTGCACTACAAAGAACGAGCTAATCTAGAGGGGCAGGTGCGGGTGACCTTGTCGTCTTGGGTGAGTGCGAGTGACA
This sequence comes from Pachysandra terminalis, assembly GCA_031762675.1. Taxonomy (NCBI): domain Eukaryota; kingdom Viridiplantae; phylum Streptophyta; class Magnoliopsida; order Buxales; family Buxaceae; genus Pachysandra; species Pachysandra terminalis. The sequence continues at coordinate 5,165,758 of JAUPMG010000003.1, forward strand.
CTCTATTGGCAATGTATATATATATATTATATATATATATATATAAAGAAAAAATAATTTAAAATATTTTTATTTTTTATTCACATGAATTTATGTGACGTGAACCAACAATACTTCACTTGCACCTACCGCACATGATCAGCTCTCATTCTACTGTCGTATTATCAAAAAAAAATATAGTCTACTGACGTGTCCTCATATGATTAGTTATAAGTTTAAATGATGTCCTGAAAAATTTGAGAAAATTACCATTAGGATCAACTCCGATCGTTCTACGCAGCTCGTCAGTGTAGAGATGACTGGCGAGGGAGCAGGGCCCAGCCGTCCAAAACGAGATCCATGGCACCCCCATCTTCTCCGCCATCTCCCCACCAAACCACAGAAACGAGTCGCTCAACACGCAGCTGATCTTTTTCTTCCCGCTTGGCCCTCCGATCTCCTCTTCAGCCACCTCTATGCCCCTTTCAAAGTTTCCCGGCGTCGCCTTCATGAACAGCTCAATCTCCTCTTGCGGCTTTCCCGTAAATTGATAACCCTCGGGAATCCCATCTTCCACGTCATAGAATTTTAAGTTATCGAGGAGTGGAGTAGCTTTTGCACCGACGGTTGACCTGTTGGACTTCGCCGTGTTGAAGAACCAGAAAGTAACATCTGAGGCGGCAACTGCTAACCTGCGCGTGAGGGTGAGGAGAGGAGCTGCGTGAGTGCCGAACGGGAATGCAAATACAACAACTACCTGAGGCTTCATCGAGCTGCGTTCTTGATCGGTCACTTGTAGGCACGGTTGTAGGCACGGTGCGTTCTCTACTTGGGGAAGTCATGTACGCAGGTAAAGCAGGCAGAGTAGTATGTTAAGCAAATCCTCTACGGCATTTAATGTATCTGTGAGTTTGTTTATTTATTTCTGAGCTTTGCCTAGTACTGTTTGGTAGGAAAAAAAATTAACAAGTCCAATAGAACGGCGTAAAACATGTGATAACGGCTTGGAGGGTGGCATATGAAATTAATGTTCTTATAATATATACTAGCGGATGGCATGTGCACTTGATCTTTAAAGATGTTAAAGTGATAAATTATTTTAATATTTATGTATAATATTTAAATATCCTAATGATGCACGAATCAAATTATTGAAATACATAATAGATAAATGAAAATTATGTATAACTCAAATATGTTTTTTATTATTATTTTTTCTTTTATAATTAATATATATTTTGATTTTCACTCTTTGTTTAGAGTATTGAAGAGAAAAAAATGTAATATTTTTTTCCTTTTTTTTTTTTTTTTATTTTTTACAATTTTTTTTTTCATATACAGGTCTGCATTATCATCAGTAGGAAAAAAGAAAAAGGCGGAAAAATAAGTCAAAATAACAACCAATGTGTCTCCATAGATACAGATCAAGATTTGCCATTGCGTGGGATGTATTTGAGATGAAACTTTTGTATTAGGTCATATCAAATGTCTTGAAACTCCTTGCATCTTTCTCTACTTATGTATTGCTTTCTTGAATTTGTTCTCCTTTAGATTTGTAGTGTATTCACAATCTCAAGAAGCATCTTGATCACCTGCCTCAATGAAATTGTAGATCCCTGCAATAAAAGAAGGACAATGAGCAATACCAATTCTATACCCCTTAAGATATTCAAGTTGTATATCGTTAATGATCACTTGCATAATTCGCAAAGGTTTCAAATACTAATTATTTTTAGCTTACTTGGTATTAAGATAATATCTTCTACATTTATTCTTTTGATTGCAAAAGGTTTTTGTAGTTCTGTGAAGTTGTCACCTAAGGCAGGGTTCTTCGATAAGGTAAAAGCTTGTTTTTACAAGGTCCACAAATGCCCAAAGAAGGGACTACATCCATTCAACAAGTGAAGGAATTTTTACATAGATTACAATAAAACAAAGCCAAAATAACACATGTTTTCTAGCACCTGATTTACATTAGGTAAGTCGTGACCATTGTTAGCAAAACGCTGTTTAAAACGGCATTTTTTTGAAAAATACACGTTTTTATTGCATAAACGTTTAAAATTTTGTTTAAAACGTTTTGTAAGCAAAAAAACGCGTTTTTTTTAAATACCGTTTAAAACGCATTTTTTTGAAAAAAAACGCGTTTAAAAAAATCAGTGTTTAAAGTTGACCAAAAAAGAAAAATTGTCCGTTGAAAGTTCCAATGAGAAAT
>JAUPMG010000003.1:5168051-5179342 GCA_031762675.1 Pachysandra terminalis
AAGATATTTTCAAGAGCAGAGAATTTGTTTATGCTTTCTTGCTTCAAACAGCAAGAAAGCATAAGCATTACCAAACGGAGGCTAAGCCTTCATCAGGCTTTGGTGGGCTATGGATCATAAAACTTGTGATCGGGATAGGACCGTTGACTCGGCCTGAGCCAAGATAGGCCAATTTTAAGCCCTACATGTGAGGGCCGACCAGTTGAGAGGTGGTGTTTCATCATATAACCATGATTTCAAGGATCGGACCGATTTGGTCTGGATCGACCAATCCGGTCTGGATCAGCCGATCCGTATTGGGATCGGCTAGGACCGATCCGATCCTAAGCCATGATACAATTATTGTATCAAGTGGCTTTGGATCGAACCGGTCTAACCGATATTAATCCGGATTGGTCCAGTGGTTAGATCGAACCAATCCACCGATAGTTTTTTTTTTTTAAAATATATAAAACCAACGATCCAATAGGTATTGCCCTGGACCAGTTTGATATCGACCGGTATAGTCGATCCGGTGAACAATATCATCGTTCCGATGACCGGTCTGGCTGATCCAATCTTTTTATTTTTTTTAAAAGACAATCCAACTTTTGGATCGGCCGATACCAGCTGATTTTGCCGATCTGGATTGGAAACGGCTGAAACCGACCCGATCCAAAATCCCTAGACTTAAAACCCTGCATATAACTGCAAAAACCCCTCCGCTAATTTCGGTTAAATCTTGTGACCTACTCATTTTTGCTTGACTTTTCTAACAAATTCATGAGCGCTTTATTTAATTTTTTTTTTTTTTTTTATCTTAACCACGTGGTGTAATTAGTTGTGGGACTAATCCATGAATTAGCGGAGGTGGTGTCCCCCTCCGCTAATTCATGATCGCGTTTCTAACAACTCAAAGAATCTCTGGCCAGAAAAAGCAGTGACACATGAATGCGCCTCCAAATTAGTCTTAACTAACATGTCTAAAAAGAGCACAACAAAGGACCTAATTTCTTCACTTTCCACACAAAAGTAAAGCAATGGGCTTTCATCTTCCTTCCATGTCTTTTTGTTAAACTTAATTCCTTCTCATAATCAACAAAACTTAAAAATCTCCTAATTTAATATCCTTAAACCCAAATTGAAAATGGTGGTTTTGCGTGCGTCAGAGAGAGAGAGATTATGACATCATAATACAGGAATGACAACTTTCCTACATAATAATATGTGTTTGGATAACCAGGAAGTATGAGCCCCACAAAAAGTTATTTAGTCAAACTCTTTGAACCGAAAAAAAATGTTCCTTTATATTTTCTGACTATAAACGTAAGATTTTTGGGAAAGGCAAACAAAACAGTGAAAGGAATAGCACATTCTCCACCCTACCACTTCACATCAAAGAATTTTTTTTATTTTTTGTTATTCATTTTTTTTTTGTTTTGCAGATTTATAAAAGGTTAAAAACGATTATAAAAAGCGAAAAATCCCTCCCCATTTTTTTTTAACATGTCGTTTTTAGATGGTCGTAGTAGTGTCTACATTTGTTTTTTTGTTCTTTTTTTTATGGGGTCTGTTCACTCTATTTTTATTCTTCATTTTTTTTTTTTTACAAAGATGTAAAAATCTACTTTAAAAAAAATCTTTATATATATATATATTATTAAAAAATTCATATATACATAAAAAGTAAAATAGGCAAATGAAAAAAAATTCTTAAAAACATTCTTGTTAACCAAACATCAAAATCAAAATTTTCTCTCAATTTCCTGAAACAACCAAACAGTTTCTAAAAAAATCAAATTTTACTTTCTTATATTACTTTCTTGGAATTTACTTTTGTACATATTACTTTCCTAACCTACTTTCTGACTTGGACTTTGAGCAAGTCTAGCCTAAGAAATACGTTGCTCCATACATTTATTTAATTTAAATAAAATAGAGACAGCTTATTCAAACCTGGCAATCATTATCGAACATGGGTACCACTACAAAGTTGAAACTTTTGGCTCTTCTTTCTCTAAAGACTTCCAACTACTTCCTTCTATATCTATTGATGACAGCAATTGGATTTATATTCCAAACCAAAACAATTTAAGACCTCAACCACACACGAGCTCTCTCCATTTTAGATGGCAAAGAATCGTTACCATGGAGCCATTGTCATCTTCCTTGTGCTCATCCTATGCAATCACTCCAGTGCTAAACAAACCAAGTACCTAAATCCAGCAACCGAGTTCTTGGTTCCCCAGAATGCAGCTCGGTCAGTGGCCGGCATGAGGCCGTTGGTGTGGGATTCGAGAGTAGCCAGATACGCAGAGTGGTATGCCAACCAAAGACGATGGGACTGCAAGTTGAAGCACTCAAATGGGCCTTATGGAGAGAACATTTTCTGGGGTAGCGGCGTCGGTTGGACGCCGGCCGAGGCTGTTGCCGCCTGGGTATCAGAACGGAGGTGGTACAGTTACTGGAGCAACTCGTGTGCCTGGGGAAGGCAATGTGGGCATTACACCCAAATTATTTGGGGCAGCACGACGAGGGTGGGGTGTGCAAAGGTGACTTGTTTTGGTGGTGGCGGTGTTTTTATGACTTGCAATTATGATCCACCGGGGAATTATATTGGAGAGAGGCCATACTGATGTTTCATGACATGTAGAAGGAGCTTTTGAGTGATTGCATTCATCCGCATTCCTATACATTTGGCTCTTTGTGGGTTTGCCTTTTTTTTTTTTTTCTGGGTTTTTGGCCTTTTACCTTTTACTTTCCATCAGTATGTGCAAGTAATGTTGGACAAGCCTTACTAATCTTTATTAAAGCAAGAAAAAGGACAAGCTATATTAATGGAGATCAATTTTTCTCTTTTTTCTTTTTTTCTTTGTTGATTTAGCGGGTTGTTTTTCCCGACGTTCTAAAATTCTGACCGGATTACATAATTAACCTTATTTAGCTCAATTAATGCTAACAAAATTTTGTTTTAAAAAATATAGAATTGAAACGTAAGGTCAGCTGATTTAAACCATCAAAAGTATCATAATGTTGGTGGTATGAACAGTACGTCTAGCATAGTGTTAAGTATCGGCCGATCTAGATGTCTAGCATAGTGTTAAGTATCGGCCAATCCTAGATCGGCCGATACAACTTAGGATCAGCTTGGGACGAGTTACAATCCCAAGCTGATTCCAAAAATTGCTAAAGTTCTCTGATTCTGTTTGAAATCGAGTCAGATTGTCCAATCCATACGATCTTATTCGGTTTCAGATGAGACAGATCAGACGATCCGTATTGGATTGTCCAACACCGTTAAAAAAATTTATGATTTAAAAAAAATAAAATAAAATAAAAAATTGGGCCATGGATAGACCGATACTGAGTTTAAACACTTGGGGTCTAGTTCAATTACCTACGTGTATTAGCCCATATATGTTAACGATGTCAAACTCGTCGGTTCTCTAACAAATTCAATTATTTCGATCCTTTTTAAATTAGGATTTTATTATTATTTATTAGAGTTTGAATAAAAAAGTAATTTTAAATTAGTTTTATCTACAAAATTGGTGCGAAAGCTTTTACAGGTTAATATTTCTTCTTTTAGTGGTTACTAGTAATAATGCACGTGCGTCACACGTGTATCAATTAATTGAATTTAAAAACATTTTAAATTAGGTGTAAGTAGTAGATAATTGAAATATTGGAATATCCCTTTTATTATTTGTTTTATTATAATTGCTACCTTATTTTTTTTATTTGTTTGTGAACTCTTTTTTTCTTATTTTCTTTTCCATGTACAGGTTTACATTATAAGCGGATTGAAGAAAGAAAATAATGAATATTACTTTTGTGTTATTATCATTTGGTTTCTTGTACTTATTCTCCGTCAGATTTATAGCTTATTCACCGTCTAGAGAATCATTTTTCTCACATGCCCCTTGTATAGGCGAGCAGTAATTGTAGACAATGAGCAATATCAATTCTATTTGCCCTTGAGATAATCAAGTTGTATAGAGTTAATAATCACTTGCACAATTGTTCTTGTGAAACACAATTGACATACCTATAATACAAACAATGGACAATCCAATGAACCAAACAGGTAAGGTATTTCTGAAGCATGTCAATTCTGAATGGCAATTCTTCATATCCATCATTCTTTACCTTCAACATTCATTGAATGATGGAGCTGGTAATTGTTAATGGAAGAATCTAGAGTTTATGAAAAACAGCCACAACTCTCTCAAAAGTTGCAGAATGGAAAAGCAATACCTAAGAGGAAGTTAAAACAAAAGCATAAAGGAGGTAATGAGAATAGTTTTTTGATGGACTAAACCTTCTTGGTTTTTCATACAATGTCTTTATTTATAGATTCCTTCCCAGCATGTAATGTAACAAACTAATAAAGTTTGTTGACCAGATGAACATTTTTCCCTTACTCATATTTCGTCATGCACACCACCATGGAGCACAAAATAGTACCTGAATTCAAAAAATAACACAAAATAGATAATGAGACTCGATGATAACCTAAAATCTCACATTCTCATCTGTAGCTCGTGTCTTTAAGTGAAAGATTAAATGACTTGGAAAAAAAAATCATGATCTAAAGTTCATATATCAAAGGAAAGAATTTTTATTTCGGTTTTGTGAGCAATGTTTTGCAATTTACAAACAGTTGTGGATTTGCAAATTTTGCTAATTGAAGCATTGAACATAATACATATCTCTATCTGAAAAGCAATCTTTATCAAGGTCAAAAATACATATCATCAAACAAGCTAGATTTCATCCAATGATCAATTAATTGGCAAATCGAAATCCAGTAAGGCTGAGTTTCTTCACAAATTATATCAAAAAAATTTCAAATAATCTTACGGACATGTTTTTTATGACATACTAATAGGAGGATGCATCTGTCTCGTTTATGTCTGCAACCTCATCTTGAACCCTAGCTCTGATTCTATACACGTATCTTACGCACTCCCACAACTCTCTGAAGCCATTTCAAACTCTACATTCCGTCAAAACCTTCGTACCTCCCACGCTCACTTCCTCATCTCTCCATTTGTTCAACCTCTCTCTTCCTTCGATGACGAGCTGATCACACAACAAACCATCGATCTTGTCGATTGTCATTGATATTTAATGCTAAAACCTGTCGTGTTGTCGTATGTAATACTTGTAAGAATTCCACCGTTTCAACTTTAGATTAATACCCAATCCTCATAAACAGTAAATCAAGTAAAAAAAAAAAAGAGAGATGAATTGCAAATTTTTTGTTTGATAAAACACAGTCATATATACTAATTAATGGGAATATTAAAAATGAAAAAGAAAACAAAAATCTAAACTTCAATTATTTCAATGAATCAACCTTGTTTTGGAACAAAGAGCTAAAACAAATCAATATACCTAATTCAACACCATAAGAAATATCAGGAGAACAAGAATCCTGTAAGGAGAGAGATTCCAAAACCTTCAACAACATCAGTGAGTTTTTATCCTTCTTTTTTACGAAAAACCGATCCTCATGTTCTTGCTCTCAGTCTCACCTTCACCCTTGGATACACTTCAATATAGAAAAACAACAGATACCAACATCACAAAAACGCATATTTCAATCAAAACTTGTCAATCTATGGAAAAGAAAATCAACAAAAATGATAAAAACGAAACCCCAGAGGGAAAACTCACTTGTTTCGTTCCAACATTTCAAGTTCTTCCAATAGCTTCTCCATTCTAATGAAAAAATTGATCTGAAGAAGCTCTGTATTTGTATTTGAAAGGGAAGTCTAATAATAACAAATAGTGAGTCAATCAATGATGACAATATGGAATCATTAAGGATGTAGAGAGCCAAACAGAAGAAATGACCTTCAGTGAAAAGAAAGGAAAGGGATCAGATCCTTTCTTCACTTGAAAACCAAGAAGAAGGGTTTATTTTTTTTGAAGAAGAGCTGGAATTCGATCGTCATTTACGAATCTCAATCGCATAAAACCCATCTCGATTCGTTGTAGCTCAGTTGCAACTTACAGGTACTTTTGTTTTTATGTAGAGGTTGATTGCTATTCTCTCTCTTCAGAGCCAGATGGAAGAGAGAGAAACGGTAGCTTGAGGCTAATGTTTTAGTATATATAATATAAATTAGGTGCAAGTAATGAACGTAAAGTTTGACAAGCCATATTAATCTTTAATACAACAAGAAAAAGGACAAGCTATATTAATGGAGATCAATTTTTTCTTTTTTATTTTTATCTTTGTTGATTTAGCGGGTTTTTTTTCCCAAACATTCTAAAATTCTGGCTAGATTACATAATTAACCTTATTTAGCTCAAGTAATGCTAACAAAATTTTGTTTTAAAAATATAGAATTGAAACGTAAGGTCAGCTGATTTAAACCATCAAAGTATCATAGTGTTGGTGGTGTGAACACTTCGGTAGCCTTAGTTCAATTACTGATATGTTTTGACCCATATTTGTTAATGGTGTCAAAAAAATGGGTTCGAAACCCAATTATTTTGGTCTTTTTTAAGTTAGGATTTCATTATTATTTATGAGAGTTTGAATAAAAAAATAATTTAAAATTAGTTTTATCTACAAAATTCGTGTGAAAGCTTTTACAGGTTAATATTTCTTCTTTGAGGTTATTTTGGATGTATTTTAATATTTTTAAGACTCTTCAAGTGTATGTATTAGATTATAACTCTGTTTGTAAGATTCAGGTTTAGAATAAAATCTGATGAAGTCACTCACGGGACGTATGTAGGTACCCTGGATAACCATATCAAAACAAGTGTACTTGATAAGCAAGAGCCTAGCATAATTGGTCAAAACAAATGTACTTGATATGCAAGAGCCTAACATAACTGTTGGAAAATTATAAAGGATTAGAAGTATGGAAGGTAAAAAATAATCAGTATCATTGATCAACAAGTTTCAAGGTATGATCAACTCGCTTTCGTTTAGACAAGTTTCTCCCCCTCCAATTAAAATCGCGAATGCACTAAGGGGTTAGTGAGAACATGTCTTCAAGATACAATGAAGTCTCTGATCAAGATTCGTTGTGATTCTCGGATGTGCACCGTCCAATCACAACAGGACACTCTGTGTATAGGACTGATGATGCCAATCACGTGATCGAAAGCCTTGATATAGTAAGTCTCTCTCTCTCTCTCTCTCTCTCTCTCTCTCTCTCTCTTAATCAGATTTGGACTAGATTGAATCTAGGACTAACTCACACCATCAAATTTGAACTAGGTTGATTCTGGACCGAATCTGGATGGCTATGGAATGCTTCGAATGATCTAGATATGTCGTCTATTCATAGACTTACACGTGTCTGTTCACCAACAGGCATGATGTTGATCCAACAATCCGGATCAATTCTGAAAGGCCATGTACCCTTTCACTCATCATCCATAAGGTGCAACCAAGCTCCTATGGTCAGAATCTAATCCATGTAAAGATATATGTTCGGTTGACACCTTTTTTATCAGGTGCAATCTGATCGGATGGTCTCGATCGTGTGATCACGATCAGACAAGCCATCTGACGGTCCAAATCTCTTGATCGATCAGGTGTGTCTGATCGCAATATCAACCAGAATGGCCGAACCACGATCAGAATATCAACCCGAACCATCAAACCAAACGACTAATCATCCCGGTCCAATCATGTGGACCACACTTTAAAAGAAAAGGCTCATCGCAACACTGCGTACTAAGTGCAAAGAGCGCCTACAAAGCGCCCATTGCCTTCGCATACGCATGCGCGGTGGTGCGAAGCAATGCACTATATCATTCTCTTTGCTTTTAAACATATAAGTAAAAAAGAGCTCACCTTATATAAAGCCTTATCTTTTCTTGTAGCTAACCGATGTGAGACAAGAGACTTCACAAACAAAAGAGGCTTTCTAAATCAAAACAAAATCAAGCTTTATTTTGAAAATATCCAACAATCCTCCACCATTTTCAAAATAATTATACTCTATTAATATAAAAATAATAATACAATGACAATAAATTCAATTTGCAAATTTGACATCATCGCGGAAATTCGTACATACGTGATAAGTATCTTTTGGACTTGAACCTTCACTTAGTGTAGATATCTCAAAGTTTATCAGCATGTTATAGTGAACGGATCTTGAACCAAGGACCTCAAAGATAAATCGGAGACTATCACACATAGTCATTTCCATAGGATAGAGTTGTCCTTTAGCTTGCACATTAATGGCCATATGCAGTATCCTTTCTTTAGTGCTATAGAAAAAGGTCAAGATTTTCATAGGAAGCGGTCTTACTCCCACACTCATCTAGATAAATCCACACAGGTAAATCTACGAGTCACCTTTAAGGACTTATTAAAGATATCTGTATCCAACCTCTCTCATGCAGATCCTCACACTTGTCAATAACTAGGATTGAGGTAATTTCTAGTGTCCGGCTAAATCATACATTTAACTTGTATGTACCCATTGAACTTTGTCTATAATTTCAAGACAGAAGTTGGGGTCCCACTAAAGATGGTTGAAGTGCAAGTAACCTTAACCTCATTTTTGCGACGTCATATAAACCATTTCTTTAGCAAAACCTTTCATTTAAAGGATTGACTAGGTATGAATTCGATTCTACATAGTCGACCATAATTACTCCACCATTGAGTACTTGTCTCACAGTCTAATGTCTAAGACTTAAATGTCTTGACTTCCTATTGTATGTCTTTACTTAAGACTTATACAATAAGACTCTCAATTATTACACTGGAACACTCTAATTGAAATTTATATCATCCAGCGTAAATCATTAACTTTATATTTAGGATCTATAAGAGTAGGGGTTGGCTTATGATAAAAAATGATCATATCATCTTATGACTTTTTCAATCCACTGAGAATGAAATAAAGCCAGTTCATTCCCTTTTCTTAGGAGTTTAATTCCTAAGATCACATCAGCCTCTCAAGATCTTTTATATCAAAGTTAGAGGACAAAAATAATTTTGTTTCCTCCACCACTTCAAGGTTAGTATCAATAACCTTGTCATCAAATATATAAACAAATGATAACATAGAATTTTATCTAAATCGTTAACAACAAAATAACACTATTGGTTAAATTCCCCATGCTTCTGTATAGGAGCTAGCATCAGGTCCTAAAGGGATTTCTTTTCATAGCCTAGGAGAACAAATCCTAATATTCGTGCAACATGGGCATATGTGTCAAAATAATCAATACCTTCCTTTTGTTAAAAAACTTTTGGCTAGCTTTAAACTTATTAATTGAACCATCAGCATTCAATTTCTTCTTAAATATTCATTTTGAACCTATCAACCTATTGGTCTAGCACCTGGGGATAAGTCAGTTAAAACCCAAGTATTACAGAAATTTGATTAACTGATTTATAAGATTTTCTAGTAATTTAAGCTTGAACACAAGCAGAGCATTTACCAGAATATCAGAACAAAATGCAGAAATTAAATCAAGATTAGACATGTTTTGTAATTATAATTTACATGTTAATGCCACAAAGAAATAGAGTCAAAAGCATAAGCATAAGAGAATCCATTCAACTTACAAATTAGTACAAGATATCAAGTACAAGGAAAAAATCCCATTCTTGGATAAGATAATACTTATCCGGCTCGTACAACTATGCCTTTTCCGATAACCATGGTGCAGCATCTTTCCTTTCCGTGACCGATCTCTTTGCTAATCTTTAAAAACACTACGATCCTTGCATATATGAATGGTTGCACTTATTTTGAGCCTCCATCCATCTTCAATTCCTACAAAATTGACTTCAGACATTGTTGTAACGAGGTTTTTCTTCATTGATCATATCCACTTGACTATCATGGGTTTCTTTCGAAGATGACAGTATAATGACCGGGTTTTTCACAAAAGTGACAAGTTCCTTTCCTTCTCCTGATAGCTTGGCTCTTGAAAAGCATATCATTTTTAGGCTTAAGTTTGGTATTCTTAGATTTATCTTCCTCAACCATATTTTCCTCCAAATGATTCTCATCGGCATCATCCTTCTTATCTCGATTACAAAAACATTCCTCGAATCGAAGATAACGTTGCAGAGATTCCAAGGTATGATGCTTCTTTTTATGCTTAAGCTTCTTCTTGTAGCTATTCCAAGTAAAGGAAAATTTATCAATAATGGCCCCTACTTGAAAATCCTCTACAAACTCTATTCCAGCAATTTTAAGATTACTAACAATAAGTTGGAATTCATGCATTTGTGCTAGAATAGACTTATCATTGGTCATCTTAAAATTCAAATAACTACTAATTAAAAAATTCGGATTACTTGCCTCTTGGATGCAGTACTTGATGTCTAAAGTCGTCCACAAAGATTTTGCCGAATGGATTGAATGATGTGACCTATAGAGTGAGTTAGAGAGAGCATTCAAGATGTGTCGTCTACAAAGGATGTTGTCTTCTTTTCTTTTCCTTCTCTTCTCTTTCAACTCAGGTGTATCATTATCAGAAAATTCTGGAATATCATCCAGATCTTCATCAAGGATGTAGGACAACTTCAGAGTGGTAAGGAAGAAGAGCACATTTTCTTTCCATCAGGTAAAGTTGGGACCATCAAAAAGATCTAGACGCACTAAATCCCGATTCATGACTTGTCGCGATGAACCCTCCATTTAGTAGAAAACTTGACTAAAAATTGTTGGAAAACTATGAAGGATCAGAAGTATAGAAGGTAAAAATAATCAGCACCGTTGATCAACAAGCTTCAAGGCACGATCGACTCGCTTTCTTTTAGACAAGTTTCTCCCCCTTCGATTAAATTGCGAATGCACTAAGGGGTTAGTGAGAAAATGTCTTCAAGATACAATGAAGCCTCTAATCAAGATTCATTGTGATTCTCGGATGTGCACCGTCCAATCACAACAAGACACTCTGTGTATAGGACTGATGATATCAATCACGTGATTGAAAGCCCTGATGTAGTAAGTCTCTCTCTCTTAAACAGATCTTGACTAGATCGAATCTAGGACTAACTCACCATCAGATCTGAACTAGGCTTATTCTGGACCGAATCTGGATGGCTATGGAATGATTCGAATGATTTGGATCTGTAGTCAATTTATAGACTTACATTTGTCTGTTTACCAATAGGAATGATGTTGATCCAACGATCTGGATCAATTCTGAAAGGTCATGTACCCTTTCACTCATCATTCATAAGGTGCAACTAAGATCCTACGATCAGGATCTAATCCATGTAAAGATACATGTTCGGTCGAGACTAGGGGCGGCAACGGGCCGGGCTTGATCGGGCTCGGGCTCGGGTCGGGCCGCCATCT
>JAUPMG010000003.1:5179442-5197640 GCA_031762675.1 Pachysandra terminalis
TATAGCGTCTTGTGTGATTAGCAGTCCTTTAAGTGTCCCTAATCCAAATTAATTGGTGAAATTAAGCTAAAGTTTCCTAAATTACTATTTTGCCCTTAAGTTTTCCAATTGATATTTTATGTTTAATTCGGGTCGTTACACTTTGTGTTTGAGATTATTGGTTTAAAGACAGTGATGTTTTACTTTATTCGGTTTTTATTACTTTGGTTTGACTCCGCGTGGGCAGAACATGTAACAGATGTTATTTCAAATTATGTTTACTTTGTTTTGTAGGTTATAGCTCGATGCATTTTGGTTGGGCTATTGGTTTAAAATTTATTTGAGACTTACGTTGTTGATTATATTGTTGAGACTCTGATTCAACTAGGATTGAGTTGGATATGTGGCTGGATATCCGTTTCCACGCGGTGGATCCGAAGGTCATTTCCTTGGAATCCTCGAGATCTTATATCTGGGATTTGGGGAGTGACAGAGGTGGTATCAAAGCTCTAGGTTTAAGTTGTCTAGGCTTTGGGAAGTCTTATGGTATGTTGAAAACCAATGATGAAAACCTAGAAACATGTGAACCTAGGGGCCACATCTTTGAATTGTGTGAAATATACTTTGCTATAGTATGTGTATAATTAATGTGATATGTTTATATTCCTATGCTTGATTATATGTACGTATGCATACATTAGAATAGGATTATCACATTACGTACTTAGAGCCTCTTTATTGTGTAGATGGCCGGACGTAGACGCAATGTCACCGTAGAAGAGGGTTCGTCCGGAGGGGAAGAGGATCCTAAGTTATCTAGGATATACCAAGTATTAGGGGATATGGCCATTGCACTTCAAGGTGAGCAGGCCATGAGACAGACCCAAACAACAGCTCTGAGGAACGGTAACGGGGGAGGAATGTCGTGGCTAGAGAAATTCAAGAAGCTATCGCCACCCTACTTTGATGGGAGTAGAGATCCTATATGGGCTCAGGACTTGATGGAGGAACTGGAGAAGATCTTTGAGGCTGTGGACTATCCTGCAGCCCAGAGGGTAAAGCTGGTTGTATTTATGCTGAAAGGAGAGGCCTACCAGTGGTATAAGATGATAGTGAGGGCCCAGGGATAGATCAAAGATTGGGAAGAATTTGAAAGGCAATTCTTCGACACATACTTCCTTAGCAGGAAGTACAAGAGAGTTATGGCCGTGGACTTTATGAAGTTGGAACAGGGCTCCCTCACAGTGAGCCAGTACGAAGGACGCTTTGCTATGCTATCGTGTTTTGCACGCCGAATGGTGGTCAATGAAAGTGACAAGGCTGCCAAATTCAAGGAACGATTGCGATCTGAGATCAAGTCGAAAGTAGTAATTCTGGGACTGAGGAATTACACACAAGTCCTCGACTGTGCACGACGAGTTAAGAAAGATACTCCGTTTCCAGTACAACAGAAAGATGAATCTCGTGGAGATAAGGGGAGGTTTCAAACTTACAACCAGAGGGGAGGTAAAAGGACAAGGAATAACGACTATCCCAGGAAGGTTGAAGCAAGGCAGGCAGAAACTTCAGATGCTCCCATCACTACACCATTCATCCAGTAGAGACCACCTCAGATGACTTGTTTTTACTGTGGCAAGCCTGGGCACTACAGGAAGGACTACCGATAGAGAATCCGGGTAGAAGGAGCTGAACATAAGACATATGGACCTCAGCCTCGGGGACAAGTGCATGCATTGACCGATGGTACGATACAAAAAGATGAGGATGCCAACAACGTCGTGGTGGAAGGTACCTTCACAATCTTTCATTCTCCTGCAAGTGTATTATTTGACTCGGGTGCTACACATTCCTTTATATCAGTCAGAGTCATGCATGCCTTAGGGCTTAGACCATCTTCCAAGAGAGAACCCCTACATATAACAAGCCCCGTAGGATAGTCACTCTTAGCAGTATCTGCTTGGACTGCGTAGTAAGAGTAGGAGATCAGAATTTTGAGGCCGATCTAGTGGTGTTGTCTATGACAGAGTTCGACATTATACTCGGCATGGACTGGTTATTCGCCTATCATGCCAAGGTGGGCTGTTATGGAAAAAGGTACTTTTGGCATTCCTGGGGGAGAACAAGTGAAGGTTCTAAGGAAGGCAAGGGATGAGTACCAAGAAGAATTTTTGGGATTATTGGAGGGTAACAAAGTAGAATCTTTGGAGGAAATCCCAATAGTAAGGGAGGTTGCTCAAGTATTTCAGGAGATAGCTGGACTACCACCATTGAGAGAGGTAGATTTTTGCATCGAGTTGATGCCGAGCACTTCTCCCATATCGCTGGCCACGTTCCGCATGGCACCGGTAGAGTTGGAAGAACTCAAAGGACAACTTGATGAACTGATGAGCATGGGTTTCATCAGACCGAGTGTTTCACCGTGGGGAGCACCAGTATTATTTGTGAAAAAGAAGGATGGGTCTATAAGTTTGTGCATCAACTATAAACAACTGAACAGAGTCACCATCAAGAACAAGTATCCTTTACCAAGGATTGACGACTTGTTCGACTAGCTTAGAGGAGCTCGCTATTTCTCCAAGATTGACTTGAGGTCGGGGTTTCACCAACTGAGAATCAGGGATAGTGGCATACATAAGAAAACCTTTAGAATGAGGTATGGTAACTATGAGTTCGTGGTAATGCCTTTTGGTTTGACGAACGCCCTAGCTGCATTCATGGATATAATGCATCGGGTGTTCAGACCATACTTGGATAGGTTATAGTTATATTTGTGGAGGACATCCTCATTTATTCGAAGTCAAAGGAAGAGCATAAGGAACACTTGGGCATAGTTTTACAGATACTCTTGGTCATCAGCTATATGTTAAATTTAGCAAGTGTGATTTTTGGAAGGAAGAGGTCAAATTCCTTGGACATGTGGTGTCCAGAACAAGAATATCAGTAGATCCTGCCAAGATAGAAGCCGTGTTAAGTTGGGAGAGACCTAAGAACATGGCAGAAATTAGAAGCTTTATAGGATTGACTGGATACAACAGAAGGTTTGTGGAGGGGTTTTCGAAGATCTCTGCCCCATTGACTAACTTAACGAAGAAAGAAGTTAAATTTCACTGGGATGACAAGTGTGAGGCAGCATTCGAAGAGTTGAAGAAGAAACTGACCTCAGCTCCAGTACTTGTGATCCCAATCAGGGGGAAGAAGCTATCAGTGTACACAAATGCATCACCGATGGGTTTGGGTTGCATCCTTATGCAAGAAGGACAAGTTGTGGCTTATGCCTCCAGACAACTCAAGGTGTACGAGTGTAATTACCCAACGCATGACCTAGAGTTGGCGGCAGTGGTGTCCGGACTGAGATTGTGGAAACACTACCTCTATGGAGAAGACTTTAAACTCTTCACTGATCACAAGAGTTTGAAGTACTTATTCACGTAGAAAGAACTGAATATGAGACAAAGGAGATGAATGGAACTAGTCAATGACTACATCACGACTTTTCAATACCACCTGGGTAAAGCAAACGTGGTTGCAGATGCATTGAGCAGGAAGCCCCGTAATTTGTTATCCTATTTGTTAAGGCAAGAACATAGTCTAATCGAAGCCTTCAATAGCCTGAATGTACAAGCTAATGGAGAAGGAAGTGGTTGGCTATTGTTTAGCTTAGTAGCGAGACCATCGATCATGGATAGGATTGGGCAAGGACAAAAATCAGATCTAGAATTACAGTCGCAAGCAGCAGATGAGTCAAAGCCAGACTAGGTGTTATTGGCAGATCGAGTGATCAGATATCTGGGTAGCCTCTGTATTCCGAAGGATGAGACGATTCGGAATGAGATCCCTGGAGAGGCACATAAGTCCAGGTATTTCATTCACCCTAGCATCACTAAGATGTATCGGGACTTGAGGAAAGCTTATTGGTGGTCGGGCATGGAGAGAGATGTAGCTCAACTCGTGACTTGATGCCTTACGTGTCAGCAAGTCAAGGCTGAACTCATGAGAACATCCGGATTACTTCAGCCATTACCCGTTGCGGAATGGAAGTGGGAGCATGTGACTATGGACTTCGTAGTCGGGTTGCCCAAGTCAAGAGAGGGAAGTGATTCCATATGGGTGATAGTGGACAGATTGACCAAATCAGCACACTTCTTTCCTGTGAAGGTTACCGCTTCCAGAGATGAATTGGCTCGACTATACGTCAAAGAAATAGTCAGAATACACGGGATGCCAATGAGCATCGTGTCTGATAGGGATACTAGATTCACATCGGAATTTTGGGTGAGCTTGCAGAAAGCTTTGGGCACACAGTTAGATTTCAGCACTACCTTCCACCCACAGACAGATAGATAGACCGAAAGGGTCAACCAGATACTGGAAGATATGCTACGAGCTTGTGTATTAGATTTCAAGGGAAATTGGAGTGACCATCTCCCTTTGGTAGAATTCTCCTATAATAACAGCTACCAGTCGAGTATTGGGATGGCACCATTTGAGGCCTTATATGGAAGGCCATGCAGGTCGCCCGTATGTTGGACCGAGGTGGCTTAAAGTAGTTTACTTGGAGTGGAAATCATCCAAGAAACAACTGAGAAGGTGAAAATCATTCAGAAAAGACTACTAGCAGCTCAGAGTCGACAGAAGATATGCAGATCGTAGAAGATGAGAACTAGAGTTTGAAGTGGGAGATCACGTAATTTTGAAGGTTTCACCGATGAAGGGTGTAATGAGATTCAGAAGAAAAGGGAAATTGGCGCTTCGCTTTGTTGGACCCTTCAAGGTATTAGAACGCATCGGTAAGATGGCATACCATGTATCCTTACCATATCAGTTGGGAGCAGTCCACAATGTCTTCACATCTCTATGCTAAGGAAGTATAAACCGGATCCTATGTACGTCATTGACTGGACTGATTTACCGATAGAAGATGATACGACATATGAAGAAGTACCGGTAAGGATCATGGACCGGAAAGAACAGAAATTGAGAACAAAGACCATTCCCTTAGTGAAAGTACAATGGAATCATCATGACGAAGCAGAAGCTTCATGGGAACTGGAACCGGAGATTCGGAGGCGATACCCGACGCTGTTCGATAACTAAGGTATGTATTAAATTTTGAGGACAAAATAACCTAAAGGGGGGAGAATGTAATGACCCTGACCCTACCATTTAATTTAATGATTAAATGGTACTTAATCCTATTTTAAACCTTAGGATTTAATTGATATCAAAGGGGGCTGGATTGGACCTTTATGTGAATTTGAATAGTTGGTGTTAATTTGTGTTATTGATGTAAAAATAGGTGGATTGGGCATAGACCCAACACAATGAAATTGATTGGACTATTGGGCTGGCCGAATAAGCCCAATGGGCAATGGTAAGGGCACTTAGGTCATTTACTTCACAATTTGAATTAGAGAAAGAGGGATCATGTAACTTCCCACTAATACACGTAACATCAAAGGGGAGAGAAACTACCTGTGTCTCACACGATCAAACGAAAGGAAGAGAAGGAGAAAAGTTGTGTGAAGAAAAACTGGGTTTGAATGAAGGAAAAGAAGAAGGAAAAAGAGGAACTGGTGAACCATGTTGCTGGAAATTTCAGAGAATCATTCAAGAAAGAAGATGGTAAGGATTCCTTCGTTTCCACTGTAAATACGTTTATGCATCGTAATCAATTCTGTAGTTATGGTTAGAATGCATGATCCATGAATGTGAAACATGTTTAGATTAGAGATCTAGTGAAAAAGGAAGTAGAATGCACTTCATGATGACTGCTTGGTTGATTAACATGATAAAACTTGTGTTTAGTGTATTTTAGCGTTCTTATATGCCTATGAGAATCACATGTGAATTCTGAGATCTATATTTATATGTTGGTTGATTTACTAGTTTTGATCTGTTGAGTAAACTAGGTTTTGCATATATGATGCATTGATTACTTGTACTGTATTGAGAGATTGAAACTGATGTTTTGAACGTTAGAAATACATATTTGGGTTATAGGCACAAATCCCTAGGAGAAAACCCCAGAATTGGGATGAATTTCTCATTTGGTAGGACTCCCGGTAGATGCCGAGCTATCTACCAAAAATCCCCAGAAAATCAAGCTCTCTGGACTTTCTACCGAGTCTCGGTAGGAGACCTACCGAGAAGCTAGGCAGGACCCTCGGCAGCTACCGAGGATCTACCGAGGTCCAAATGAACTGAAATTTTAGGGGAAAATCCCAAGATGAGTTGTACACATGCCTATGTAGTTGGTTTGTGTGCAAAAGACTTAGATTTGGTTGAATGTTGTAAAGTATAGAGGAAGGTCCTAAATTCAGGAATATAAGCCTATTTTGGATAGAATATAAGGTGAAGTCGACTCTAATGAATTGAATATGATTATAGGACCACCAAGTATGATCATAATGAATAGAAATACTTGTGTTGGAATGTGATTGGTTTGAGTGGTGCTAATGACATCCACAGTTTGACAATGATGATAATGACTTGTATGTTGTATGAGGGTACTGTGAGTATCCATACTTATGATTGTTGTTTGTGATTGAATGATTATATGATTTGAATTATGATCATGGAGGGTGTATTTCCACCATGGGTGAAAGTCCCTAAAGGAAAGGTATGGTATGGGTGTCTTCCACCGTGGGTTAAAGTCCCTAGAGGAGAGGTCTGTACAGGTGTACTTAAACCGTGGGTGTAAGTCCCTAAAGGAAAGATCTGGTTACAGATGAGCTTCCACCGTGGGCGAAAGTCCCTAAACGGAATGTGAGTATACTGGTGTATTCTACCGTGAGTGCAAGTCTCTTAAGGAATAAGAATGGTGGCATTCCTCCATGGGTGCAAACCTCTAAAAGAATGGGATTTTGATACAGGTGTGTTTCCATTGTCGGTGCAAGTCCCTAAAGGAATGGTACAGATGGCTTTCTCCGTGGGTGAAAGTCCCTAAAAGAATGGTTGTTACTTATGTATTCCACCGTGAGTGCAAGTCTCTTAAGGAATAGGAATGATGGCTTCTACCATGGGTGCAAGTCTCTAAAAAGATGGGTTGTATGGTCGTGAGATGGATTGAGCACGTGATTGGGCTAGGCCCGATTACCCTCGTATTGCATTGCACTTCATCTCACTTCATAATTGCACCATACACTTGCATTGCATTGCATTGCACATGTGATTGAGTTGACTGTGGTGCATTTTCATTGTGACTTGCTTGAATTGTTTTTGCTTGTGATTGGGTTGCATTGGTCGTAGCAAGGTGGGACCTTATGGATATTGGCCGTATCAAGGTGGGACCTTGTGGATTATTGGTCATATCATGGTGGGACCATGCGGTTGTGCGTAAGCATAGTGAGACTATGTGTATAATATGTGATATGTGTTTATATGAATGTTGGTCGTAGCATGGTGGGACCATGTGGATATTGTTTGTGAACATAGTGAGACTACGTGATTGTCATGATATTTGTATGCTTATGTTGCATGGTGGGACCAAGTGTATGTATGTTTTGTTGTGGAACATAGTTGGACTATGTAGATTCTGTGTAGACATGATGGGATCATATGGGTAGTATTGACATAGTGGGACTATGAGGTTTCATGAACTGTTAGCTTTGGATGATATGATTATTATATGGTTTTCCATGTGTAAAGAGGTTGCATATTATGACTGTGATATACATGCTTATTATGTGAATTTTAATATGATGATAAGTGTGATACACATAAGATTGTGATAGTATGTGATGGTCGAAATGCATGAAATAAATTGTATTGTTATGCATGCCTAAGTAATTGTGTTATAGTTTCGTTGGCTTTCTCTACTAGTTTTCGGCTGACCCTTAACTCTACAGGTAATCAGTTCGTCTGATCCTCGTTGGCCGGAGAGGAGACTTTGTGTTTGAGATGCTTGGTTTTAAATACTATGATGTTTTAGTTTACTCTATTTTTATTACTTTGGTTTGACCCCGAGTTGGCAGAACGTGTAACAGATATTATTTCAGATTGTGTTTACTTTGATTTGTGGGTTATAGCTCGATATATTTTGGTTGAACTATTGGTTTAAAATTTATGTGAGACTTCCACTGTTGATTATATTGTTGAGACTCTGATTCAACCAGGATTGGGTTGGATATGTGGCTAGATATCCGTTTCCACGCAGTGGATCCGAAGGTCATTTCCTTGGAATCCTCGAGATCCTATACCTCGGATTTGGGGCGTGACAGAGAAAGAGAGGAAAAACTAAAAGTGGCTTGTTTAGTTTTGGACTTGATGTGAGCAGTTGTATATACATTGCACATTTGTTTTTAATGTATATATACTTTGATTGGGATTTGGATCCGTAGATTTCTTATCTTTTGCTGTTTAGTTACTTTGATGCAACCATAAAGTAAGTCATACATGCATTATCTCAAATAACTTCTATGGTTTATAAGATAGTCGTAATTAGAGATTAAAGATTCCACATCACAAAAATTATGGTATCAGAGCAATAGCATTAGTCTGGACAGACTTCAGAATTGTTATTCTTAGGGGTTCCTTCCTAGGAAGTTGTCTTCCAAACCTTGTCTTATTATATAGGGACAAGAGAGTGATGCATATGTGGAGCTTCTACATCAAACTCTAATGAGACGGATGAAGTGTTGAGGGATTTAGCTTGGATAACTGTTGTGTTACAACGGTAGAAAGTGATGGAAAGTAGCCATAATACACCAAGGACATGGGATCTAAATCAAATGACTGTGAGATTGAGCGTTTTAAGAAACTAATATGTTCAAAGGTGTACCAAATCCTTTAGATATTGTGAAGTGGATAATGGGAATAGAGAATTTCTTTGAGGTGATAGAGTGTAGAGCTGAAAGAAAAGTCACTTTAGCCATTGTTATGTTTGAATGAGAGACTGGATATTGATGAAAATGATAAAAAGAACAATATTAATTGAGACAGGTTGTACCCGAGAGACTTTTCTGAACGTGTTCTATGCAAAATAGTTCCTAGAAAGTGTATGCGAGCATAAGGAGGTAAATGTTTTTGAATTAGTGCAAGGGGATAAAACGGTAGCTCAATATGAAGCTAAAATTTTGGAACTAGCCAAGTTTGCTTCACATATGGTATGTGATGAAGGAGTGAGCACTAGGAATTTTGAAAGGAGACTAAAACCAGTGATTAGAACCAAGTGGTCAACTTTGAAGTTATGAATTTATGTAGAGATCATTGATAGAACCGAAATAGTGGAAAGAGATTGTACATAATTCTTAAAAATGTGAAATCATAAAATGGAGAGATCGGGTGAGTTGGGTGAACAGAAAAGGGTAAAGATAGCTAGAGCAGGAAATAGGCGGAAGGTTGAGGAGTTAGTATCTAAGAGATTTTTTAGGCGACGATTATCAGAATTGTGGAAGAAATCATGGAGATAGACTGTGCTACCTAACTATGGGGGCTTGTTTCTATTGTGGGAAACAAGGAGACTTGATATGGGATTTCCCAGAGTCGAGGACACAAAAGCCATAGCCACAACAGACAAGATAGGGAGGGAAATAGAAGATAGCAAGAGTTTGTCCCCAACTACTCTAGTGTACAGTAAGTTAAGATCATGCACAGGGGAAGGATGGAAAGTCTGGTCAAAAGCAGGGCCTAGAACCATGAAACTAGGAGGATATGTTTCAGAGAGTATCTGGCCTGAGATATGATCGTCCTCCATGGCCAATACGGCCGAGAGAGTGAGGGAAGACGGACTAGAAGCAATATCGGCAAAGGATCTCTTTACCTTCTTAGATGATCGGAGGCTTGAAAGACGAACGACGAGTTTAAGTGATGGAGGAAGAAGAATAAGACTCAAGGAAGGAGGAGAGAATGAGAATGCAGGGTAGAGTATGAATTCAAATGAAAAAATGAGAAGATAAAGGGGGATCGGATCAGCGAGCGGAAAAGGTTTGAATTGAGTCCTTCTCTCCTTCCCAACAATTGGCACGTGTTCAAATCATTAATTACCTTCCTCACATCTCTTCATATCGGCAGAAGGTTGAGAGAGGTAAGGAAGGTAAGGGGCATCGTTTCATACAAATATTTGCATATCTCCGACAGCCAATAGAGGGATGCCACATGGAGAAGAGGGGCAAGTGAAGCTCACTCGCAGTTCAGGTGTCCAAGCAACACAGAACGCAGGTGCGATCAGCCCACGATCAAACAAAAAACTTGAATATTAAAGCAGGATCGATTATTACAACCGAATTGAATAGTTAAATAATCGATCAAAGAAATGCTATAAATAATACACAAAGATAACCAGTTTCTCACCCCTTCAACAACAACACAAAACCAACGCAACGCTGCTCAGACCCCATGGTTGTTTATCTCCCCTTTCGTTGCTTCCATCGCAATAACGCTGATCGATCCCTCTTGTTCTCACCAGTCACTTTCTCCCTGGAGTATTTTTCTCAACCTTGGATTCTCTTCCAGCCTACATGTGGGTCACAGCTGCTATAACTAGTCCCTCTGTTCACCAATCAATCCAGTGAAAGTCTATTGCTCTCAGCTTTAGATCGATCATCACTGCAACCCCTTGAGAGCAATCTCAATACTTTCTTTGTAGCCTTCCAGTGATCCAATCTTGGAATACTTTGATACTGACCAAGCATTCCGACAGCAAAACTGATGTCTGACCTGGTGCAAGTCTCAGCATACATCAAGCTCCCAACAATTGATGCATAAGGAATTCGTTCCAATTGTTTGCATTCCAATTCATTCTTCAAACATTGCATAAGGCTGAATTTATCTCATTTCTGAATTAGAACGACACTTGATGAGCACTTTTCCATTCTAAATCTCCCTAGAACTTTATTGATATATGCTTTTTGAGACAATCTCAACAATCCTTGTAATTTATCCCGGAATATTTCTATTCCAATCACATAAGTTGCCTCTCCTATGTCCTTCATTTCGAAGTTCTTAAAGAGAAATTTCTTGGTCTCATACAATAAGCCAAGATCATTAGTAGCAAGCAAGATGTCATCAACATACAGAATTAAAAAATAAACTTACTCCTACTGATCTTCATATACATACACCGATCAACAATGTTTTCCTTAAATCCAAAGGAAGTGATGGTATCATTGAATTTAAGATACCATTGGCGGGAAGCTCCATTAAGTCTGTATATTGATTTCTTAAGTTTACACGCCATGTGTTCTTCTCCTTTAATGGAAAAACCCTCAGGTTGATCCATATAATATAAACATCTTCCTCTAAATTCCTATTCAGAAAGTTAGTTTTCACATCCATTTGGTGTAACTCTAAGTTATAATGAGCCACTTAAGCCATAATAATTCTAAGAGAGTCTTTCTTGGAGACCGGTGAAAAAGTCTCCTTGTAGTCAATACCATCTTTTCTAAGTAAAAGCTTTAGCAACAGGTCGGACCTTGTATGGTTCGAAATTGCCATTTGAGTCACGCTTGGTCTTAAAGACCCATTTACTCCCAACTCTTTTACAACCTTTAAGCAATTTAACAAGGTTCCAAACTTCATTATGCTCCATGGATTTTAACTCATCTTTCATAGCATCTACCCATTTATTAGAATTAACACTTTCGATGGCCTGTGAAAACGAAACTGGATCTTCATCAATTCCTAAGTCAAATTCTGACTCTTATAGATATACCACATAATCATCGAAAATAGCAGACCTTCTTTCTCTTTGAGACCTTCTCAACGTTATTTCTTGTGGTTCATCTACCGTAGGTTCATTAGCATTAACTTTATTGTGGCTAGTTTGTTCATTCATTTGTTGTTCTTGTTCATTGTTTAATTGTTCAACAATTGGAGGAACAACTTTAGAAGAAGCTAAGGGCAATGGAACTTGTACCCTAACTTTTTGAATTTCCACATTTCGTGATTCTTGACTCCCACTAACTTCACCCTTCTCAATGACCCTAACATTTCTAGTTTCAACAATTCTTGTACTATGGCTAGGATAATAAAACCTATACCCTTTAGATTTTTCTGGATAACCAATGAAGATACCACTGGTTGTTCTTGAATCCAATTTCTTTTCATGTGGATTATAGATCCTTACTTTTGCCGGGCAACCCCAAACATGCAGGTGCCTTAAACTGGGTTTCCTACCAGTCCGCAGTTCAAAAGGAGTCTTAGAAACTGCCTTACTAGGAACCATGTTTAATAAATACATGCAGTTTTTAATGCATGCATGGGTAAAGATGAATTGCTTAACATGCTCCCAACCATATCCAATAAGGTACAATTACGCCTTTCTGATACACCATTTTGTTGTAGTGTACCTAGCATAGTGTATTGAGCACATATGCCACACTTTTCTAGGAATCTAGTAAATGGGCCCAGGCATTTCCCTGTTTCATCATACCTTCCATAATATTCACCACCTCTGCCAAACCTCATAACTTTCACCTTTCTATCTAATTGCCTTTCAACCTCATTAATAAATATTTCTAAGGCATCTACCAATTGAGATTTTTCATGCAACAAATAGACATAGTCATAACGTGAAAAATCATCAATAAAGGTGATAAAATA
This sequence comes from Pachysandra terminalis, assembly GCA_031762675.1. Taxonomy (NCBI): domain Eukaryota; kingdom Viridiplantae; phylum Streptophyta; class Magnoliopsida; order Buxales; family Buxaceae; genus Pachysandra; species Pachysandra terminalis. The sequence goes on from JAUPMG010000003.1 coordinate 5,191,962, forward strand.
TTTTTCTCCACTAAACAATGAAACGTCAAAAGTCCCACATATATCAGTGTGCATTATTTCAAGGAGTTGTGTGCTTCTTGTGGCTCCTTTCTTTGTGTGTTTTATTTGTTTTCCTTTAATACAATCCACACAAATACCAAGATCGGTAAAATCCAATTTTTGAAGGATTTCATTCCTTACCAATCTTTCCAACCTTTCTTTGAAAATATGACCCAAACGTTTATGCCACAAGGAAGTAGAACTTTCATTCACTAAACCATATTTAGTTCCAACAGTACGATGCAAGGTTAAAAGAGTCTCAACAAAAAGATTATCAAGTTTAAATTTGTACAAACCATCATTAAGAATACCATAACCAATGAGAAGATTTTGTTTAAACAAACTGAAACATCAAATTTAAAAGAAATTCCAATTGAATCAAGTATAGAAAATGAAACTAAATTGCGGGAAACAGAAAGAACATAAAGAGTTTGAAGCAAATCTAAATGGTGTCTAGTATCTAAAATCAAACGATAAGTTCCAATAGCTTCAACTGGAGCTTTGACTCAACTCCCCATAGAGACAAACCTTTCATTTGGATTTGTGATTTGGGTCGTAAGGAATCCCTGCATAGTATTTGAAACATAAGTGGAACAAACAAATCTGGGGTGCTGCTCATGTCCTGTTCCTGACGTTCCTCTATTCCCCCTATGTCTGCTTGGTGTCTTCTGTTCGTTCTCCTTCTCTTCTGTGTGTTTCGTTTTCTTTTTTGTTCCTTGCCTTTGTTTTTCTGGTGTCGTTCCTGCCCTGTGGCTTTCTCTTTCATCTGGCTCTGTCTTGATGAGCTCCCCTCTTTCCCTCTAGTTTTCCCTGATGTCTTCTCCTTTCCCTCTCCGGGGTCTTTCTCCCTCTTGCTCTGGGAGTTCGGGTGGAGATGTTTCCCCTTCGAGTCTGGGTCCGGGTGCCTGGTATGATCCTGGCTTGGGCCCGACTCCTTCCTTTAATTCTCCTGTGTTTTTTCCTATCTCCTCCTCTGTCCCTTTACTCTTCTAGCTTCGGTCTATCTCGAGCCCCCCTTTCTCAGTGCTTGTCCGCCCCTGTGGCTGTCTCCTCGTCTGGCCTTGCTGTTGCAGCCGTCCGTACCCCTCTTGTTGTCCTTTTTCCTTGCACAAGCTTCTCTTCTGTTCCCTCCTGTTGTCGATTGTTGACTTTCCTTGCCTCCCTTCTGCTAGCCTTGGTTTGCCCCTTGCTTCTCTTGGAGGTTGTGTTGATGCGAATCCCTCTGACCCTTTTGTAGCCCTGCATGCCTTACCTCCCCTTCTAGGGTCTGGTTCCCTTCCCTCTTAAAGGTCCCCTCCTCCCTCTTCTCCGGCATCCTGTTCTTTGCAGTGTCCTTCCGGTTCTCATCCCTGTAACTAGAAATAACTTTGCTCCCCCCTTGTGTTTGTTAATAGTTCTAAAGCTAAACTCAACTACTTTCCTCCCTCCTTGTTAGATGGTGAACTGGTTGGTGCTCCTCCTATGGAAGTTATTGATGAAGGTTCTAAATTTTGGGATAACTGCCTGATTGGTAGATTTATTGACCGAAGACTTCCCTACCAACTGGTCAAGACTATGGCTGAGGGAGCTTGGTTACACATGGTACCATTGAGATCACTACTATTGAGAATAGGCTATATGTTTTTAAGTTTAGCAGCATGGAGGACCTTCAAGCTGCATTAGAAGGTGCTCCTTGGCATTTTGGAGGTAAACCCCTTATTGTTAAACCTTGGAGTTCTGGTATGAAGCTGGAGAAACTCTTTCTCAATCAACTGTCGATTTGGATTAAGCTCATGAATGCCCCTCTTGATTTGTGGTATAAGGATGGACTGCCCTATATTGCAAGCTACATTGGCATCCCCCCTCTTCTTGGATGATGCTACAAAGAATAAAACTAGGCTCAACTTTCCAAGGATTTGTGTTGAAGTGGATGTGGGATCAGCATTTCCCTCTCTCATCCCCCTTGCGATTCTCAGGAAGGATGGTAGCATTGAGCACATGGAGCTGGAGGTGGAATACCCTTGGAAACACCAGAAATGTTATAATTGTAATTGCTTTGGCCACACTCAGACCTCGTGCTCCATATCCAAACCCAAGAAGATCTAGAGACCTATTGGTCGTATTATCCACAGTGTGAAGGAGCTTAATTCCGAGGGTGTGACACAGCCTGCTAAGGTTAATACAATTACTACACTAAGAACTGATGTCTTGCATCAGTCCAGTGTCCAAGATGAGGGTGTAGTACAGCCAGCTGAGGGTAATACAGTTACTTCAATTAGAACTGATGTCTCTCATCAGGCCAATATTCAAGATGAGGACATTGAACTTTGTATGGTTTTGCCACAGCCTGGGCCTATTGAGGGGGTTGTTTCATCGATCGTTATATATCCATGAGAGTAGCAAGTCCCCAATTATGATAACAGAGCTGAACAACCAGTTTGATAGTTTGGCTCAGTTTGAGTGAGAGAACTCCATTGAAATTGAAGAGGGAGAAGTGACGCCTAGCAGAGATGAGCCACCATGTAAGTACCTCATTTCTAATGGTGAATACCTAAATGTAACTACTCCTGGTTCTTGCTCTCCTCTTAGTACGCGAGCTCAGAAAGACTAAACAAGAAGAATGCTATAAGACCAGAGGATAGCATGGTTGCGACTACTAGGGGAGCTACCTGCAAGAAATCCCTATGAATAAAGTTGCAGTGTGGAATGTTAGAGGGTTTAATAACTCTATTAAACAACAGGAAGTTAAGAATCAGATTGTTTTTGAGAAGCTATGCAATCTAGGATTAGTTGAAACTAAAGTTCGCAGTGTTAACTCCTCTATGGTTGCTGCTAGTATTGCCCCTGGTTGGAGATGTGAATTCAATTACGGCAACTCTACTAGGGGTAGGGTGTGGGTGCTTTGGAACGAACAGGAAGTTCAACTTAGTATGATTTACAGAAGTGATCAGATCATTCATGGGGATACCAAATTTTTACTAACAGATTTAGAGTGCTCGTTATCCTTTGTTTATGGGCATAATGACCAAAGTGAAAGGAGGAAGTTATGGAGACAACTTCAACACATTAGAAACTCGCTTGCTTGGTGTATCCTTGGAGACTTTAATGTCGTCTGCAACCAAAATGAAAAGTGGGTATGTAGACCTATCCATGCACAAGCTATTACTGAATTCAATGAATGCATCAATGATCTTGGCTTGGTTGATCTAAAATCTAAAGGTTGCTACTACACTTGGAGCAATAGAAGCCAAGGAATTGATCTGATCATGTCTAGACTTGATCGTGCACTTGTTAATCACCAGTGGCTCGCTTCCGTCAATGCTAGTGAGGTTGAAATGTTAACAGCTGGTATTTTAGATCATTCTAATGCGATTATCAGCCTCTTCCCTGATGGTCCAAAAGGTAACACCCCTTTTAAATTCTTTAATTTTTGGACTGATCAAGTGGGTTTTTTTATGTTGTTAATGAGGTTTGGCTTATGTAGATCCGAGGCACCCCTACATTCATCCTCTACTCTAAACTTAAGAAGCTTAAGTATAAACTTAAGACTTAGAGTAGAGGCCTGTTTTCTGACCTTGACAAGAATGTTGTGGCTGCCCAGATGGTGATGCATAATCTCCAACTGAGTCTCCAATCTGATCCATTGAATATTGACTTAGATGGTCAGGAGTTGGAAGCTAGAAAACAATATTCTCGTCTTGCTACTATTATGGAAGCCCAAATTAAACAAAAGTTTCGCATCCAATGGCTCAAGCTAGGGGATAACAACTTTAGTTTCTTCCACAAAGCACTTTTGGCTTATAGATCGAGAAACAAGACTATGAGTGTGTATGATGATAATGGCCTTAAGGTTTCAGACTCTGGGCAGATAAACAAGTTGTTTGAAATCATTATATAAACCTGCTGGGTACTAGAGGTGTGGGTTGTCGTGGTACTACGGAGTTTGGGGATGGCCTATTGAATGATCTGCGTGAGCTGAATGATATTGAAGTTACGGAGGAGGACATCAAGGAGTGTATGTTCAGTCATAAAGATGACAAATCCCCAGGACCTGATGGGTACACTCCCCATTTCTTTAAAGCGGTATGGCATATCATGGGTAGGGATGTATTGAATGCTATTGGCGAATTCTTCAAGACTGGTTATCTCTTAAAATAGGTCAACCACACTATCCTAACACTTGTTCCCAAGACCTCTAACCCTTCTTATGTGAGTGATTATAGGCCCATTGCGTCCTGCAACACCATATACAAATGTATATCCAAGATTATTGCCAACAGATTTAAGGCTCTATTAGGTAATCTGGTGGGGGACTACCAATTGGCCTTTATCCCTGGTAGAAGGATAGCTGACAACATACTCCTTGTCCATGTTGTTCTACATGATTACCACTTGGATTCTAGAGCTCCTAGATGTGCTATCAAGGTGGATTTACTTAAAGCATACGATTCTGTTCATTGGGGTCTCATCTATGCATTACTTGTTGAGTGGAACTTTCCTAGAAAACTTATAACATGGACTATGGCATGTATTACAACCCCTTCTTTCTCTCTTGCTGTGAATGGTAGCTTGGTGGGTCATTTCAAGGGTGCTAAGGGTATCAGACAAGGAGACCCCTTATCCCCTTATTTATTTGTCCTCGTTATGGAAGTGTTGGCAGGATGCGGCTTGAGAAGGACAAGTCTAGCTAGTTTTTCTTTCCATCCTCGGTGTGGTGAGCAAGGGCTGAGCATGCTGTGCTTTGCCGATGACCTCTTTCTGTTCTCTAAGGCTGATGTTGCCTCTGTTGGCTTAATCAAGGATGCACTTGACTCATTTTATTCCTTATCTGGTCTGAAGGCTAATACTAGCAAAAGTCAAGTATTTTTTGCTGGTACTAATTAGGAAACTATGAGGAGTATTTGTCAACTTCTGGGGTTTTACCAGTGCAAGCTACCTATTAAATATCTAGAGCTCCTCCTTATCTCTTCTCGCTTGAAATGCTCGGACTGCCAACCTATTACGAATAGCATCATGGCCAAAATCCAAGGCTGGAAGGCTAGGATCCTCTCTTATGCGGGGAAACTCACACTTATCAAGGCTGTTTTATTTAGCATCAAGGTATTCTGGATGTCAACCTTTATCCTCCCAAAAAAGATCATTAAGTCTCTTGAGAAACTTTGTGCTCAGTCTCTTTGGGCTGGACCTGATCTTAACAAGAGGATCCATGCTATCTCTTGGAAGCAAATTTGCCTTCCTCGAGCTGAAAGAGGTCTTGGCATCCCTAGTCTTGTGACTTGGAACAACGCTGCTATTATGATATACATATGGATTATTGTCTCTTGCACTCCATCCATTTGGGGCAGGTGGATCTCTTACTATCATATTCAAGATAGAAATTTCTGGTCTTTGCATGGTCCTAATAAAGCTTCATGGGCTTAGAGGAAGATTCTTAGATTAAGATCTCTTGCCCGGATATTTTTTCTCCACCACATTGTTAATGGTGAATCTACCAACCTTTGGCGTGATTGGTGGCTTCGGGATGAACCTATTTGTAATGTGGTCACCCCCGACAAATCTACTCCTAGCGGATGCACTTGGAGGATAAGGTAAGTGTGTTAATACTTAATGCCCACTGGTGGGGGGGGGGGGGGGGGGGCGGGGGGGGGGGGGGGGGGGCGG
>JAUPMG010000003.1:5197740-5218330 GCA_031762675.1 Pachysandra terminalis
ATCAGATAGTCTGCGACCTGACGAACCTTCCTCACCAGACGCCCACTACCCCTTTAAAGATCCTAGTGAACTTCAACTGGCAAGGAAAGGTCCTTTATTACAAAAGAGTCAGTGGTGCTCTCTTCAGATGTATTGGGCCGGAAGAAGCCAAAGAGAAGATGCAGACTATGCATGATAACACTTGTGGCCTTTCAGACTCCATAGCCCTCTATAGAAGACTTCAGAGGTCCGGAGTGTATTGGCCTTCAATGGCTTTTGAAGCTGCCCGGTTACAACTTTCTTGTTCCAAGTGTCAGGCCCCACCTGATTCTGCTGAGGCCTTTCCAGTCTACGAGTTTACAGATTGGAGGGATCCCTACATCAGGTTCCAGTGAGATGGACTTCTGCCCATGGATAGGTTTGAGGCCCTTCAACTCAAACGGAAAGCCCCTCGGTTCTACTTAGAATAAGGAGAGTTGTTCCGGAGGAGCTTCAATGATACCCCACTGCGATCAAAAGGCGTGACGCAGTGGGGTATTTGATATTTGATTGATATCCGACAATTCAATCAACACAGAAAACCCTAATAATTTCAAATTTTGCAAACCTGATTTCTGGTGGCATGGTGGAGATGCAAGAGTCGGCATTGAAGCTCTTCAACAAAAGGCGTGACGGAAGGGTCTCTGGAATTGAGGAAAAGAACCTCTTGTGCGGTGATGATGGCCTTGATGTGTTCAAGAAGCCGAGGACTATGGATGGGTAGTATAGGAGTGGATCGAGGATCCGGAGGTCTCGGATTCTCCAACTTTTTGGAGGATAATGTATTGGGATAGGTTTCTGTTTTGGAGAGACGTGAGTTATTTTTGCCAAAAGATATATTACAGGAGTTATATTAGGAAACAAAAACAAAGAGAGTAGAAAGGATCCAATGACATGGAAGTGGGACCCATATTTTAAAAAAATATTATTTTAAATTAATAAAAAAATAATTTTAAAATTTGATTGGTTAAAAAAATATTTATATTTTTTAAATTCAAAAATTCTTAAAATTGAGGATTGAGGGAGGGAAGGCTTAAAGGGCCTCCTCCCTTAAAATCGTTTTCTTATATATTATAACTAGTTTTGCCTCCCACGAACGTAGCACGTGGGTTGCCTCTATACAAATAGAGTTTATCAAGTTCACTTGTAATATAAACTCTTAAAAAGCATCCTAATATTCATTAATCGAAATGAATAAATAACTAAATATCTAAACTTTTTGAAAAGTTCTTGAATATCAATATCAAATAATTTTCTAAATCAAAGGTTTCTAGATTTTAATTGTATTCAATATCAATATTTTTGTCATTTTTATTTACAATACCATTTATTGAAGAAAATCAATCAGATACGGTGATATAAACACATTAAGAAATAAGAATTTAACAAAAAATAATGCTTTATCAGTAGTTATATTCCTCAAGTCTAGATTTTTCTTCTTATTTATTTTATATATTTTAAATATGATTCATGAAAAATCCGTGTAGAAGATGTTTCCTAGTATGCTAATACGTGATGGCTAGGAGAGACGGAACTAAGGAATTTAAGGATGTTGTAGGCATTGAGCTATCTCATTAGGATATAAGGTATGTAGATGCTATCAAAATAAAACCAATTTTATTGTCAATGCCTTTATTGAGTGTTTAATTGCAACAATAGCATAGAATCCAAAATCACATGATCCATCTTGAAAATAGAATCGATAGCTAGGTTTTCATATAGTGGAGCCATATCTACAAAGGATCAGATGAGAATGTTGTAATGTTGTAAAAAAAAAGGAGAAAAGGGAAAGGATAAAGTCAGAGAAGAAATGTGTGTGTAGTGAAACAAACCCAATGAGACTTTAACAGTTTCCTCTCTCCACCTACAGTTGAAATCTGAATTATTTTACATATAAAGTCTTATCAAATTACATTGTTAGTATACATTTCGTATTACCATTAATTTTATCTTAGCAATTCAAAAAAAAAAAAAAAAATGGGAAGAACAACTTGATATGTAAAATAATTCAAATTTCTTTTAATCTCTTAGTTTTCCAAGAAAAAACAAACACAACTTGAGTGGTAGAGAAAAAGTTCAGATGATTAGAGTACATATTTCAATGAAACGCAGTAATGACATAATGTAGTTTTCTCATACAAAATGAAACTCGATAAAATATAATTCAAATTTGAAGATCAAAATGAACCACTACAACCTTATTTTTTGCTCCTGGGAACAACTTCTCTGACTTGTATCATCATCACCATTAGCACCAAACACTATCTAATCAAATTATCATTTGATACAAAACAGGAGATGGAAGTCCAACACTGCTTTTCTTATTTCTCACTCCCATTCCTCATCTTGGAAGCTCAAACCCCTTGACACCTTCATACATACTCCGTAGGCAACCATTTCTTATTTGATTCAAGTTAATGTCTGAACCATAGAAACCTTGCTTGGAAGATACTCATTCCCAAGCCTGCAAAAAAGAAAACATCAAATCTACATATATCCTTTTAATGAATAAAATTAATATGTAATATAATAGATCGATTTTAATCCTTGTCTAGGTGTTGTAATCAATGCACAACTTAGATCCAGATTAGATCTCAACATCTCTTAGAATGGTGGCTTACATTCGCTTAAAGATGTAGTATATACTAAATAAAAATGGTTATGTAACCCCTATCCAATGGATAAAAAAAACTTAAAGAAAAAAGACCTATCAATTAGGCAAGAATAACTTAGATTATGAAAAGCATTAGAGACATGAGCTATTGTTTAATTTAAAAAGTATTGTGTGGAAATGAAAAAAATAATTAGATCGAAGAACTTAATTAGATAACATGCTATTTTTTTTTTTTTTGTTTTTCCTTTTTGTAAAATAAATAATACATTATAAAGGAAGAATGAATAAACAAATAAATCGAGCTACAATTAGTTAAACTAATTACAAAAATTAAAAGATTTAGCTACAATGTTGGTAGAGCTATAAAATCCAAACACGCATATGTAAACTTTATTATCCAAGTTAACAAACAGCATTTCCCAAGTTAGGTTTATATCTATCTCATCCAACCAAAGAGCTATAAGAAACATTGTATGATATGGTAATGCTACAAGCCAATCGAACCACTTTTGCATGAAAGTTTAACATCAAAATTTCAATGTTCCATAAAATAACATAAAAGCTAATTGCCCATCCATTGCTATAAGGCATGCTGTTAAAGATCAGCACAATACCCATAATATTTCCTAGGATATCTTTGAAATTGCAAAGCAAATTGTATCAAATCTCAAAAGAAGGAACCTTTCAACAAGGGAGTCACCAATTAACAAAAGTTCAACCAAATCATCAATTAATAATTAATGCAATTAATTAAAAAAGCAAAAAATCAAAACAAATAAAATAATCTAACTATTATTTGTCATGATAGAAGATTTACAATTAAAAATTAGAAACATCTTAGATTCCCTTTTTTCACCTTTAGGTTTTAGTTAGAAAGATTAAGAAATAAAGGAAGTACCAAGAATTCCATCACTAATACAATGCTCTCTCACCGAACTAAGATTCAGAGGAATGGTAAAGTAACCTTTTCTTTTTTTAAATTGAATATTAAAAAATTATAAAAATTCAGAGAGCCTCCTCTTACCCAAGCTTCCTCTTCCTTTTCTCGTCTATACAGTTGCAGAAACCCTAGCTTCGGATAAATCCATCAATGCAAACCGGCTACTAATGAGAGGCCATGGATTCCCATGATGGTTGTAGAGTTTGAAATCTATATGAAATAAAAAAAATAGAGAAATTTTGAAAATATATAGTGGTGTTGCAGAAGATTAAAAAGCAAAAAGTCTAAATTGGATGGAGGAGCACTCACTTATTAGTTGTTACGAAAAGTCGATGCTTTGATTTCACGTGTTGTTTGATGAGTCTCGCAAAAGGGGTTTTAAAGGAACGAGTTACTCAGAGAGATTGAGTTGAATCACCCTTCTTTCTTCGGGAAGTCGTTGTCGTCGTCTAATGTTTCTAGTTAAGGTTTTGAAGTTACTGATTTTAGCAATGCCTATATTACAAATATTTAGATTGTTTAATTAAAATGCATCAAAATACAAAAAGATCTCAGTTGATACGAAAACCATCTAAATGGTCAAGAACAAACATAAAAGAAGAAGAAACTCACTTCTCATCGAGCTTCTTGAGCTCGTCGAGCAACTTCCTACAAAACCTAGAAAGAGCAAGTCACATAACAAATCTAAAAGTTCTATATCCCCAATTCTTCAAGCTTGAGATTTTCGATGAAATGCCGCACTGGATGCCCTAGCTAGGGCTTCTAAACAAAAAATCCCCAATCTCTACAACTACCCCTCATTCTCCGGAGCTTTTTCTGCCCTCTTCACTCACCTCTACCATTCTCATCCTTCCTCATCCTTCGAGCTTCTCAGGTACGCAAATACTCTTGTCGTTTCCACTTCTTCGCTTCTCAAATTTCTTCTTCATAGTCTTGGTTCATTTAGGGAGGAAGAGAGAGATATCCTTTTCTCAAAAAAAAAAAAATAGAGATAGATTGTTGTGGGAGAGAAGCTCACTCAAAAAATAGAGGGAGTACAGTTTGCATAGTAGGAGTTGTGAAAAGTCGGATATAATTTATAATTTTAAAGAAAATAGAGTGTTTTTATTGGTTAACAACTTTTTGAAATAAAAAGAAAATTAGAAGGAATAGAGAGATAGAGTGTCGTGGGAGAGAAGCTATTGGAAAAAAGAGAGAAACTTTGATAGTACATCACTGCATTGCCTTGGGGAGGAAGGTACAGTTTGCATTGTAGGCTTGTTTAATTTGTTATTTAAAAAAAAAATAGAGTGTTTTGATTAGTTGATAATTTTTTGAAATTAAAAATAATAAAGAGATAGAGTGTCGTGGGGGAGAAGCTATTGGAAAAAAGAGAGAGACTTTGACATCACATCATGCATTGCCTTGGGGAGGAAGGTACAGTTTGCATTGTATGCTTGTTTAATGTGTTATTTTAAAGAAAATAGAGTGTTTTGATTGGTTGATAATTGTAACAACAATAAAATTTAAAACTTTAATTTTAAGGTTAAGATGATAACCTAAATTAATATGAACCTATATGCCAAACTGAACCTATAAGTCATCTGAACTTATAGCTATCCGAAAACCCCAAGATAATGTAACTTAACTAATTTAAATAATGTATTAAGATTTATAAGTAACTTAATTAAATTAATAAGGATTAAAAGTAAGAAACCAATAGAGTTAGAAAACCAATAGTTGACTTGGTCAAATCTCCAGAATTGCTGACTAGGCCTAAACCAGATAAATATCTATGAATAATAAAGTTAACTATAATAATAATAATAAGATTAAATAATAACCCTAAGTTAAATATTAATTGTAAACATTCATCTAGAAGCTTTCTAATTAGAATCCTAGAAAGACTAGAAAACCAGAACTCCCTACAACATTATAACTCAATAGGATAACCCATTATCCATAGAACTTATAAGGTAAACCTTAACTAAAAGATCTAAAACACTTAATGGATGATCAAATTCGTGGAGAAGTCTTAGCATGAGAAGAAGAAACCCAGAAAACACCAAGACGAAGAAGAATGAGCCCTAGGAGAATTCTACAGCAAATCATTGTGAGTTTTCTTTCATCGTCTTGCGTATTTACTTTTATTTCAATGTTATGACCATGGGGAAGTTTTGATTGAATGTAATAACCCCTTTCCCCTTTCCCACGATCTTATGAATAAAACATGTAATTTAAAAGATCAAATCAATCTCTGTACACATTCATGCATAATCTATGAGTCAAATTCAGAAAATTGACCATATGGAACCAAGAAACCCTTTTGAGATTATTAAAACCCAATCCAATGCCTTATATCCTAATTTCGAAGCACCCTTGAGTTATAGTAATCTTTTGGAAGAAATCCAAATCAAAATTAGCCCAAAATGCACTTCGGTGACTACCCACGGCACGCCGACTACGCGCTGAGCCCCATACCTTGTGAAATTGCTCATTGGTTTTCACACCGAGACATATTTCGATGCGCCGAGCCTCTGTATTGACCAAACCTAGAATAACCTCATACCATACCTCCCGTCGACCCTTAAACACGCCAAGTCACACGTCGATACATGCACCAAGAGCCATAATGACTTGATTTGAACCCTAAACTGTTGGACACTTAAATTAGACCTAACTTAATTGATTTACCATGATATTAGACCCCAAAAATAAACCTAATAACCCAAGACCATTCCAACCAAGTCTTAACAAGTTTAAACTGAGTTTAGCCAATTAGTGCCTTGGATTAGGAAGTGATATTTTGAGATACTTAAGAAACTAGACTTCTAACCATTCTAGTAGTGTCAAACTCTCTAGTTGTGCATGTTTTGGTACAAAAGTTGAATAATAGCTCAATGACTATGTGTAAATTAGTGCATATATGAATGGAATGCCTTACTGTTATGATTATACATGTTTATCAGTATTCCTATCATGATTATTGTATGTACATGGATATTCTTGCCTAAAATGTGGACATATATATTATTAACCTAGAATCATGAGAATGTACTCATGTCTTTGCTGATTTGAATATGTGCCAATGAAACATTGTTTGTGCTAATTAATGATCTGAAAATTTGAGTTGCATTTGGACTACCCTGCTGTGATAGCAAGGTCTGATACCCTAAGCCTTTGATAGGATTGGATTACACTTGAGACTTGACTATTTTACCCATTTTGTCCTATGGTTGGACTATGTTATATTATTATGTGTTGAAGAACTGTACATCCCAATATACCAATTTATTTGTTTGCTCCCAAGATGAGGGTTATATCCTTGCATGGTGAACCCAACAGACTTGTGGAAAGATGATAAGGTGAGGTAATGTTCAAGATTTGATGCTCAATATCTTAAGCATATACCTTTCTGTTAGTTGTTAATTGGTATGATTCCTTGAGAAATTTACAAATGGAATTCTTTGGAGTATTACCCATGATCACAAACAAGTGGGGGAATTGTGCCCTCTAGGTCGAAACCCCTTAGAACTATGATGCCCACATGGAATATCTTAACTTGAGAATGGCCTTGTATGGGGGGATGGTTCGAGAAGACATCTTGCTCAAGGAATGATCGATCATGTGGGAACTTACATGATTAACATACTTAACAACACTTGCATTGCATATTGTTTGTTGATATTATTGTGAGTATCTTGTGTATGATACAGTTGATCTAATTTTGCATATAGAAGTATGACTATTGATATGGACCATTATTTCATATATCAAAGTGAGATTGGGAGAGAAACACTTGTTATTTAATTTATGTTATGATTATCATTATTTATCTTATAATTTTCAGATTATAATTATTTTATCTATCTTATTGTTTGTATCTTATAGCATTGGGATTTGAGTAAATACCTTGCTTTGAAGGACTACTCATCCGGACTTTCCAGCTTATGTATATTTATTTATATTTTTTAGGAATCAAGTAGCATAAGGAGAGGTTAGGATGAGACTAGAATTTGAAGAAACAATAGATAGGATTTGTATTAGATTTTACTTTTAGAATTTATTAAATCAGTTGTAATTAGACCAGATTATGCATTTTTACTTAAGTATACTTAAAACTATTATTGTTTACTTCCGCTTATGCTTTGATTATTTCTTTCCACTCCCATGTTTTATTGGGGTGAGAGTAACATACTTTACTATTGGGATTATTGATGGTCTCAATGGTTTAGGATGTGACAATAATTTTTTGAAAATAAAACAAAATATTAAAATAAAAACATAGTGTTTTTGATTGGCTGTAACTCTTTTTAGAATTTACAAAAATTATGAAAATTGAGAGATGGGGGAAGGAAGCCTTGAGAGGCCTCATCCCTTCAAGGTTGTTCTGCTATAATATATAGAGATTGGTTGATAATTTTTTGAAATTAAAGCAAAATTAAAAAGAATAGAGAGATAGAGTGTCGTGGGGGAGAAACTATCGGAAAAGAGAGAGAGACTTTGACATCACATCATGCATTGCCTTGGGTTGGAAGGTACAGTTTGCATTATATGCTTGTTTAATGTGTTATTTTAAAGAAAATAGAAAGATTTGCTTGGTTGATAATTTTTTGAAATTAAAACAAAATATTAAAATAAAAATAGAGTGTTTTTGATTGGTTCTAACTTTTTTTAGAATTACAAAAATTCTACAAATTGAGAGATGGGGGAGTGAAGGCTTGAGAGGTCTCCGGGAAGCCTTGAGAGGCCTCCTTCCTTATATAGAGATTGGTTGATAATTTTTTGAAATTAAAAAAGAATAGAGAGATAGAGTGTGTGGGTGGGGGGTGGGGGGTGGAAAAAAAAGAGAGACTTTGACATCACATTATGCATTGCATTGGGGAGGAAGGTACACTTTGCACTGTATGCTTGTTTAATGTGTTATTTTAAAGAAAATAGAGTGTTTTGATTGGTTGATAATTTTTTGAAATTAAAACAAAATATTAAAATAAAAACAACTTTTTTTATTGGTTGAAACTTTTTTTAGATTTTAAAAAAATTCTACAAATTGAGAGATGGGGGAGGGAAGCCTTGAGAAGATTCCTCCCTTAAGGGTCGTTCTGCTATAATATATAGAGATTGGTTGATAATTTTTTGAAATTAAAACAAAATTAAAAATAATAGAGACATAGAGTGTCGTGGGGGAGGCGCTATTGGAAAAAAAAGAGAGACTCTGACATCACATCATGCATTGCCTTGGAGAGGAAGGTACAGTTTGCATTGTATGCTTGTTTAATGTGTTATTTTCAAGAAACTAGATTGTTTTGATTGGTTGATAGTTTTTTCAAATTAAAACAAAATATTAAAATAAAAACAAAGTGTTTTTGATTGGTTGTAACTTTTTTTAGAATTTACAAAAATTCTACAAATTGAGAGATGGGGGAGGGAGGCCTTGAGGGACCTCCTCCCTTAAGGGTCGTTCTGTTATAATATATAGAGATTGGTTGATAATTATTTGAAATTAAAACAAAATTAAAAAGAATAGAGATAGAATGTCGTGTGGGAGAAGCTATTGGAAAAAAGAGAGCGACTATGACATCACATCGTGCATTGCCTTGGAGAGGAAGGTATAATTTGCGTTGTATGCTTGTTTAATGTGTTATTTTAAAGAAAATAGAGTGTTTTGATTGATTGATAAATTTTTGACATTAAAATAAAAATAGTGTCTTTTATTGGTTGTAACTTTTTTTTGAATTTATAAAAATTTTATAAATTGAGAGATGGAGGAGGGAAGCTTTGAGAGGCCTCCTCTCTTAAGGGTCGTTCTGCTATACTATATGGAGAAGATATATAATATATATACACTGTATTATAAGTTATTTAGAAATTGACGCTCTCTTGTTCTCGCTCTCCGGTAACTAAGGTCCTAACAAGCCTGTTAACACGTCACTGCGATTGTGTTGATGGGAGCAGTACATTACCTTCCAGTAACGAACTAATTTTCTCTTTTTCACCTTGAAATTATGGAAATTCTCCTCTAGGTTACTAGCAGCTCTACAGTAGTTTCCATCACCGTAAGCTTTCAATTCAACCTCTTTCTTTGAATTTTGTTGTTTATTATTAGTTCTTTTAGTCTCTTTTTTTCTAACTTCCTGAGGAACTCCTCCACCTGAAGATCAGAAAATATCTATTTTCTCTTACTTTTCTCTTTCCGTTTTCTCTGACTCTTTGAACAAATCTCTATTATGCTCGTTGATTCGATCATTCACAGCCACAGTCACAACCACGCATGATTGGTGCCAAGTCTCCACATGGAACCTTCAACTTGGGCGCGAAAGAAATCCCAAGCCGGTCCTGTTACCGGATCGTGATCGTCTGCAACTCCAGATCCATGCCTTCCATCAAATTAGGGTTTCTTTCAAAGCCTCGCAAAGAACATGCATTGTCCAGAGAGAGGAAGATGATGAATTTGGTTAGAAAAATGGGTACGGGATGCTTCAAGGATCGGCCGAGGAAAGGGCAGAAATTGGAGGTGGAAACCGTTCGTGGAGGCGAAGATGTCTGGGATGCGGCTTCGGCTGAGGCAAATTCGTATCCTGAGCACCTTGTAATCATGGTTAATGGAATCATTGGGAGGTAAGCCTGCATTTCATCTCGTTTTGTTCTGTTATGGCTTCGAGCTTCTTGGTGATTTGCATATTGTTGTTTATGTTTAGAAAGCTTGGATTGTAGAGGATGAATAGTAAATTTGAGGTATAACATTAACCCAAAATTGCATTTTTAGAAAGATTTAGTAACAAAAGCTTCTAAACTTGGAGTAGTCAATAGTGCAAAGTACAGTTGACCCTCTAATAACTAATAATTTATAGGGAAAATTACTCTTTGGCCCCCTGAGATTTCTTAAAATTACAGTTTTGACCCGAGGTTTTTGAAACTATAGTGACACCCTTCATCGGAAACTTTCCTCTCTTGCAACCCCAGTTAAAGGGCTTAGCTACGAATATATTTGAAATTCAAGATTGCCATTATACTCCAACGTCCCACTTGAATCATTCATCAAAGAGGAAAAAGAGAAAAACACATCAAACGATTGATGAAGAATGGCAGAATACTTACTAACAAGATCACCATTCACCGTCATGTTCAGACGGGTCCGTGAAGATGAAAATGGAGAATCGTTTCCGACGGTAGGTTAGGTTTTACAGATTGTTGGGCTTGGTGATATAAAATCATTAGTCTTAGGCTAAGAGTGCTATTTCCTTTTGTAAATGGGGCTTTTGAGAATTAACTCGAAAGAGTTTATGGATGGTTTATTTGGTCTACTAAAGGGGTTTCTTTAGTAAGGGTTTCTCTTCTTGAGAGAGGTAATAGAGAAAATAGTTTTTCTTGCTCTTCTAAGGTTCTTCTCTTGTAAAATCCCACAATCCCAAAATGTTGGGAGTCTTGTTCTCAAGGTTGTTTTCTGGGTTTGGGAAGACGGTGTATCTTGTGAAGGTTGGGTTTTGCTAGAGAAGGTGTAGGAAGTGGGTTTTAACCCGGTTGTTGGAGAGGTAAGGGTTTGTACTCCATCTTTGTATTTCTTTATCATTGATAGTGGATTTGCTTGCCGAATTGTCCGTGGACGCAGCCCTTAGTGGTGAACCACGTAAATTGGTTTTCTTGTGGTTTGTTTAGTTTCTTTAAACTTTCCATATTACTTGATTTCTTTGCATACACATATTGGGGCATTTCTGTGGGTTTGCCGGAATCATTCATTGTTGTTTGCGGTGTTTGTATTCCGGTAACCGGATTATTGGTGTCAGGTATTGTCGCTACAAGTGGTATCAGAGCTTCCGGGTTTTGTGTGTGCAAGGTGTTTGTGAAATTGCTTGTGAGACAATTTGCAGAAAATGACAAGTAGTTGGTTTGAGGTGGAGAGGTTTGATGGCCGAAAGAATTTTGAGTTGTGGAAATTCAAGTTTCATGACTTGCTAGTTCAACAAGGGCAACATAAAGCATTACTTGGAAAAGACAAGAAGCCGGAATCCATGACGGAAGACACATAGGAAGAGTTGGATATGAAGGCATTGTCTATTATTGCTTATGTCTAGCAGATGAAGTCTTGTTTAATATTGTTGGTGAGAAAACGGCTGCCGGTTTATGCTCAAAGCTAGAAAGTTTGTACCAAACCAAGTTTCTTACTAATCGCATTTTCTTGAAGAGAAGGTTTTACTCTTTGAGGATCTTGGAAGGTACAAAAGTTTCGGAACACTTGAACACTTTTAACACCATCGTTTGTCAACTAGAAAGAATTGGTGTGAGGATGGAAGAGGAGGACAAGGCGGTGACATTGCTTTGTACATTGCCGGAAAGTTATGACAACTTGGTTACAACTTTGAGTTGTCCCAAAGATGATTCTCTTTACTTGGATGGTGTGTGTAGTGCTTTACTTGCCGATGAACTCCGGAAAGAAGGCATCTTTAGGGAGTTTGGAGGAGGTAAAGGTGGAGGCTCTTGCAACTAGAGGTCGGTCAAATGAGCGTGATAGCTCATCAAGAGTCACTTCATGAAGTAAGTCCAAGGCTTGATCAAAATCAAGAAACCGTGTTGACAAAGATGCTTGTTGGAGTTGTGGTAAAAGGGGCCACATGAAGAAAAATTGTTGGTTTAGAAAGAATTCTAAGAAGAAGTCAAATGTGAGCAAAGAAGTAAATAAAGAAAGGCAAAATGTTGAAGCTAACCAAGTGGAAGAATCTACTTCTGGGTTTATGGAAGATGAGGTATACATGGCTAAATCCAATGCTACCAAGACTACATTTGACCAAGATTGGATCCTTGATAGTAGTGCTACTCATCATATGTGCCCTCATCGGTCATGGTTTAGTACATATAAGCCATGTGAAGGTGGTACCGTTTTAATGGGTAGTAATTCAACTAGTAAGATGGTTGGTGTTGGAATGGTACAATTAAGGATGTTTGATGGGATAGTGAGGACACTTGAAAATGTGAGGCATGTGCTGGAATTGAAGAAGTGTCTACTTCCACTTTGTGAATTAGATTCGGTGGCTACAAATTCACTGGGCCAGTTGTAGTTCTCAAGGTTTCTAAAGGTGTTTTGGTTGTCATGAGAGGCATCCGAGTTGGTAACTTGTACAAGTTACTTGGAAGTATGGTGGTAGATGATGCAAATGCAGTATCGGAAGATGATGAGCTGCCAATTCGGTTATGACATAGGAGGCTTGGTCACATGAGTGAAAAATGTATGGAAATATTGATGAAGAGGGATCTTATTCCCAAGTTGAAAATTTGTGAGAAGGAATTTTGTGAACATTGTGTTTATGGCAAGCACCATAAAATAAGCTACAAGGCTGGAAGTTATACAAGTAAAGGTATACTTGATTACATACATTCCGATGTATGGGGCCATCACCAATTCCATCTTGTGGAGGTGCATTATACTTTGTTTCATTCATTGATGATTTTTCAAGGAAGGTGTGGGTCACATTCTTGAAATCTAAAGATGAGATTTTCATGACATTTAAGCATTTCAAGGCCGAAGTTGAAAAGCTAACCGGGCGATGTATTAAGGTGATTCAGACGGATAATGGCATGGAATACAAGAAAAATGACTTCTTGAGATTTTGCAAGGATGAAGGCATCATTGTATATAACACCGTTGTTCGTACTCCACAACAAAGCGGTGTGGCCGAACGCATGAATCGGACATTGACGCAATGCCGACTTAGACCAAGAGCTATGGGCTGAGGCAGTAAATATGGCCTGCTATCTCATCAACTGGTCTCCTTCAGCAACATTGCATGAGAAAGTATTGCAAGTGGTATGGTCCGGAACTCCCTATGATTATTCAGATTTAAGAATTTTTGGTTGTGATGTTTATGCTCTAATTCCTAGTTACTTGAGAAACAAGCTTGACCCCAAGTCAAAGAAGTGTGTTTTTGTTGGCAATGGCAAGGGTGTAAAAGGTTATCGTTTGTGGGATCCGGTTTCCCGCAAAGTTATAATTAGTCGGGATGTTCACTTTGATGAGTCTCGGGTCTTGCCCAGTACATGGAAAATGAATCTACTGAAGAAAATCCACATGAAGTTGAGCACTTTAAAATTGAACTGGGGCATTCAATTTCGGAAAATGGTACTCCCATTGAGCAAAGGACTAATGAGAGTGATGAGGAAATTGAAGATCATTATGAGCATGTTGATCAAGCACCATCATTATCACAAAACGTCAAAGGTGTGAGAAGCGTTTACCGGCACGCTTCAAGGATTGTGTGGATCCCATCACAATGAGAGCGTTGATAACGGAAGCTAGAGAGCCAAGCACATTCAATGAAGCAATTGAAAATGATGACTCTAGAAGTTGGAAATAAGCTATGGATGAGGAGATGCATGCTCGTCATAAAAACCAAACATGGGATTTGGTGGAGCTACCAAAAGGAAGAAAGGCGGTTGGATGCAAATGTGTTTACATGATCAAGAAAGGCATTGGTGGTAAAGTTGAAAGATATAGTGCAAGGTTAGTTGCCAAGGGTTTTTCCCTAAAGGAAGGTATTAACTTTCTTGAAATTTTTGCACTGGTTGTGAAGTTGGTCTCCATTCCGTTTGTGCTTGCTCTTGTTGCCAAGTTGGACTTAGAATTTGAGCAAATGGATGTGAAGACGGCATTTTTACATGGTGATCTTGAAGAAGAGGTGTACATGAAACAACCTTAAGGTTTCATTGAACAAGGCAGGGAGAACCTTGTTTGTAAGCTCAAGAAGTCTTTGTATGGGTTGAAGCAAGCATCGAGGCAATGGTACAAGAAATTTGACTCATTCATGATGAATCTTGGATATGAGAGAAGTAAGTATGACCATTGTGTCTACTTGAAGTTCTTTGAAGATGATACTTTCTTGATGTTAGTATTGTATGTTGATGACATGCTACTAGTTGGAAAGGATAAAGTCAAGATTAGTGAATTCAAGGAACAATTGAGCAAGTCTTTTGAGATGAAAGATCTTGGACCGGCATCATATATCCTTGGCATGCAAATACAAAGAGATCGGAAAAATGGGACACTCACTTTCACAAAAGAGCTTTGTGGAGAAGGTACTTTGAAAGTTTGGTATGACCGTATGAGTGAAGCAAAGCCCGTAAAAACACCACTAGCGGCACACTTTAAATTGTCTTTTGTGCAATGGCCAAAGACGAAAGATGAAGTGAAGAAGATGGATGGTTTTCCATATGCTAGCTTGGTAGGAAGCTTGGTGTTTGCCATGGAATGCACTAGACCGGACATTGTTTATGCGATTGGTGTTCTAAGTCGGTTTATGGCAAATCTGGGTAAGGCACATTGGGAGGCCGGAAAGTGGATGCTTCGACATTTAAGAGGCACTAGTAATTATGCTATTACATATAGCAAGGATTCGGAATCAATGCATGGGTTTGTTGATGCAAGTAATGCTAATGATCTTGACAAAGGAAGATCAACTACGGGTTGTGTATTCTGGTTTGGGAATGGTCCTATTAGTTGGATGTCAAGACTTCAGCCTATGGTTGCATTCTAGTACTGAGGCTGAGTACATGGCATGGATGAAGGTTTGCAAGGAAGTGACATGGCTTTAAGGATTGACGAGTGAGGTTGGTATGCATACTAAACCTATGGAGTTATCTTGTAATAATATGAGTGCTATTTGCTTAGCAAAGAATCTGGTCTATCACAAGAGAACAAAAGACATTACGGTCCAATATCACTACATTCGTGAGATTATTGAAGAAGGCACTGTGTGTTTGTTGAAAGTTGGAACAAAAGAGAACCTAGCGGACATGTTAACAAAGGCGGTTCTTGTAGGGAAGCTAGAGTGGAGTTTGACTTCCCTAGGTATCATGCCAAGGTAAATTGGTGGTTTGGCAAAGGTAAGTCGTGATTTTCTATCAAGGTGGAGATTATTGGGATTGGTGATATAAAATCACTACTCTTGGGGTAAGAGTGTTATTTCCTTTTGTAAAGGGGGCTTTTGAGAATTAATTCAAAAGATTTTATGGATGTTTTATTTGGTCTACTAAAGGGGTTTCTTTAGTAGGGGTTTTCTCTTCTTGAGAGAGGCAATAGAGAAAACAGATTTTCTTGCTCTCCTAAGGTTCTTCTTCTCTTGTAAAATCCCACAATCCCAAAGTGTTGGGAGTCTTGTTCTCAAGGCGGTTTTCCGGGTTTGGGAAGACGGTGTATCTTGTGAAGGTTGGGTTTTGCTAGAGAAGGTGTAGGAGGTGAGTTTTAACCCGCTTGTTGGAGAGGTAAGGGTTTGCACTCCATCTTTGTATTTCTTCATCATTGATAGTGGATTTGCTTGCTGGATTGTCCGTGGACATAGCTCCTAGTGGTGAACCACGTAAATTGGTTGTCTTGTGGTTTGTTTAGTTTCTTTAAACTTTCCATATTACTTGATTTCTTTGCATACACATATTGGGGCATTTCCGTGGGTTTGCCTGAATCACTCATTGTTGTTTGCGGTGTTTGTATTCCGGTGACCGGATTATTGGTGTCGGGTATTGACGCCACCCGACACCATTTCCGGATTTGTTCAATAATGGGTATAGCATTTCCGGATTTGTTCAATAATGGGTTTAGGGGATTGGCAGCTTGCTTGCCTTTCTGCTTGTTCAAGTTCTTACCAGGGGCTTTCCCCACGGTTGTAGGAGGCTTTTTAGTAGGAACTAGCTTCCAACAATCAGATTTAGCATGACCCATCAAAGAACAATGGGGGCAAAATTTAGGAATTTTCTCATAAATGATCTTTTGCCAGAATCCTGATTTGCCACTTCCAATCCAAATTGTAGGGGGCAGAACATCTTGGATATCCACTTCAATACAAACACGAGCAGCACTCGGACGAGATAGGAAGTAGTCACTTTATCCATTGAAAGGAATTTCCCCACAGAATCTGCAATTAGCTTCAAATTTGCAGGTTGAAAGAATTTTAATGGAAGGAATGGAAAACGGATCCATACCGGAATGATAGATGATTCTTTGTTAAGATCGAAACTGGTCGTCCATTTTAGGAGCTTAAATCTATGCCCATTGACAGCCCAAGTTGACCTCGTCCATGAAATGATTAAGTCGAAAAATAAGAACATACCTAGGGTCTAAAAGACCAATGTGGAAATCATCTTTCAGACCCCAGAATTTGATAATGTTGCTCTGGGTAACATCAACCGGAGGCCTTCCCGTAGAGACTTTAGCAACAAAGGTGTGTTGAAGTGGTGTTGCAGAAGCAGTAACTTCCGACGGCGAGAAGAAAACAGCGGGTTCCTTCTCGTGAACCGACGGAGGTCTGTAAGAAACATCAACCAGAGCAATAGGGCAAGAAGACGAAGGAGCAACGGTCCTTTGCTCCAAGAGATTGCACATACGATAACGGGGTATTCGATTTTGCAGCATCAACAGGCTTTGAAGCCGGTGGCAGAGAACCATCCGGCGAAGGCCCACCCACTGGCGGGGGTGGCGCTGCCATAAGGGTGCACGATCCAAGAAAGATAACCCTGACTAAATTCTTTGTAATCACGAATTTATGTGACAAAGCTTCAGAGATCAACTTCTGCAATGACGGTTGATGAAGAACTACAACCAGTCAGTGAGGTTCTCCTATTGAAGCATTAAAAACTGCAGAACTCTTCAAATCTCTCAATTGAAATTACAATAGTTCTCTAATCAGTTCAGCTATTTGGCGGTGATCAAAGATTTCTTCTGCTGTTGCTGCTATGGAGTATAGATTCTAATGTGAAATTCAAAAATCCTCTCACTTTTACAGTTTACTGTTCACAAGTGTTGGTTTGTGGACCTCATTTGTGGATGTAACTACAACATATTTTTCTGAATAGGTGGCACTGGTTAATTGTTGAGAAAATGGATAGTTGTTCTTGTTCTCTTTCTCTTGTTCAACTAACAACCAAAAGATGTCAAGGGCCAAGGCCATTTTATTTGAGAAGTACTGTCACTTTCCGAAGCAATATTTGAATGCTTCTCGTGAAAAGCAAAAACGTTGCTTTCTTGCTTCACCAAAAGTATTTCTTAAGCCTAGAACCAAACGTGACTTCTCTTTCGGAAAGCACTTATTTATTTATTTTTTATTTTTTTGCTTTTAAAAGCAAGAAAGTTGTTTTTGGAAGAAAATCCAAATGGTGGCATTGTCAGCAAGATGTGTTGAGCTTACACAAGGCAACAAATATCAAGGTCGTTACCCTACACAAATGTGCAAAGCTTTCTCTATAGTTCCTTGTGATGATATCAGGTTGTGTCGGCAATGTGGTCATTATTTTGCTGAATATCCTCCTCCATAGAATGATTTTCTTTATCTATCATATCTAGATTAATCCCTCTTTTGTATTAATGTTTTTTATGCATGGGAATTATCCACATTCAAGTTCAATTGGAATTTTCTAATTGCTTGCTATTCACTAATTTTTGCATTTATTTAGTGCTGAAGATTGGAGATATGCTGCAGAACAGTTAGTGAAGAAGCTTCCAGATAAAGTCATTGTGCACCGTAAGTGTTCCTTTGTACATATACCTTTTGTTATTTCAAAGATTGGGCATAAACCTATAGAAATTTATCTATATACCAACAGAATGGAAGTATTGGCATTTGTGCATTGGATTTATTGGTCCATAAACATTACTTACAGGTAGATGCTCTAAATGTAATTAATATGATGTTCAGGAAAATGTTCTTCATTTTCAGTTCAATTCTTTAATTATACCATTGCCATACTTGTATCTTCGTATTTTCTTTTTTGCTATTATTTATGTAAAGGGGGAGGAAGAATTATCTGGCTTCTGCTAACTAGCTGATCTGTGAGTCTTAATCATAAATAATCTGGATTGTAACCTGGATGTATCATAATCCAATCTGAACCCGACCAGTTTATAGGTCTATGTCAATGTGTTGCTTATTACGAAGCTTTCCTTTATAAATTTTTTAGGAGTTATCTCGAATGCGTGAAATTTAAAACCTCAATTTCAATTTTACAGGTGTGATATTTCCAATGGGATTGAAATTTAAAACCTCAATTTTATGTGCTACTGTACTTGCATGCTAATCCTAATTTTGCTCCCTTGTGCCCAATCCCTAAAAGAAAAATAGAGGAAAGATCTCTTAATTGTTCGTGAGAAGGTGGACATTAGCTTTAGCTCTTTTGAAATATAGTGCATTATTAGTTACTAGTAGAAACCTTGTTCGATGCACAAGGCTCAGGCTTAACTTTGGGCCTATGGTTGTGTTCAGATAACCTCAGTCTACTTGAGAAGCCTGACCACTAGTGTTGTAAAAGCGAAAAATATCTTTCATTGGATCTAAAATAACCATGAACCACTATCTCTCCGTGTTCATAAACACCTATTTTATAGAATTTCTTGGTCAGTGGTTTCTTTAATCCTTTTAAGTTTTAAGAAACACAGCTTTTAGTAGCTGAACTAACGCAAATGTGTCGTTTAAACTGAAGAGATGGAAACAGGATGTAATAATACAATTCTCATTGATAGTTTGGGTGATAGAAGCCTTTCTGTAGCGGAAGAGAGATCAAGAGCAGTGATATTAGAGGTATATGAATGTGAATGAGAATGATTACATAGACATGTGCAGACACACAAACTATATAATTGCAACCTCAAGAGCAGTTATTACTTGAAGGTGTTGTCAATATTGAAATTTTCATTTTGCAGCATTTTTTACTTCGATTTGTGTTAATCAGAAAAATGAGCACCAGGGATATCAAATTTTGAATTCAGGAAATTATGATTTCTAGGTACTTGGGAAAATAAAGTGTTACTCTATCATTTTGATATTAGGTTTCTACAAGGGAGAGAGCAAGCAATTCAATTTCTTGATTGACTCATCCACTAAGTTGGTATCATGCTTTATTTCTTTGATGACAGAAAAATTTGTTAGGATTTGAAGTAAATGATTATTAGAGTGACAGATAAATTTGATTATTTCGTGATCTTCCATTTAAAAAACATTCTTTAACTATCTGTTAGGATGTGTGATGTATTTTGGAACTTTCTAAAGGCGATCTTCTTTTCAAAGCTGTTCTGGTAAGTAGGCAGAAGTGAAACCATAAGCTTTAGGTCGAAAGCTTCGATTTTAAATCTCTTTTTAGCTAGGCAGCTCATTAGTCGTTCTCCATAAAGTAGCTCTTGGAGATGGTCTTTTGAAATGCTGGGAATGTGGAATCCTTTGTAGATCCTCATGGAATCAGAATTATTAAATGTTATGACAGTACAAAGTGTACAACAGGGTTAACATTGAGTATGTCCATTTGGAATTGTATAAACCGAATGCAGCTACCATTGTACCTGATGTGAGACTGTGAGTTGTGAAACCACTTAATATGGTCTGTACGCGTTTTGGCCATTTGCAAGGCAAGAATGATTAAAGTGACTCACATTGGTTTGCAGAGAAACAGAATATGTATAAATTGTATGATTTGCCTTACTACATTTACTTCTTAATATTTAATTGCTTAAAATTGTAAATATATAAATCATATGACCCCTACAGAGCCGAAAAAATTGATGAATTATTTGCAGATAAACATAAATAGAGTGAACAATTAAAATGTAGATAAAGAAAATTGATTTACGTAGAAACATAAAATACTGATGAATTATTTGCAGAGAAACATCTATAAGTATAAAATTTTTAGAGCCATTGAAATCAAGCAAAACCGATTAACGAATACAGGAGAAAATTCATAAACAAACATAAATAAAGAGGTACTGTTGATCGGTAAAATGGTATATAATCGGCATTTAAGCACATTTAGGCCGATTGAGCCGATAATCGCTTAATTTTGGCCAAATTTGAAGTGGATAAGGTCTTCTAGGTCCGGGTCGTTCCAACCGCTCGCCTAAACTGGAAAACCGGCTGTACGGACGACGCTATGTCAATCCAACAAGAAACAATGCGAGAAAAGAAGATGAAGACACGATTTACATGGTTCGGCCAATGCGCCTATGTCCATGGGTTGCCCTTTGGGCGTTTTCCTTCTCATTAAAATATGGAGATTTACATGATGAAGAATGTTAC
>JAUPMG010000003.1:5218430-5233304 GCA_031762675.1 Pachysandra terminalis
TTCTCATTAAAATATGGAGATTTACATGATGAAGAATGTTACAAGATCTGAGAATAAGAAGGGAGAAAAGAACAAAAGGAAAATATCATTCTTCTTTGTTTTTCATGGTCCAGAGACCCTCCCTCTGTGTCTCTTCTTCTTTCTCCAGTCCCCAGTCCTCCTTCTTTGCCTCTACTCCCTCTCCTTTTAAAGACTTGACGAGAATCCTAGGGAGTCAGGCTTTATGAGAGTCCCAAGGTCTGTTCTTTTGAAAGACTTGACAAGACCTCCCATTTTTCACTAAAAAAGGGAGTCAAGCTTTATTAGAGTCCCAAGGTCTGTTCTTTTGAAAGACTTGACAAGACCTCCCCTGTTCTGTTACATCACAATAAAAAGGTAAATATTGAGCAATAAATGCAAGGTGTCGTGAACAATGCCATGAATAGTATCCCAGGGGTCGGCATGAACAGTGTCGTGAACAGTAACCCCGGGGGTTGGCATGAACAGTGCCATGAACAGTAACCCAGGGGTCGGCATGAACAGTAACCCCGGGTGTCGGCATGAACAGTGCCGTGAACAGTACTCGGGGTCGGCATGAACAGTAACCCCCGTGGCATGAACAGTGCCGTGAACAATAACCCCCGGGGGGTCGGCGTGAACAGTACCCCCCCGAGGTCGGCATGAACAGTTCCGTGAATAGTCCCCGAGGATTGACATGAACAATGTCATGAACAGTAACCCGAGGTTGGCATGGACATTGTCTGTGAACAGTGCCCGTGAACAGTGTACACAGACTCAAAATTGGTCAAAAAAGCACTATGATGTGTTACAAATAAAGGGGTGCCATGTGTGCTGCCAATGATATGACGCCACGTATACTATATTGATAATATAGGCGAAAAGATAGACTGCAGAATTCCAGTCGACTTTGAAGAAATGAACATTCGTTGGGATCAAAAAGTTCGGAGTAGAGGCAGGAAGACTTAGTAGTGTGCTTTTCCCCTACAATCCCACATCAGATAAAAAAATAAAATTCGAAATTAGGAAGCCAAGGAGGAGGTTAAGAAGCTTTCTTAACAGGATAAGAAAAGCTTCAACAGAAATAGAAAGTCTTACTGTTTTTAATGAGTTTGGACTTAGGAAAAAATAACCTAATGATTCTAATTGAGTCTTTCATTAGTCCTCAAATTCCATTGGAGAAATAGAAAGATACAGTGTAAGAATTAGAATTCTTCAACATGGACCCACATTGTTAATGAGTCGGTACTCATGTTTTAGAAATGATGAGATGGAATGTGGGTTTAAAAGCTAACAAATATTGAGTGTTATAGAGGTTTTTAGGAGAACACAATTTTAAAGTTAAATTTTGATTGGTTAAGAAACATTGATTAATTTTAAAGAGCTTAAAATTCTGAGAATCAAGGATTCATGGAGGGAGGGCTTGAGAGAGCCCCTCCTTCCCACTACGATTTGTTTCAGACAATAAAATCTTTTTGATGGATAAAATATTATATCATTATGAATGAAAATTACAAGATGTTAAAATTTATTGTTATGGATTCTTTTTGTTATCCGCATTGGGAAATTGTTATCCATATTGTGAAATATTTAGAAGGTAATCCTTGATGTGGTTTGTTGTTTCAAAAGCACGGGCACTAAATATTGAAGGTTTTTCAGATGTAGATTGGGTATGTTCTCTCTCTGACAAAAAATTTACAAGATGTTAAATTTTATTGCTATGGATTCTTTTTGTTGTCCGCATTGGAAAACTGTTATCCATATTGTGAAATATTTAGAAGGTAATCCTTGATGTGGTTTGTTGTTTCAAAAGCACAGGCACTAAATATTGAAGGTTTTACAGATGTAGATTGGGTAGGTTTTCTCTCTGACAGAAATCTACTACTGGGTATTGTACGTTTGTTAGAGGTAATTTTGTGTCTTGACAAAGCAAGAAGAAAAGTATCGTGGTTCAGTCTAGTGTGGAAGGCAAGTACAGAGCTATGACTCATACTACATGTAAGCTTATATGGTTGACGTTTCTGTTGTTTGAAATAGGTTTTAAGATCTCCTTGCATATGAAAATATTTTGTGACAATCAGGCTGCATTTCATCTTGCTACTAATCATGTCTTCTATGAAAGGACCAAGCATATCGAAGTAGATTGTCATTTCATCAGAGAAAAGATTCAGTGTGGAGATGTTTGTGCTTCTCATGTATATTCAAAAGATCAGTAGGTTCATGTTTTTACCAAGTTTTTGGGAAGGTCTTGAATGGATTATATCTGTAACAAATTGGGTTTGTATAATTTGTATTGAGTATCAGATATATTATTATAAATAGTAAGGGGTATTGCTGTACTTTTTTATTTCCCAGTTACACACACACACACACATATATATCAAGGGAGAACGGCCAGATCTGGTTTTGAGGTCTTCTCTTTCATCGTTTTGTAACTGGTTCGTCTCTAATACCGTTTACTTTACAGATGGGATGTAAATGAGCATGCAAGAATCTTTAGGGGAGTCCTTGGAACGCAATGTCTACTCTTGCCTTATCTTTCTATTCCTTTGTTTGTTTTAGTGTGGGGCCAGGAATCTTTGTTTCTTTTTGGACTGATTTGTTGTGGGGTGATTGTGTTCTTTTGGAGCACTTCCATGACTTTTTAGATTATTGATGTGCCAGTAGGAATGAGTTTATGATGTCCTTTTTTGGTGCTCTTCTCACTTGGCATGGAGCCTTCCCACGAGAAACGATCCTAGACCTATTGAACTTAATGAACTTGCTTCTCTTTTTTATCCCTTTGAGAAGTTTGTGCCCATATATCCCTGATAGACATGTTTGGACCCCTGATCCCAAGGGGTTCTTCTCCTGTCGGTCCTATTTCTACTGTATCCATAGTGATAGGGAGGCCCCCTTGCTTACTTTCCCTTTTGTATGTTATGGAAACCCAATCTACCCCTAAAAATCAAGCCTTTTGTCTAGACAGCAGTTTCAAATAAAATTAACACTGCTAATGTTCATCAAAGGGGAAGGTTTTTAACTCTATGTCCTCATATGTGTTTCCTTTGTATGGAGCACGGTGAGTCGATGGATCACTTATTCATGTATTATAAGTTTGCAAGGGATATCTAGTGTTTCTTCATATAGGTGATTGCTATGTTTTGGGTGATACCAATATCATTATCTACTATGCTATATCAGTGGAGATTCCCATGCTTGGGAGTGAGGGCCGAGGGCAGTATCATGTATCGAGTTGTTTGTAATGGAATCTTATGGCACATTTGGAGGGAGAGGCATATGAGGGTGCTTAAGAATGTGAGACCAACTTGCGTACCATTATTAATGATGTGATGGCGTAGGTTGCTTCTTGGGTTTCTATCTGTCATGAGTTTAAAGGTTTCTCCATCTCTGAGATTATTAGAGTATGGAGGGACATTGCTTTTTTCTTCACCCATTACCATCACATATGAAAACTTGAAAGCCTCAAGGGAGGGATAATCATGCTAAAGTTTAGGAAATCTTATGGCATATTTGGAGGGAGGGGAATATGAGGGTGTTTGAGGATGTGAGATCAACTTTCATAGCATGATTGATGATGTGATGCATAAGTAGCTTCTTGGGTTTCTATCTGCCACAAGTGTAATGGTTTTTTCATCTCTGAGATTATTGTAGGATGGAGGGAGATTGCTTTTTTCTTCACCCATTACCATCACATATGACATAGTTTGGAGGCCTCGAGTGGGGGATGATCAACCTAAATTTTGGTGGGTGTTCCTTGGGCAACCCTAGGGCTTTGGGGATTGGTGGGGTCTTTAAAGACCACATCTATTCTTCATGCTTTCTCTAGTCTGATAGAGGGGAATGCAATATGAGCGTAGTTGAGTGCTCCTCATATGGGAATTAGAGAGGCGAGGTCTCATGGGTTTCGATCCTTTGATGTGGAGGACTCTTCGACTATTGTAGCATGAATGAGGAGATCAACGCAGTTTTCGTGGAGACTTAATAATCTGATTCATTTGGCTAAGTATTTAGCCCATGATTTGAACATCGGATAGGCGTGGATATGCTGTAAAAGTCATAGATACAGTGGATATGTAAGGAAAATGAAGGATACATAAAACAAGACCCACTTTTATGCAAAGATAAGGTAAAGATATGATAAATTAATATGTTTTTGATATAATACACCCACACAATATATATTAACGTGAAAACCAACCACTACGCGTGCAAGCACATGAAAACTTAACAAAACTTCATTAAGTGTAAAGTCATAATATATCACATACACTAATAAAACATAAAAAATATCATACATATCTAGTGGGATTAATTACGTATAAGTAGCAAGATATAATCATAATTTAAGACATCGAAGCATACTTTCAAACATCAACAAACGAATTCAAAATCCATTAGAAATATCTTAAAACAACAAAGAAACACTTTTATTATAGATGGATATTTCAAACAAAAAGCCTTCTTATTTGGCAATCTTTAGAGAAGGAAAATAGCAAATGAAAGGAGAAAAAGAACGATAAGGAGAAGGAGAAGAAAAAGAATATTAGCCTAGCCAAACAAATACTCTCTCTCTCTCTCTCTCTCTCTCTTCCATTTTCTTTTTCTTTGTTCTTTTTTGAAATTAGATTAGTAATTTGAGGGTTTTATATTTGTTTTTTTTATTTTTTTATTATTCTTTAGTTTTCATTGACGTTTTTTATCAGTATCTAGCATATCGAGTGTATCGAGATAGTACCGAGCTTATCGAGACTGTATTGACAATGTATCAACCGTATCGGTAATGTATCGACTAATACACTGTAAAAAGATACGAATTGTA
Source organism: Pachysandra terminalis (assembly GCA_031762675.1). Taxonomy (NCBI): domain Eukaryota; kingdom Viridiplantae; phylum Streptophyta; class Magnoliopsida; order Buxales; family Buxaceae; genus Pachysandra; species Pachysandra terminalis. The sequence goes on from JAUPMG010000003.1 coordinate 5,223,250, forward strand.
TCGTAATGTTGTGTATCATGCCGTATCGGTCGATACATGATACATATCGACTGTATCGACACGATATTTTAAACCATGGTTATGGCCAATTGGTTTGCTAACAGAGGAACCCAAAAGTGAGGTTATGTTCTTTCGGATACCATTGGAGGAGATGCTCCAGGGAGATTAATTTTGGATATCGATGAAGATTCTATATGGCTTTGTCTGTTTCGTTTCGTTTTAGTATTCTTGCTGAAACGTTTGTGCTTTTCTTGCTTTATTTTTTGTTTCTTCGGATGTTTGATTTGTAGCGTTTTTCATAGGTAACTCTTTTTGTGTAACCTGTGATATTTTTGTTATCCTCTCTTTTCTTCTCAATAATATATCCTCATTATTCATAAAAAAGGTGAAGGAGTGTGGTATCCACCTTGCTTCAAAATATCTTTGCTACCAACTTGGGAATGAAGAATTTATTGGCCATATATATGGTTCTCGTGAGCTTGCTGGTGCATTTGGGACTATTTTGGAGGTGTTCTTGGGCTACACCTTCCTAATTGTAATGGTGTTCTGCAATATGTTAGATTCTGGTTTCGGAATTCATCTAGATCCCATGTTGGGTTGCTCTATCTATGTTGCCACTCTGTTATTTATCATCTGGGAAGTATGGCTGGAATGCAACAAGTGGAAGTATGAGAATAGTTTCCTGCCTTTCCATTGCTCATGCTATAAAAAAAGTTAAAGACTTGTCTGAGAGAATTTTTTAATTCTTATTTATCACCAAGGGGGAGCCATCATTTTCTGATTCGACACTCTTCAGATTGTCAAGCTTCCTGTCAAGGATTAGCGACCAAAATTTTATGTTGGAGGATGTAGTGATCCTAGAAAATATAGGACACTAGCACACACATCTAAGTGTAATTGATTGGTTTGCATGCAATAGCATACACTTCCATATGTTATTTAATGGATTGCATTAAATTAGTGTTTTTAATTAAATTAATGAAATATGATTGGTTGGAAGTATACAACATCCTACATGAGCACACACATAATCAAATATGTGTATGCAAAGAATCAATATGTGTATGCAAAGAAGAAGAATCAAATATGTGTATGCAAAGAATCAATATAGTTCATAAAAGAAACTATGTAATAAATCAGTTTTATCTTCAGCTTGTATCTCAAGAAGTTCACCCCGTCGGCTTCTTCCTTGAAAATGATAACGAGAGAGCTCATAGCCCAGTAAGTAGAGACCTTGTAATTTGCTAGCCTACCCAGAATTTCTCATATAAATTATGAATGATTCATCCTAAATGAACTAACTATTTCTACATGATCTGTGCTCAAGCAAATTATAAACGTCCGATCTAACATATATGCATGAAATGTCAATGTATAACCAGACATGCAAGCACATATTCTATTTGTTCGTTAGACATAAAACCTATACATAATATGATGCAACTGTAGAGGAGCTCCTGTCAAGGATGCCCAACTCAAATCTAACTGATCTTACGAATACTTGATGGCTAGAGCGGTTCAACTTAGAGGCTTGGATCAGATGCCTCTTGTATCCCACTTTATAGTGCAACAACAGGTATTGGGCTATCTACGCACTCCACATGTATACGTGGTTCTAGAGACTTCCAACCCATGGGACTCAATTTCCCAATCTATTTTCTTTAGGGACTCAAACCCACAGAGAATTTAATCAATAGAGCCTTAATTCTCGTCACCTTGATAAGTTTACTTACAGTAATGATGCCATGTCCTACTACAGCTATAACCCCTAGGCTGTGAAAACATAATACCCACACCATGGCTATCTAAGTCGTTATACCGACTCACCATGGGTGTCAATGCATCCTTTCATACCTTATGTCTAACCACAGTTGCAGTTCAATTCTACTCCGTGAAAAACAAAAATCCCACACATGGCTATCCAAGTCATATATCGAGTCACCATGGGTGTTAATGCATCTTTCTTGCATTCTAGGCCTTACCGTGTATTGCTAATGCAAATTCCTAAATAATATTTTTAATCATAATTTCCCATTACCCATGGTCTTACTTTATTTTTATCACACGATAATAAGTATTAATTCGCATCTTACATGAAGTTGAACCTGGTAAGTGTCAGCTCACAGACCTTCATCCGTATAATGGAAGTATATGAAATTTAATGACATACAATCTAATCTGTTATCATTATTTTAATTCGATAGTACAGGTACCCATTACAAGTATTACAATCATTTACTTCTTGATATTAGTGAATAAGTTGTTATCAGTAATCTTTCGCATATCTTAATCCATTTCATGAATTCATCAATATCATGTTTCCATAAAACTTTGCAATACTCACCTTATGATCAGCAACCAATCACAATTGTATAGATAGTGCATATGTGTACCTCATTCCATGCATAAGGATGATTCCAATTAAAAACAAGTATAATCTGTAATGTTAAACTTTATTTATAATTCATATCTATATACTTAAAGTTTGCAAATTTAAATCATAAGATTTTATCCCACTAACGTAAAAAATAACCTAAGATCTAGGTTACATAATAAAACTTGTTTACCAACAACCTATTTACTTTTCCTACATAAGAAAAGAAAACTTCACCATTTTTATTTTAATGTCGAAGTTATATAAGTTATAATTAACTCCACTCTGTTAAGCCGCTCTTAACTTAATATTCTAGCTGCACATATAATTATACATGTATATCTCTCCATTTGCTTATGCATTCTTAACTTATTGTCTAATTTGCATAGGATGATATGCCTTCAATATATTATGCCTATATATGTACATACATGTATATCCATTTGGTTAAGAGATATTCTAACTGATTGTATCAAAATTCGAGATCAGTTGTGATAATTAAAAGATAACCCAAGAATGTGAATCTTGAAACCAAGAATGTGAATCTAGAAATCCATCAATTGTTTTTTGATAAATTCCAAATCAATTGTACACGTATACAAATCTGTTATATCTGTTAAAATCTTGAAATCCAAGAAGTCTAAAACACACTTCAATAAATTATACCAGTTCTAAAATTCAAGCAATCCTTTACAACTTTATAATTTTAAATCGTTTTTTTTTCTTCTTTTAATTAGGTAAATAAGTATTTCATTAGTAATTTCTATGCAAGTATGACAATGTTCACAAAAATACAGTCTACACCCCCAACCTATGTATGCCAAGAATGTACATCAGTTAAATCCAACATCAAAATAGAAACTCCATCCCCTAACTTAAACTGCTATCACAGAATAATGTAGAATTCACAATTTGTCCCAATTATCCCTAAATTATAAGAATGAAATAGGAATGTTCAACCAGGAGTAAAGGAACAAAAGCACCTGATCTACCAAAGATTCCCATTCCCTTTCCATGCCTTCGAAGATTCTTCTATTGCGTTCCTTCCAGATGACCAACAAATAGCAAACGAACCAAAATTCCATATCTGATCACTTTTGGATCTTGTGTTCATACTGCCCCAAGCTTCTAGAAATGAGTTAATCTCCTTTGGCATAGCCCAATAAACACCCAGCCGTGACAAGAAAGATCCCTGTAAACAGTGAGCTGTCTTGCAATGCAAAAAAAAAGGTTAGCCACGTTCTCCTCATCTTCTTTACTTAGAATACATCTTTTCGGTAATGAACATCCCCTTGATTGCAAATGGTCCACTGTCAACACCTTATTCTTCATTACTGTCCACATGAAGAATTGGAAGTTTGATTGAATTTCAGGTTGCCTAATATTTCTGGCCAAACTACGAGATTGAAGAACATGAAAAGGCCCCCCCCCCCCAAAGAAAATATGCTTTCATTGTGAGTAAATATCCCTTTTGCTCTCCTCACATCAAACCCTTAGATCAGTTTTCTAACCATAACATCAATTTAAGTTAGAAAACTAATTGATAACTAACCATAATATGTGCAGATCGATAACACATCAATCAATTTAAGTAGTTATACCAATCGGCCATACCATAAAAAAGAAGACTAATCTACACTTAATTTACCTTAAATTCTAAGTTACATAAGATTATAATCTTAAATTTATAAACTTATTCTAACTTGATGAATAAGTTACATAAAAGAACAAATTCTTCAAATGATTTAACCTACTCTAGTTTAAGGTTTATATTACCTAAGTTGATAATCTCTTTTCTAGTTACACAACAATAATAAATTTTGTTTTACCAAATTAATCAACAATTAGTTGAGAATAAGTTTCTATTAATTATATCCAATCTCTAATCAAGTTAAGGTGACTTTGCATTATAGTTAAGATAGCAATTTGGGTTAACCTTCCATCCTAATCGACTTCTTCTTTTATCTTCTATGAGTAGGAATTACTAGGTTACCTCATTGTTACTTAATACATCATCATCATCATCATCATCATCATCATCATATGCCTTATCCCAACTAGTTGGGGTCGGTACTTAGAATTCCAAAAAAAATCACACTTAAAGCATCATCATCAAGTAAATCACACTTAGAACTCCATTAGGTTACGAAAATCAACCTGAATGTCTACAACTATAATCCCAATGGATGAGAACTATGCAAACTGTTAAAAACTCCATTAGTTAATGCATGAAACAGAATTTAGTTAGTAATGCAAACATCCCAAATCGATTAAGTTTATAATTACTATTCAGTTTTAATACTCCATATCAATGATCTCAAGAAGTTAAATTGACTAGATCAAGAACCCTAATCGATTGCAATAAAATAATCTCACCCACATCCTAATCGGTTGATGAAAAAAAAACAACCAACCACATATGCCATCAACCGTTTGTATCTAAAAACCAACAGTTTATTCACTAATTCAAGATATCCTACTTACATGTACTTCTCTTCTTCTTTTTCTTCTTCTCCAACCAATGGCCAAACCTCTTTCTCTCTCTCTTTCTTGTGTCTTCACTCTTGGTTGTTACACTCCTTTTGATGATTAGGGTTTCTGGCAACCTTAATCTCCATTTAAATATTAAGGCTGAGATTAAATCTCAACTGTTTATCTTTTATGTTATAAAAAGGTTTGATTAGGTGTGCGCTTATGTAGGGTGTTATATACTTCCAACCAATCAGATTTCAGTAATTCAATTAAACTGCTCTAGTTTAATCCAATCCATTAAATAGCACATGGAAGTGGGTACTAGTGCATGCAAATCAATCAATAACACTTCGATGCGTGTGCCAGTGTCCTAGATTTCCTAGGGTCAGTACAGAGGAAACCACAAAATGGCTGGATTAAATTGAATACAGATGGAGGTAGCAGGGGTAATCCGGGTTCTTGCACTGGAGGGATTATTCATGATAATAGGAGTTTTGCGACTGCCTTTTCTGCCTATGTAAATGATACTAACCCTATTGCTGAAACCTGAGCATCATTAATGGCTGATCATTGTGTTCTTCTTCGGGTATTTCTAGTGTCGATTGAAATCGAAATTACATTTTAGACGTGGTTCATGGTAATGTAGCTTATTCATAGAAGGGTCACCATTGGAGAAAGAAATTGACATGTTTAAGAGGTAAATGAAATTCAACATCTTGCACACTTTCAAAGAAATTAATATGGCTGCTGATTTCCTTGCCAACCATGGAGTTGATAGACAAGTTTCCACATATTTCTACATTCTAGTGGAGCTCCAACATGAAGTATTTTCTGTTGATAGACTGGATTGTATTGGATTTTTTCACATTAGATGTTCATGTTAATATTTTTTATGTTATCTCTTGTATCTTGGCTCACATTCTATTAGAGGACCTTTACCATGTATTTGCGCTTAGATTGGATGGTTACTACTTTGTATAGCATCTATTGATGGGTAAGGATCATTTGTTCCCCCATGTCTGGGTGTAATTTGTTTTTGACCATCATCAATGAACCTGGTAGAAATCTGCCTAACCCTCACCATGGTACATGGGTGGTTTTTGAAAGAGAGAGAGAAAAATAAAATAAAGGCTAATTGATGACTTGATTTTGGGAAGATCATTTTCAGCAAACTCCTGCATATTTGTCAATGAGCATCAGTTTGAGTTGAGAGGGAGTGTTAAGTAATGGATATGGAATTGTTGTTATTATGGGAATGAGGTGCACCTTCATAACCAGTGTATCTCATCTTAAAAATATATTAGGATGAGTAATTATATTTGATTAGGATTAGGTTAGGTTAGATTAGATATTATTTCTATGTTGACGCCATTGTCATTTCTATATATCCCTCATTAGAGTTGTGTAATCACTGAAGAGTTATGATGATAACATGCTATTAACTTAATTATCTGTAAGCAGGCAGTGAGAGCAACTCCTCCATATTGACCTTTGATGGGGTTGATTTGATGGGTGAGAGGCTAGCTGAAGAGGTAAGTTTGCTACTAATGGGTAATGCTATTTCCTTCCTCATGTCTCACAATGTTCCTCAATTCACAACATTACATTGCCTTGAGCTTTATGTTACTCAATTTGAACCTTTATTTCTTCTTATTCTTTTATATTTTTATTTCCTCCTTTAATGTAGGTATTGGCAGTTCTTAAACGTAGGCCTGGGGTGAGAAAGATCTCCTTTGTGGCTCACTCTTTGGGTGGTCTGGTAGCTAGGTATGCTATCGGAAGGCTGTATGAAGCCTTTCCTGAGAGGGAGCCCTCAGGTCATATGGGAAATTGCCCAAATGAAGGGCATTCAAATGGTTCAGTGCAGTGTCTTGAGCAGCCTTATGAAGGTCTAATTGCTGGGTTGGAACCGATGAATTTTATAACATTTGCGACACCACATCTGGGTTCAAGGGGACATAAGCAGGTAGAATATGAACGCTATGACATGTAATTGCCAGTCTAAACTGCACAATATCATTATTATTATTTATTATATTTATTATTATTATTATTATTATTGTTATTATTATTATTATTATTTTACTTTTTGTGCTCTTCCTTCTTGCAGTCTTATAGTTCTTAATCAAGTTATTATATTTGAAAATGTTATGATGTTACTGGTTTTGTTACTTTATGGGTTGTTAGATTTCCAGCATCTCGGAACAATGTATAAAAAGAGATATATTAGAAAAGAGGTGTAATGGAGAAGTCCTCACTAAAATTAAAAGCAACTAAGTTTTTCTTTTCTTGATCTTTTTACCAGTTTTGCCATTATGATTTTTCAACTGTTGTCTTAAGAGGCTCTAGCATTATGAACTAAAGAATGTTTACATACTTTTCAAACTATGTTTCTTATATTTGTGAGTGTTAGAACCAAAATATATGAAATTTCACAAAAAGGATGTTGTAAAAAATTGCTTTCTCAGCAATAATTTTGTATTACCGCCACAAGATGTTCATTGAAGTGCATGTGTGGCATTGTTAGAGGTCATTCCTCTTGAAGCAACATGGCTTCACAGAAAATGCCAAATATTTTCCATAGAAGTTCTTTCTTTTCTTTGCTATTTATATGCATAATGCTTAGGGACTCTTCCCCTCTCCCTTGTCCGCGACCTAAGAGAACAACTTTATATTTATCTTGTATCGTATTAATATCCACAAATTTGAAATTGTCGAAACATACATGTCTTTCTGATATTTTTCCCCTCTATTGGATGTTAATACAGCTCCCTATCCTTTGTGGTCTTACTTTTTTGGAGAAAAGGGCATCTCAAACTGCACATTGGGTTGCTGGGAGAACTGGGAGACATCTCTTTCTTACTGACAAGGATGATGGGAGGCCTCCTCTTCTCCTTCGAATGGCTACTGACTCTGATGACCTGAAGTTTATGTTAGTTCTAGTTCATCCTTTAATCTTGATTCTAATCATATAGCAGAATGTGAAATGATGTATTTACCTAAGTATTTGGTATTATTTCCATCTATACCATGTGCAGTTCAGGTTTACGCTCTTTCAAACGACGTGTTGCATACGCCAATGCAAACTACGATCGTATCCTTGTCAGTTTTCAACTTTACTTTTGGCACTCGGTTTCTAAGTTCCTCAACCATCAGACTTTGTTTTTTTCGCTTATGATACTAAGGCTGAATTCGATGTTGATCTCTAATGATTCTATTAGATATAGTTGGGTGGAGAACATCATCAATCCGTCGTCAACATGAACTACCAAAGGTTTGTTTATTCCCCTTGTCCATTTGATCATATTATCAGTTTATCACATAATGTTTCCTGCAAGTAATTTCATTTTACTCATAATCCTTGAACTGCTCCATAAGTAATTTTTTTTTTTTTTTTTGTTTTTTTTAGTCCAATCTTCTTGTGAAGCATGAGAAGTATCCACATATTGTTTATGTAGAGAGAGATACTGCTGATTATATCTATAATAAAGCGTCTTCCCATGTCATGGAAGCAGTCGACTTGGAAGGTTCGTCAAACTTCTCTCATTATTGGGTCATTATGGTTGATTTTTATATCTCGTTACCTTTTCCTTGTTGCTGATGTAGCTGGCTTTATGACAGTTACAGCCCCCTATCTATATATATGTATGGGAAATAAATTACAGAGAAAAGAGCAGCCATGGGACAGAGAATGTCCTAATGCTACCCAAATAGACATCTAAAAGTACAAATTAACAGAAAAGCAGCTCCATATCGTGTGTTATACATCAAACCTAGAGATACAAGAAAGATCCAGAAAGATGCTAATCAGCTAGATCCTCTTCACCAATGAGCATAGTGTCCCTCTAGACCCTTGCTTAGTTAAGTTTATTTGTCTTTATGCGGATTGAACTGCCACATAAAGTAAACATAAATAAACTACATGATTGGTCATTGCATGGACGGACATGTGTGGAAGTTTTATTGAGTGGTTTGAGTGGTTCTTGTCATGTAAATACTGAATAAAGCATATTTACCTCATTTGAATATATTGTATATGCCGTACTTTTGAGAAAGAAAATAAAGCATAACATAGAAAAGATATCAATAATACAAAGAAGTACTTATATATGTTCTGCTACAACATTATTGTTTTCTTTCATCTTGTTCTTATTTAGCTTATGTCAAGCTTGTGACTCATATGTTGTTTAAAAATTAAATATTTTTGACTGGGAGAATCATGCAAACACTTTTCCCTAAATAATTTTACATTACACATGCATTCTTTTTCACCTTGATATGTGCACATCTGCATTCTTAGTTAATTGAGGTCCTTAGTAAACCAGGTGAACCAGAAGAAACAATTAAGATGAAGCAAAAAGTGAGAACACCAGTTCCCTGAAACTCTGAGCCGTCAACACCTACATACAGATACATTATCATTTGGAGTACTTCTGGATATCCACAAAGTATAGTGGCATAAATAATATAAAAAAAAAGGTTTTCAAAAACAAATATTCTTGATAAAATTCCTTGAAGGAATGTTATTCTATTGCATTACGTTATGTGTAAAATGGAGCCATTTAAATGCTACCAAAATCCCAAAATCCTGTTGGCGGAAATATATGTGTAAAGAAAAGTCCAATCAATTGCATTCCCAGGATTCTTTGCTAACACACCCTGTACTTTTCATCCATATCTGAGGCAATTGACTTGCATTAGTTGCCAAAGGTCAAGTGTCATTATCCTAGAGATCTTTTGTTTTATTTTAGTGTAAGAACATAACAAAAAAGCAATGTTACAAAATTGGGAATAATTTGAACCAAGTCCAACTAAAGAACATAAAGCATTATTTGTTGTTTTGACATCATCTTATGTTAAGTGTTGAATATATGATATATTCTTTCATAATTCGTTTAATACTGATGTTGAACACAATCTTATTGAATTCTCCAATTGGTGGAATAATCACTAATATGCACTTTTTTATTTTTTATTTTTTATATATATATGTCTTATTAGTCATTCGCTATTACTAATATAATATTCGCGTACTAAATAATTATTTAAAATTAAAATTCAGATTTAATTTTATACTTCTTACGAATAATATCTTTGTAGATTATATTTTATATCAATATTTATAATCACTTATTTTTTTTGGAAATGTAAGTAGTTCCATAGAAAGAAGAGGAAAAAAAGGGGGGCGGGGGGGTGGGGGGGGGGGGGG
>JAUPMG010000003.1:5238768-5249552 GCA_031762675.1 Pachysandra terminalis
GACACTTTCGATAAATATCCTCTAATCCATTTCGTCCACTTAATGCCGAAACCCTTCCATTCAAGCACCGAATCAATGAAGCCCCATTCTACCCTATCATAAGCCTTCTCCCAATCCAATTTGCACGTTAGACTTGGAATACCACTCCTCTCTCTTTCCTCCACCACCTCATTTGCCACTAAAACACTATCCAAAATTTGTCTCCCAGCAATGAATGCAGATTGATTCATATAAACTACGTTCTCAATCACCATTTGGTGTCTTTCCACGCACTGCCTTCCCGGAAGTGTGAAAACTAAGAAGGAAATTAAGGTGCTATTTTTCCAAACCTGTTGTGATCTTGCTCAGTCCTACATGCAATTTACAGAAGTTGACGTCTGTTGGAAATTGTTAAAATTGAAAAAGTTGAATCTGATCCGTACAAACTTTAAAAGATTTGAAGTTTGAATTGAGCTCAAAAGTATAGTTTCTAGGTCTATGTTTAACGGTTTATCTATTATAAACTGTCTTTTTCAAAATCTAATAGAAAGGAAAAAATGAGTTCATTAATCTCGAACAAGTTTACGTGAGTTCTAAATTTTCTAAAGATTGAATTGTGACTGAAAGTTCAACTAATTCAACAAAGTTTAAGATGAGTTGTTTGAGGTTTGAAGTACTTCATTAAGTTATTCACAAATGTCTTAGATCTGAACATGAGGCAATATGGGCCACGAATTTAGAATAGTAATTCAGACCCCAGCAAGTTGGGATAAGGCAATTTGTTCTGTAATTTTTACCTGCTATAATGTTTAGAGCAGAATGTTGGGCAGCAAAGTAGAAAGATATCCATAGAATGGTTGTTGCTGAATGGGAATGTTGAAATAGATGTGCTGAAAGAGTAGTAAAGATAAGGTAGGGAATGAACACATCGGATGTCTAGGAGTAGCCCAAATAGGAGATAAGGTGAAAGGTTAGTATGGTAAGATGGTTTGGGCATGTACATCTGAGACCTGAGGAGGTGCCTTTGACAAGGTGCGAGGTGTTGCATACTGAAGGATAAAAGAATTAGAGGAAAGCGAAAAAGAATGTGGATAGAATCGGTTTAAATACACATACTTCGATCAAAGATGTGGTTTTTGACAGATTAGGATGGTGATACATGATGTGTTTCCGCCCCCTACTTATTGAGAGTTGTATATAAATCAAAACCATAATTGTAAATGGATCAATTCTTTTCCCCTCTTCTTTGTGTGTGTGTGTGTGTGTGTGTGTGTGTGAGAGAGAGAGAGAGAGAGAGAGAGAGAGAGAGAGACTTTTAGTTGATACAATACATCTAGCATTTTCCATGAGTGTTATTGCATGTGTTGTAATTCATCTCTTTTAGTTTGATTGACAATTTAAATAGTAATTTTCCTTTCAGTTATGAATTATTACATGTAGTTATGTTTCTGCAACATACTGATGGTGTAGTTATTGTTTTTGCAAGTATATTTCTTTTTATTGTCAGATGATCAATGGTTACTTGACCTTTTCTTTTTCTTTTTCTTTTCTGTCCACTTCACAAGAAATCTGGTTTTTGACGGGTCATTGTTTTGCAACATATTGATTGTATAAATATTGTTTTGTAAATATTTGTTATTGGAAAATGCTTGATGTTAATTTAAAATTTTTCTTTTGTCCATTCCCGACAAATCCAGGTGAAGAGCTATTGGTTGAATTCAGATGGTTCAGATGTGGTATTCCACATGATAGATAACTTCCTTCTCTAGTCTCTTTATGAAGTAGGTGTTCTCCAACTGGCTCTTTATTCGGTTAGATTTATTTTTCACTTTTGTATCATGTACATTATTACATGGAAGATGATTCTTGTACAGTAAATATGCTTGAAAAAATTAACGGTGCGCTCATATTTAAGCTTCTTTTTCTTTTCCTGTTGATTATCCAATATTGTAATTTTAGCAGTATCAGTCATTGAACATGCTCAGTTTAGGAAGTCATAACCAGCTGGTACACACGGTCAATTCTTGATGGAGATATCTTGCTAATCAAATTACGCATGGATCCCTATTCATTTTATAGAGAGTTCTCTTTTAAAGAAAGTCAAAAGAACTTGGGCCTTCCAAATAGCACACACATTTATTTCATAAGATACCATCAGATAATAAAAGAAGCAATCTATGTTTTCTGCATATAGTGTACTAACAAGTACAGGTGCAAAATGTGTCACTTCAAACTGAAAAACAACTCACCCAAACCGATCTTTGTTCTGTTTTGGCTGAGTTTCTAATCATTTGGTTCAGTTTTTTTATTCTGAAATTACTAAACAGAATTAGATTGGTGCCTATTTTGGGTTGAAGCCTCAGTTAAATGGAACTAAACCGAAACCCAAAACCCGAACTTTAATGCACAGACCTCTAAACTGAACCAACCAAGCTGATTCAAACTGAATATATAATGCACTTTTAAAAGATAAAACCCAGCCCAAACAGAAATGAAGTTGCAATTTTTGTTGGGTTGGTTTCCGTTTCGATCATCTTATTCAAAGGAGAATGCAGATTCCAGATAGACGTGTCATGTATTAGAAGACACAGGAGAATGCCCATCACCTTGTCTTTCATTGGCCTAACGATAAAACCCAGCCCAAACAGAAATGAAGTTGCAATTTTGGTTGGGTTGATTTCCGCTTCGATCATCTTATTCAAAGGGGAATGCAGATTCCAGATAGGCGTGTCATGTATTAGAAGACACAGGAGAATGCCCATCACCTTGTCTTTCATTGTCCTGTTGCCTCGGGTTTCTGGTGTTTCCTTGAGAATCTGTTCAATATAGCTTGGGCCTGCCCTAATTCTGTTTTTGAGGCTTCTAGGTCATTGGGGGAGTTTGGGTAGCATTTTTTTTTTTTTTTTGTGGAGTTTTGCTCCTTTTGTTATTTGTCAGCATGTGCAGAAGAATGTAGAGAAGAATTTTTGACGGTAAAGTGAAGCTTGTTTGGTCTTGTTGTAGGGAGATAGGGTGGTTTTTTTTTTTTTTGTACAATGGGTATTCTCTATTAGTGTCCTTAGAGATGTTCACAATGATGATTTCATAGGTAGGTGGGATGCTCTTCTGTTTGATTCTCTTTAGGAGGGGTGGGGCTTTTTAAGCTGGTCAGAGGTCTCTCACCCTCTGCCTATTGTATATTCTAATTTTAAATAAACAAAGCTTACCCCTCGAAAAAAAAAAATCAGAAGTATCTGTAAAATAAGGATGAACAGCAGGCCTAGATGGTAACACCTAGGACTGGACATATTCCTCACAAATTTACAAATAGAATTCTAAAATCTTGAAATCATCAACTCTCAACTCAAACTCAATTCTCAAAACAAAAACAAATTATACAATGCTTCGGGCAACTAATCCTTGATGTAGATTAGAACTTACCATAAAACCAAAACTCCCTCATCTATTTTAAAACAACCCCATTTTTTCTAAAACTATTAACTATCTTTTTTACTAGAAATAGAAAACAACAAATTTTAAAACCTCAACCTAAAGAGCAGATCCCGTCATGAACTGATGTTCCTTTAATTTTTTAACTATAACTATCTCCATAGCGCATCCAAATGATGTAATCCTTATCATGATTTAAAAAGTATTTTTCGATACCGATTGGACGATCCATATTGGTGTCATGCAGAACCGGTCGAAGAAATACAACTGGTTCATACCAGTCGGTACATGAAAGAGTCCTCATTCTACCCAATGTCTGAGACCAATATCTAGATAATGATACAGATTACCAATCTGTATCGATGTCAGAGCTCACCAATATAGTTATCGATACCATTACCCCATATCCTGATCCCTACCTCGATGGATAGGTTATTGAATAAGCTACCTTAAAATGCTGAATTGAAGTGATGAGGTATTGATCCCATGTGCCATAAGTCAGCAATAATGTCGAGGTTGTAGCTTCTTTAAATTAGATTCTACTAGTGAACCATTGTTTCTTCTTCTAGGAGTATCTTGAACTTGCCTACCTATGAAATTCATGACTTTTGGCTATGAACATTCACAAACCTGAGCATCACCACACATACTCCTCTCCGGCTTCAAACATGATTTTGACAATACATGAACAATCAACTTTTTTTTTTGATCGATAACAGAGAAATGGTATAAATCAAAATAGGAAAGTATGTGCACGATTCCAAGAGGAATCAAAAAGCATGAGAAACAAGGAAAAGCAAGCAAACACTTCCACAAAAGAGCAGGCTAGACATCACACATCACTAAACATCAATCCCTCCAACCATCTTTGGGTCAGGAATCCCAAAAAAGAAAACCTCACTACCTGCACCCCTTCTTGCCAAAGAATCAGCCACACTATTCGCCGACTAGGGACGTGTGTAAAAGAGGCATTTACACCACGGACCAAAAATCTGGTCAAATGCACAAAATGACCATCTCCAAGATTTGCGAACAGAACTCCTCATCCAAGAGAAGACTGAGAAGGAATCACCCTCTATATCCAGCTCCACAAAGCCATACTGTATCACCTCACGAAGCCCAGTAATCAAAGCCATAATATTCTTACTAGCCTTTAATGCGATCATAGCATAGTGTTTGAACTCGGAATTAGGATTGGGATCGGCCGAGACGGATCATATGAAATTAATTAAAAAAAAAAAATCCAACTCATTCCGATCCATCTCGGGATCGGAACGATCCAAGGTTTTTATGTTATATATCGGGATCGGACCGACTGGGAGATCGTCCCGGTCCGATCCCTAACACTATGGATCATAGTATTGTATCTAGTAGACCACAAAGTTGCAAAATAGGGTTTGTTGGGCTTAGAGATTCTCTCCAATATTGAGACAAGCAGCTTTACTAAAGTCTTTCATGTTGAAGATACCATCAGTTATGTGAAACTAATAATTTAAATAATAGTTGTCCTATCAACAGCTCTTAGATGAGGAATTGGTTGTTGTTAGCACTTAAACAGTGTTCTTGTTCTTGAAACTTGTGTGTTTGGGGCAGAGGTTATGGACCAAGCCATGCAAACAGTACTAAACATGTAGCAGTAACACCACGCACCATAATGTAGCCTTACTAAAAGAAACAGTGGTCTAGCTTCTGCTTCAGAGAGTGCCATTTTGGTTATTTAGTCACTGACTCAAGCATGAATCATTTGAATTTGAAGTAGACTTAGATTTTTACCGTGTCTATTTGATTTAGAGCATGACCATGATATTAGTTAGCTGGTTCTGTTTTGTAAGATGGATCCTAGTGGAAACAGATAGGTGGCGAGAATATTAATTCTGAAACCACAATATGTTGTTGTGGACATACACTTGACATGCTAGTGATTTTCAGCTCCTGATTACTGCTAAAAGACTGCAAACATCTCTGCTTTGATCATTCCACATTTTTGAAGTTGTGAGCTGGCCTAGTCGGTGAAATCTCCTAGTGTTCATACTGAGATTTGGGTTCGAATCCCCAGCTCAAATATTGGCTTTGAGCTAACTTACCATAATACCAATCTCCCTACGTACCCCTTCCCTAACCACTAAACGAAAAAAGAGAAATATAAGTAAAGACCATGCCACTGAATTCCAGTGAATGCAATGTCGGTGAAACTTGGCGACATGTCGCCATTTCCCCCAAGGGCGATACAAAATCTGGCTGTAAATCGCCAGATTTCGTTTCTACCCCCATGTCAAGCTACATGGGGGAAAATTTTCAAATTTTTTCGATATATCCCACATGTCTCTCGACATGGGCGACATGGGGGAAAATTTTTAATTTTTTTTTGAAAAAAATGAAAAAACAATTAAATAAATATTGTATGTTAGTAAATATTAACTTTGAAATTGTTTAACTATTTTGCGGGAAAAAAAAAACAGATTGAAAAAAATTGAAATTATGATTTAAAATTGGTATTGTATGTATCTTATTTGCTTATTTTCATGTGCATTTAGTTGTGAGAAGTACAATGTATGAGGATATAGCTTAAATAGATCATATTACATCAATTTTTACACAACTTGCACACCCACAGCGAGTAGGTGAACCTCCCTCAAGTAATGTCCTTGATATGTAGACATTTGTTTTTACATTTTTTGATGTATCATGATGTATTTGACACTAATAAAGGTTGTTTAAAACTTGGGGGGAAAATCCATCAAAAACCTCACATTTTCCCAGATTTCCCCATCATTACCCCAGATTTCCCTTTTTCCCCTAATGGATATGGCTCTTGATTTCTAGTTTTATGTATCTTTAGTTCGACTTACATTCACTTTTAGTTTGGCTTAATTACATATAGCATCTTTTTTACAGCTTACAAACCCGATAGCGTATAAGTTAACCCCCCCTCAAGTAATGCCTTTTAATGTGTAGGCATTTCTTTGTATTTTTTATGTATTTGGATGCAATTAGGCCTTAATTAGACATGTTTAAAATTTGAGGCAAAAAATTCCATCAAACATCCATGGTTTCCCCACATTTCCTCTTGGTTTTCCCTTTTTTCCCCCATGTCGGCGACATGTCTCCAGAGCCACATGGCAACATGCCAAGCGACATCAACATGGCGAACCTTGCTGAATTCATGAGCTGTTTCAAAATGAAGACTTCGTGATGTTGCATCATTATTCTTGTTGTGACCTTATCTCTCCAATCCAGGTAGAGTCTTACCAGTTTATTAGTAGAGATACACTATTTACAAATCGAAAAAGAGAGTCTACCAATGCATAAGAATAAATGGAGGCACAGACGTGATACGCAGACATGTTAGAATGTGTGTTAATCTCTATTATAGTGCCTGTGAGCAATGGTGGAGCCAAGGGAGGGTAGGGACCATTACCCCAAACTCCACAAAAAAAAATTTAATAATAATAATAATAAAGAAATAAAGAAATAAAGAAAAAAAGAAAAACAATTTAAAAAAAATGAAAATTTGAAAGTCTATAAAGTTGGCCACCCATTATGACCATTTTAATTTATTTCAATGGCACCCCCCACCCGAAATTCTAAGTTATTCTTTTTATGCATTATAAAATAAAATTCTCTATTAACCTCTCAATATATTTGTAGCTTCAAATTCCTTCCCGAACTATTTAAGTTCTTTTACACCCAAGAAATCAAAGTTTGATTTTAATTTCGTCATTCTCTATATTTTAAAAAAAATAAGAGATTTATAATTCACATTCTTTCCAATGCTTATAGGTTCTCTTCGTCATACCCAATATATCAAAGTTCGGTTTCAATTTCTCCTAAACCCCCATTTTTTATTGTATAAAATAGCAACGCTACTCTTCTTACCTAGAAAAAACTAGTGCAATATGTTGGTGAGTGACATCTCACGTTATAATAGTAAAGTTTTCAGTACATTTGATCTAAAAATAACTCTATGATTAGTGCTAAAGAAGTAGTATTACTCAAAATTTACCATCAAAACTTAGTAGTGTATATATATATATATGTATGTATTACAATATATAGACGAATAAAAATTCTATTTCAAATTCAACTTTTTTTTTTTCTGTTTTGAATGACTAGTCATTTAAATAGAAAAATTATCCCTATATCTATCTTCTGCAGAAAACAAATATAGGCATGTGCATAAAATGCATTCGTCAAATGTTTTAATAATTATCATAGTTTTTGATAAAAAAGAGGTTAGATTTAAGGAGAGTTTTATCTACCTATATGAATCTGACTTGATTGATGAGACAAACCATAATTAGAACCCTAGCAAGGCACAAATTTCAGTATTACACAGGCATATGATTTGGCAAACCCCACTTGTCCACGTGTACCTTTTTTTATAGCTCTAATGCATATGCTAGGTTTCAACTCTAGACACATTTGCCACATGGCAAAAAGGCATCCCTAGATTATGAAAAATATTAAAATACTTGATGATTACTTTTAAACGTGAAAGATATACATCTTAATGGGGTTTATGTGTGTTCTCATATTTTCCACATGGTTTATCCAAATGGCTTCATATCAAGTCCACGGTCTAGTCATATCATCACTCCATGTGGTAGAAAACCTAATCTCACCAAATAACTAAACTTGGTGAGATAGACCAAAATATTTTTCACTTATATATATATGTGTGTGTGTGTGCACGTATATATATATGTATATATTTGATATTGATCTGAATGACCTGTTGGTTAAACCGGCTCCCCGAGAAATTTATTTGGCTTTGTCCTTACCTGTGAGAAGTGGGAGATAGTGCAAACTTTATGATGTAGAAGGGCTAAAGGAAGATTATAAAGGATATGGATGCATGGTTCAAAATATCGTATCTAGGTAGCATATTGATTAGTCCAAAACATATATGTATCGAGATACCTATCAGATGCACGTGGAAATGCTGTAAAAATCATGGATGCTCCTCCATAGCCCTTGAAACTTTAACTTGAAAACACCTCTTCACATTAGGGTTTCCATCAGCAAGAGGATATTTCAATCTAGTGATCCCCCTCTCCCTTTCATCTCCTAGTGGAAGTAGCTACAGTTCGTCCATAATCTATTTCCATCAATCAGCTCTCCATGCTCCTGACCAATGTCAACTGGTATCATTTGCTCCATCTTAGGTGCCATATCTACAACTAAAGCACAAGAATAACCTAAGTACTTAAAATTTAATAACATGCAAGAGTTGCTTAGACAACACAATATAATATAATTAGGCAAAACAAGACATTAATATGATGTTTACTAAAAGTAATATAAAATTTTATTTAAAGATGAAAAATATACATTTGTGCCTGAAGAATATTTTTATTTTAAAATTATTTTATAACAAAATATTTTCGTAAAAATATATATTGTAATCAAAATATAAGATGAATCATCGAGCTGATAGATCAGCCCTAGATTCATCACATAGAAAAGAAACCAATTCAAATAATATGGTTCAAAAGTTTTTTTTCTCAAGAAAAAAATAACTGGATTTTTCTAAACTTCCAAAAAAATTCAATCTTGACAAAAAAGCACCAAGATCTATGGATTCCACTTGAAATCCATAGAGTTATGTATTGGAAGTCATTTACATCTTGATAGAATGAAATATATTATTAAAAAGGCTAAAAAATAATATTTCCCAGACTTACATCCAAAATAGGAAAATCTCAGTTTGATCCGCAATCATTTGTTGTTTCAATCTGAAACAAGAAGATTGTAAGACGTTTTTGTACAATCTATGATGGGTTTCAATGATTTTTTGAATGAGTTTGTGAGTTGGGAGAACTTACAAGTACAATAGGCTGTTGTTTTGCTTGGCAATCTGCTATTTTTTTCTCCCGATACTTATCGATATGTATCGACCATATCAGTTGAAGAATGTATCGTGTCAGTAGTACAATCGATGCAATACAAATATGGACTGATACACTGTAAATATATAAATTATCATATCAAGCCTCCATGTATCATATCAACTAGGTCGATACACGATACGTACCGACCGATACAGTTGATACAATATGATATTTTGAACCTAACTAAATATAATCTAACTAGTTTGAAAGCACATAATCTAACTAAATATATTGTTTGGAGTGGCAAGACAAATTTTTGTTCCTGACCTAAGTAGTTGGGGCAAGGCATTTATTGTTATTGCTGTTGTTCATGCTAAAAAGAAGATTATGAATTCATATTACAATTCATGATGAAGTTTGTTGAGGAAGTTTGCTGAACATTTAAATACTGCTAAAAATACAAGCGACTAGCAGACTACTGTGTGCATCTGAAGAGTAACAACCTCTATTTATTATCTTTAATTTCAAAATCATTGGAGCAAAATGCTTTATAAACATCACAATTGTAATCCACACTTGACGAGTTCAGCTATAGCTGGGTTCAGTATACTTTTTTTTCCCCTCTCTCTCTTTTCTTGTCCCAAAACTCATTCAACTTACACATATAGGCTATTTTGCCTTTTACATATTCATGTCTTCTGAGAACCATCAGAAACCAAGGTCCAGAAAGATGTTGAGACTGTTAGGCTTTTTATCAAGAAAAAGAATAGCCACGAAGAAATTCCTTCTTATCTCTCTTTGGGCATTCCTCTTTTGTGCTGCATCATACAAATACTAGTGAGCATGCTGAAAAGTTTATTCTTCGTATACATCAATAAATTGGATTATAAATTACCAGCCAGTTTCTTGAATATCTTTCTGGTTGATGTTTGCTTCTGTCTGCCCCTGGAATTGTGATGAAACACCTGCTTTCTCTGTCAGCAGACTTGATAAACTTCTGCAGAACTGGTTATCATGATCACGTTAACAGAGTTAGTAAACATGGATCCACAATTATAATCATTTTATGGAAAATGATCTTTACCTCTTTGTAGACTCTTAGCTCCCCTGCAGATTTTGATATTTCTACCACACAATGTTTAGGTGTCACCGTGATCACCTGAGGATCAATAACCCATATGTTGTGCATTAGGCCATACAGTTAAGACTGATTTTTATTTGCAGGTAGAATATTGGAAATTTAGTTACCTCAGCTGATAGGTAGACATGTGAACTAGAACATCTTGTCAACCTCGGTCTTTGATGAATTTTCACCTGATATGTTTAATAATAATCAATTAACTGTGATAGATATATATGTGTGTGTGTGTGTGTGGAAAGCTCCTCTTGAAGATGATCGAAGTTGGTAGACAATACCTTGGAATTATTCATTCTTTCAACTGTGAGACTTGCATCCTTTGCAGCAACTTCAATTTTCTCTATGGTCTCATTAATTGGATGTTTGGATCCAAGCCTTGTTTTCTGTTTGTCATTGTCCTAAATGAA
>JAUPMG010000003.1:5259860-5271944 GCA_031762675.1 Pachysandra terminalis
GTTAAAGGGTAAATATGTAAAGTGTCTATATGGTTGTCCCACATTGGTTAAGTGTTAGAAGTATAGGTTAAGTGCTAGCCTATAAATAGGCTCCTTGTATTCTTTGTTCATAAGTAAGTTGAATATAATATAATTATTCATTCTTCATATTTACATAAACTATCCTTTCTAAGAAAAGATAATTAATAGGAATTCAATAAAAATGAGAAAGACATAAATAAAATAAAATAAAATAAAATAACAACGACAATGACAAAGACATAAATACCCCTCTCAACATTGCTCAACCTGAGACCATACCATGTAAGATTCTAAATGTCATACATGTACCGCTGCAAAAAGAGTTTCGGGGTCTCCAAGTTCAATGTATATCAAATGCTCAAAATGGCATCAAAGCAACGTTATCAATCTCTAGAAAGTTCGAACTGGAAATGCAATTAAATTCAAAATATGGCTTAGCAAACAATTGAAGTAGCCATCTATAAACTGAGATTTTAATTTAAACAAGCATTTCAAAAACTCTGTTCAAGCATAAATGTGGGATAAGTCCAAAACCTTTCTGATTTCATCCAATAGCTTGTAAAAATCAGTGTTGTGAGGGCCATGCTCATTGTGGCTGAGCTCATGCATCATTGTATCAAGAATCTGATCATGGGGGAAGAAATCCCACTCCCTGTTTGGCCTCCGTAATCTGAGCTTAATCTCAGCGCCTCCTCCTATATTAAGCCCCAGCAGAGATGGGTTGGGGGGGCTGGAATTTTATACTTTTGATGAGGAAAAAGTGATACAAAGAATATCCATAAGAAACAAAAAAGTATGCTGAAATTTCATTACCAGAATTCAGAAAGCAGCTTGACTTTCCATTTCCTTTTGCTCATTATTGGTTGTACCTGCTTTGCTACAGTTTCAAGAATCTGCATTGCTTCATCTTCACCAGGCTTTTTCAGAGGCTTGATTTCCCAGACCTTGTTAAGATCACTCAGATCCATTCACGTGGACAAAATTCCTAATAAATGCAAACAAGGAAATAGTTTTGTTTAATTTCAAATGGTTCATCATTCTTTGATTTGATTTCTGAATCTAGCCACTAAATCAATATTAAACTAATGGATTATGAAAAGAGGAGGAATATAATGATAAAAAAAAATGGAAAAGCTTGTTTAATATGTCAACGCATCAGGTTCCTCCAGTGTCACTAGTTTCATGGGAAACAACGAATATCCGAATTCTATAAATGGATAAATCAGCACCAACATAATGTGTGCAAGGCTGGTAATGGCATTTACAACTTTTGGGCCAACAAGTTAAATCCCTAGAGGGGTCTATCTCAGGTAGAATATCGACACACCCAATTTATCTAACTTCCTGCATTCCATGCCCATCTTATCTGCCTGGTCTGGTCCCCAGATGCCATAAAAAAAAATATAATAATAATAATGAAAAAATTCCACACAGAGAGAGAAGATTAGTTAGAATAGATGTGTTTTCTCTAGAAACAATTTTAAACACTTCAAAATGTACAACTTCTTCCAAATAGTAAAATGCCACAATTTTTATTGCATTTTTTTAGAAGACTATATTTTCTTTAGTTCATTGTGCGTTGGTTGATTGTGATAGTTCTAATAGAACACTCCTCCCTCGACCATGTATCAACATCCCAGCCAAAGCCAGCTACTCATCCATTTACATCCACCCTATTTCCCACAACATCTAATGGGAAGAGCTTAACCCCATTTTTCTTTCTAAATGGAGTTCTTAATTTTTCTTTAGAAATAGAAAAAAATAGTAACTAATAGAACTTAAAACGTAAAAACTAAAAATAAATAAATGAAATAAGATACATACCATGTACATAATTAGGATATCCATATTAGCAATTTTGAGCAGACACCCACTTAGAAAATAATTAAAATCTCTCTATCATAACTTAAATTAGAACATGAATGCATAATCCTTGAGAGATATTTCCATCGATTTGCAAATTATTCAAAATGAGATATAGGGACAATGTGCATCAATAAGATTCCCATGGTAAAATTTTGAATTGATACACTCTTAGCAAAATCATTATAATCTCTCTGTCAGGACTTAATTAGTACATGACATGCATGCTACTTTGTCAGAATTTCCCCAGGCTTGCAAAGTATTCACGACTTGTTCTATATTTAATTGAAGATTTCATTATGAGATCTCACCATCACATCCTTAATTTGCATGTCTATATCTCCGATATTGGTAATTGAATTTGATTTACAAGGAACAAACACCAAAATCACACCACAAAAGCAGTAGATAACATGAGAAGTAAAAGAGAAGAAGAAGCTAAGATAATCAACCAAAGATGAAGGGAAAGAGCGGAAAGAAGCGAAGATAAGCGAACCCCAGATACAGAGTGCAAGCTAAGAGTAGAAAGAGTTCATAGTCAGGAATTGAGAGCTACCTGCAGATTAGATTTCAGAATGATCAGGAGCTTGAGAGTTAACAATATTTAGATGACTAGATTGATCCTGTCCCGGTCAGCAGAGGCCAGAGAGAGAGAGAGAGAAATCGCCGATCAAATGGAAAGAGCCAACGCGATAAACAACCAAACGTTTGTCTTGTAATAACCTTTCCTTTAAAGTTGCTAGTAACCTTATAAAAAAGTGAAGATCGTGGTTACTGTACATTGGTTCCGCCAGAGCAAAATGTCCTTCTTGCCCTTGGTACAATTATATTTATGCCTTATTTATTTGTAAATTGTATGTTTGCTTAGGTTATTGTGGACCATTTTGACAATGTTTGTCATCTTGTGTTCCTACCATCGGTTCCGCCCTTGCTAAATGTCTTTTTATAAAAGCTATTGTTTCTATTCTTTTGTTCCTGAGGTTAATTTGGACCTTCTTGACATATTTTATCATATTATGTTTCCTACCATTGTTGTATATCGGTTCCCCGCCTGCTAAATGTTCGTCTCGCCCTTCGCACAGTAAAATCCATTCCTTATATGTTTTTGTTGGTTAGGTTATTTCTGACTTTTTGGACACGATGTGTCGTCTTGTGCTTGCTACCATTGGTTCATATCATAGTCATTTACTTATTTAACTATTGTACAGTAACCTTCTTGCCTTCTTTGTCAGGGTAATTCTGATATTTACAAATTGTTCTTTGTTATTTTGGTTTCTGATATGTGCATTAACGTTAGTACCTTCTTTGTTGTCTGAGGTCTGTTGATTATGAGTTTGTCAATTGCTTTTGTCATAAGGGTAGAGTTGTATATTTAGTTTTGGTCTCTTCAACCATCGCGTCATAAGAATTGTCGACTATACGTTATTCCACTTCCCAACGCTCTTCCATTTTCCAAGAGTTGTAATGACTCAATTTTTTTGCTCGTCTTCAAGATCTTTCTTCTTCGGATTTGTGCTACTTCTTATATTTATTAAAATATAAAAATCAAAATAAAAGCTTAAAAGAGAAAATAATTTATTATAATTTGTTATAATCATTTATCGTTTTTCTCATACAATACAACTTCTCCTTCTTAACTTGCAAAGCAAGTTTTGAGAGTTGCAAGTACAACAATAAGGAAATATATTTTTATTCTCGTCTCTACTTTTCTTCTTCGTCCTAAGCCTTTGGCCTCATTCTCATTTCTTTTCTTGGAAAATTACAACGGATTTGCGGTTAAGCTTGAAGTAAGTGAAAAAATATTTATGCTTTCGTACTGCAGCGTTTACAATTTTTTTTGAATGTTTTCGTTTCCTTTTTTTCATTTTTATTTTATCTGCAATATGTTAGCACATTTGTTTTATGTTTCATACAATACAACTTTTTCTTCTTATTAACTTGCAAAGCAAGTTTTGAGAATTGCAGGTACAATGTTATAAGGAAATATAATTTTGTTCTCTTCTTTACTTATCTACTTGGTCCTCAGCCTTTGGTTTCATTCTAGTTTCTTTTGCTGGAAAATTACAACGGATTGCGGTTAAGCTTGAAATAAGTGAAAAACTATTTGTGCTTTCGTACTGCAACGTTTACAATTTTTTTGGATGTTTTCGTTTCCTTCTTTTCATTTTTTATTTTTATTCATTGGGGATTCCAATTGTTATTGTTGTTGTTTTTGCATTTATTTTCCATGTTGCTTTCAAATGATAATTTGTTCTAGGGTTTTGATAGATTATTTTCAATCTCTTATTTGCTTTCCATTTGTCAAGTGAACTAACTAGGGGAAATGTCTTTTGTTTGTTTGTGCTGTTGTTGTTGTTATCATATTCGTTTCCTATCATAATTTAAATTTGTCTTAGATTTAATGATTTATAATATTTTTTAATTAAAAATATTTTCGATGTAGATCACATTGTGTTTTAATGGCTAGACTACTGAGACAACGTGTTGCAAGAAATTTAAGTGTACATATGTGTTCTCTATTTTTTTTGTTAATTGATTTGTTGCACTACTTTACCTCTTATCTATAACTGAAATGAAGTCTAGAGAGAAATATGAGAAAGTTGTGCGGGAATATCGACGGCAAAGAAGCTTGCAGAGATTGCGAGCAGTTCGTGCATAAACTTTTGCGTATACATCACAACAGTTGATGGTATGTGTTTTTAATTCTAATCATTAATTATCTTAGTTCATTTTTTAAATTTATTTTTAACGACTTTGTAATTATTGTATCTCCTTTAGTAAGTAAACAAATAAATTTACGCTTCCCTGATCGAAATACTTTGTTTCGTAAGTCTGTTGTTGTTTTTTTTTTGGCATCAGATACTTTGATGCAAATTTAATAATAACGTACTCTATGAGACTAATAATTATTTTTTCTATTTTTATGACAGCCAATAATTATGTTTGACGATGCCGATCTAATTGGTATTTATTCTCTTCCTTTACAATTAATTGAAGAACATATTTTGGGTCGTATAATTTGTGATGAGAGTGTGGATGTCGATCTTTGTTCTACTCGGATGATGTTAGTACTTTTATTTATTCTCCACGTTTTACTTAATATGTTGTATATTTGTTGTGTCAATTGTTTTTATTTTACTAGCTTGTATTTCTATTTCTTTAAATATATATTGTTACTTGACTTACAAAGTGAATGTATTGTTATTACAGGTGTAGAACTTTTAATATTATGGGATACTCTAACTGTATATTGAAAAATGTAGAAATTGAGTTTACGAAACATCACCCTATTATATCTAGACTGTCGTACAAGTGCTTCCTGCAGCGGTGTGCTGAAGCTGGAAATGTGAATGCAAGTCTTATATTAGGAATTGTAATGTCTTTTACTTGTACTTCATATTTACAAAACAAAAGAATATTTGTATATTATGAGTTATTAGAGGTTAACTATGACTTGTGTATTGGAATTGATATGTATGGTGTTCTATGTTTTACAGTTTTGGTCTTTTTCGGGAGCTCTTTTTGATGTATCATTGAGATTTCTTCAGCAAGCATCGGATAATTCGTACTTAGTTATGTACGCACATGGTATGTTGATGTTCAATATTGAAGATGCATGTGAAGTTGCTTTAGAATAGATTCGTGTTCTTCTTGAACGATCAAAATTGACGACATTGTATAGTTTAAGGAGTCGATTGTTGTCGTTCTTAGAGTATAATTTATTCAGTATTGAAGTGATAAAACCATTTCCTTGGCTTTGTGAATTTGGAGGTTGTGGAACTGTGTTTCCATTATACCTCCCTAATGAACAGATGGCTCTTTTGGATATGCTTAGTTGTTATGTGTTCTGCATGGTTGCTTATGAACATGAAGCTTTGCGCCATGGTATTACGAATCTTTTTTGGCAGTTATGGTTTTCCTTCATGCTAAATGTTGTACATCTTTTGGGGGAACTATGTAGGTTGCTAAATTTTTGGTTGTTGTTTCAGTTGTAGAAATGATCTCTTATATTAAACTTTAGTATAGTCTTTGATGATTTATATTTTAACATTTTACTCATTCAGTTTATGTTGGTCTAAGAAGAAAAAAGAATGGGATATAAATTTGTATGTTGTTTTCTTAATTATTCTTGCATTTGTTTCCCCTCATAATGTGTGCTATTTTTATATGCATTCACATTCTATCCCTCATAATCTCTGTTATTTATGTTGTGTCTTTGTTGAAGGATGAAAGGTTTCATTTCAACAAAATGGAAAAGATAGCGTGTTGTTCTTCTCTATCTTTTCTTAAGTTTATATGAGCTTCCTGCTATATTTTTCATGCTACTTAATGTTCTTCTTGTGTTTTTCTAGATGGCTGTATTTTGACGGTTGTTTAAGAACTCAGTTTGATACAATGTATTTGTTGTTAGGTAGCGTTTTAAAAGAGAACCTTTTTTCTTCCTCATTAATCTTGAAACCCTTACTCTTTCTTTATGTTTGTTTGGGGTTTTCTATTTGTGATTTATTATTTCTACATATCATTGTATGAATCGATTGATCTATTTGTTGGATTTAAGTAAGTCTGAGCATTTCAATTTGTTTGTCACTTTTACTTTTTTTTATGCTTTCTTTTTTATATTATGTTTTCTAATATTATCTGCTGGTATATTTTCATGTTTGTTTACTCTTCTCTGTGTTCTCTTCTGATTTCAAATTGTATGTTATGTTTCATTTATGTTGCTAAAACGAAAATAGAATAGATAAGGTGCTTTTGGAGTTCCATTTGCAGCTTCGATAGGCTAAGAAGGACTATAATTGTTACGAGAGTCGTAAAGACATGATTATTCCTACAAGTGTTTACAAAATAGACTACGATAACCTTGGTTGTGAAGTTGTTGCTGAAACTACTGCTGGAATTGCAACTGCTTGTTTATTGTTTCAAATGTCAACTTGGTTTCAGTTGGACTACTTGTTTTCTAAGTCATGACACTCTTTCACCTTTCAGTTGGACTACTTGTTTTGTAAGTCATGGCACTCTATCACCGATGGATGTACAAATATGCAACTTGATTATATTGTTTCTGAAGAAGTGGCTTGAATAAATACTGTTGTTACAATGTTTGTGTAAGTGAATTGGACTATAAGATTTCGGTGAAATCACTATATGGTAATTTTAATGGACATTGCTATTCACACTCTCACATAAGGTACAATTCTGACGGTTCCTTCATTTCCACTGTAATATTTAACCACCCATAGATGGTGAATTCCTTAAGGGTTACTCACGTTGTAATGCATTAACAGTCATGTGTTCTTCGAATGACCTAGGAAAAGGGTTTGCCACCCATGAAAGACTACATTCAGTTAACTTCTTAATAATCTTTATTAAAATAAGCTTTACTGAGTTCGAAGTACGCTTGAGAAGGAGTACTTCGAAGACATATTTTGACCTTTCCCTATATGCTTCCTTCGAGTCACGTATATGAACTGGAAGGACTTACGTGTACACTTTATATAAGAGTGCTTCGAAAGAAACACGCTCTTCTTATTTATTAAGATGAATAAAAGGCAGTCAGATTTCTTATTTAGCCAGAACCTTTAAAGATTCTACATTGGTTTTTCGTTAGAAAGATCATTGATCATGAAAAACGAATCACTCAGTGAGTGACTTAAAGTTAAGATCTCTTCATGAGCAAGTCGTAAAATATAGCTATCAGCTTATAAAGGATATAGAGTAGTTCGAAATATTTTGAAGGAGCACGAATTAAAGAACCAAGAAGAGGTCCTTCGGAATTAAACAAAGTACAAATGAATGTTTCCATAATTCGAATTACTCGTTTCCGTAAAGGAGATTGCACTATATCGTTAACTCAGCCACGTGCTAAATCCTTAGTTATTTATATATCTATTATATATCTTATGTGAGGATGGTAGTAGGGTGATGGTGTGGTGTGTTTAAATACAAGATCCCAAAAATAGTCTAAGGCATGTAAAAGTTTATGTTTTCTGTTAAGTTGTGTTACTACTGTTAGTATACCAGAGGTCCATGCGCGAATGAAGATAGTAAAGAAGATGTATATGTTCTTTTGAAAACAATAGGAGTGGTATATGGGTATTACACGAACGCTGAAGGGAGGTTTGTGGAATTTACCCTAATTTAAGATTAATGTCCTTAGAAAATTATAGCCTCGAAGTATGAACTCCAAAAAAAAGGAAAGAGTAAAATAATTTAATAATGACAATCAGTTCATATTTTCTTCTTACAAAAAATTCTCTAAAAAAGTAATATATCCTTATGTTTGTACTAAAGGTAAATTCTGATTGTAACCATGATTCATTGAGTTTTATGGCTTGTTCATTTTAATTCATTTCTTCTTCATTTTTTTAATATTGTTTCTTTAACCTATTGTAATTATTAATTATTATAATAATGAAATGATAATTAGTGTGTTTGTGAAGCAGCAAGTACTGATTTGACTTTAACTTTTACTTTTTGTGGAATTTAATTTATAGAGAAAAATAATTTGGATTACTAAGTTCTTTTAGTAACAAATATAAATTTATATACGAAGTTGAGTTGTGCTTAATTAATAGTTATTCATTCAAATTTTAGACAAGCATAAAGAATGATCAACACATGTGTACAACAATAGAATATTATATTAGCAGTACCTTCTGAAAGAAGGGCGAGGATTCTCTGTGAGGCAAACTGAAACATGTGTACAACAATTGCTGTATGTATCAAACATTTGGAAAAATATAATTATTAATTATATCTAACAATAACAACCTTGTTTCTGTCGCCTTAGTGCTCTATAGTAACTTTGGTAGACGAAAACAACAATTGTTTATCAAGACAGTGATTACATGTATAGAAATTGTTGCAGTGTCTTTCAAACCAAAGTTTTTACAGCAAGAAATTTGTACGTTGGGCAGTGGATACGACTGCTTACGGTTTAAGTAATTAAATATATTTTCAGTAATCGTCTATATAATTTCCAGCATGACATCGTTATGATATATTTCAAACAATGGTTTCTCTGCAAGTTTGAAGGCTCTTTTGAAGTATACTTTGAATGTGTTTGTTTTATTTTAAATTTCTACAACTACTTATAAAAGAAGATTTGTAGAATTTAAATGAGAAATTATAACAAATACCCTTTGTCTAATATATACATTGCAGCATACAAAATATGTAGCATTAAGTTCTGTTATCCATTGCTGAAAAGAAAAACATGAAATTTTTCTTCTGCTACAGCATCACTTTGGATCATTCTATATTTCACAGATATTACTCAATTTGAGTCACAAATATGTTCTTAGGTATGTTTTCTCTTTTTATTTTATTTTTTTTTCAGATTCATAGTATTCAAGTATTTTAGATTAATGCATACAACACATCTTCATATATCTATTATTTTTTCTTTATCCCTAAAAGATTGACTGCTTTGTTTTATAGTATTTTTTGATTTATACATGCACTACAATTTGTGTTTAATTGTAGCTCTAATTTGTTACAAAAATCAGTCATTGTCTACAATTTCTTTACCTATTTGAGTAATATGTATGTTAGAATATATATATGCATATACCCAAGGAAACAATATTAATCAATGTAGACCAATGTACTTGGTGTATAGATAATATAAATACGAATATGCACAGTGTATATAAAGATATAAAAAAACAACATAAGTTTCAAAATGAAAATATAAAAAATAAATTAAAACCATATATTTTCCTATTCATTTCAGTTCCATTATCTAAATATTCGTACTATCATTGTAACAGGAGAAGTAATGGAAATTATAATAGGCTTTGTGTCATTCCCTCCATATATTGTTGCATGTCAAGTCTTGAACATTACAACATTTGGCTACTCAAAGTACCAATCAAATGCTGGTACAAGTAATAACGAAGCTACAAACAATACAAATTCAAATACAGATTAGATGTTCATCGATTTTGCTAAATTACCTCCGTACCAGACTATTCAATTACTGTATCCTCATTTCCTTTATCAACCAATGATAAATACAGTGACACCTATGTACACTAACCTCCTGAGTACAAGTAGTGAGGAATATCGAATGTAGCATAGTGCACAAAAATGGGTGTATTGGGGCTCACCTGCGGAGGGTTGGATTAAGCATAATTTCGATGGAGGGTCTATAGGTGGAAGACGTGGACGTTGTAGTGGGGTTTTCAGAGACCATACTGACAAAGTAATAATAACATTTGCTGATTTTGTGGGAAATAATAATGCATATTTTGCCAAAGCTTCAGGGATGTGTCGAAGACTGCAACTTGCAATCCAAAAGAAATGGAAATGCATTTGGGTTGAATGAGATGCTCTGTTCCTTTTCCAGGCTATATTTGAAAATAAAAGAATGAACATGTTTTCTCAAAACAAAAATTTCAAAATTCGTGAACGATTACGTGACTTCCCAACTTCTTGCATAGTATCCCACGTTTATAGAGAAGGAAATAGTCTTGCTGATAATTTATGTGGAGCTATAAGACATGGCCATGGAAATTATAGTTAGAAGCTGGAAGAACTACCAGAAGTTGCAAAGGAAATCGCAGAAAATGAGCGTAATGGATGCTGATATCCAATAATGCGTTAATAATGACTTCAGTAACCAATCTTGATAACTATCACCCTTATGGTCAGTTTTGTTATTTATAAATCTTTTTGGGTATGTTTTCTTGTTTTAAAGTATGAGTGTCATGCCTCAGATCCCGTAAACCGAATCCCTAGGCGGGATGGCACGGATCACTAGACGTAACCTTCGGGATCCATGCCATTACACCTAGGGATTCGGGTTACGGGATCTGGGGCATGACAGATTGGTATCAGAGCCTAGGTTTGTAATAGAGATAGATGAAGAGAACACTAGAGCACGAAACTATCGCTTAGAAATCTGGAGTTAGGAGGAAGAACTTAGAAATCAAACTTAGGCTGTGTGTTGATTGATTTGATTGAATTGTTTGTATGTGTATGCTTGAACTTTAGAATATGAATTATAGGATTAGTAACTTATACCTTTCTGTGACTTTGTAGATGGCTGGAAAAAGGGGGAGACTGGCTACTAGGGGAGCATCATCCTCTGTGCCCTAGGAGGAGCCATAGATTTCAGATGTCTACCAGATCCTTAGGGACATGTCTGCTATGCAGAGAGATCAGATCCGACTACTTCTCACCACCTTTATGCTTAAGGGTGAAGCCCTACACTGCTGGGAGATGGTGGGGAGGACCACGACAGCAGTCTTGACTTGGGCCGAATTCCGTGGACAGTTTCTGGAGAAGTATCTACCGAGCAGCTACCGTCGACAGATGGCCATGGAGTTCATGCGTCTTGAGCAGGGATCTCTTACAGTGGCCCAGTATGAGGCCAAGTTTGCCATGATGTCACGTTATGTGCCTCATATCGTGGCAAGCGAGGCAAACCGAGCCGCCAAGTTTGAGGAGGGTCTAAGGATAGCCATTCGATCTAGGGTGGTACCATAGACGTTCGAGACTTATGCTGAGGTCCTAAAGTGTGCGCTCCATGTTGAGATGGACATGAACTGAGCCACCGAGCAGAGAGACCGGCCAAGGTAAAGCAAGGGTGGACGCTTCCAGCCCTACCAGCAGAGACAGGACAAGCTTCAGAGGATTGATCATGGATTTACCAGTACTCCTCCTGCTAAGCCAGTTGTGGCACGGGATGTACATGTACAACAACAGCCACACCCATTGCCCTCACAGCAGCAGCAATTCAAGCCGAGGGATCAGAGGGGCCAACGCTTGTGCTTCATCTGTGGGAAGCCAGGCCATGTGCAGAGGAATTGTCAGCAGGAGGCGATGCCATATAGCAAACAGGCGCCACTTCAGCAGACACAGTATGGCAGTGTTCACACTATGGCAGGCACTCCTACAGCTCCCAGAGACAATCGTTCGTCTAACGCGGTTGTCGAAGGTACACTCCATATTTTCCATACCCCTGCACATGTTCTATTTGACTCCGGAGCATCGTATTCTTTTATTTCTAGTTCGTTTATGCACTTCTTGGGATTGGAACCTAGCATGTTAGAGACACCCTTACATGTGAACAACCCAGTAGGAGGGGTAGCTACCATACACCAGGTATGTCTGGCCCGTGTGGTAAGAGTAGGAGATCTGAACCTAGAGACCGACCTGATTGTGCTAGAGATGGTTGATTTCGACGTGATCTTC
>JAUPMG010000003.1:5278028-5296819 GCA_031762675.1 Pachysandra terminalis
TATGAAAATAATGCAAAATATATTTAGAATATGAAAATAATGCAAAATATATAAATATAAATACATTTATTATCAAACAATAGAAATATATCAAAACGTAACAATACAAAACTTTAGGTAAAAAAACTATAAATAAAAAAGAAAAGAAATGGAGATTATGTACATAAAATAGACATATATGGTACAGACATGTATACATAAAAAAATATAGATATATAACTGTAATTTTAATAAATGTATGTATAAGAATATAAATTTTAAAAACTAAAAAGAGGTTTATGTAATTTTAGAAAACTAAAAATAGATAATTATAAAACTAATTTGGTATAAAACTATAATTTTATAAAAATTTGAGTCATTATTTCACTTAAAAAATAACACCGTGGGTTTAAAAAAAAAGTAGAAAACGATAACAGAAAACAAGTGGGGGCCACCATATGGGACAAGTAGGCGTGTCCTAATTGGAGTCTTCTTATTTGGATAAAAAAAAGAAGAGGTATAGAAAAGAAAAAGACGTCACAAAGGAATAAAAAGAAGGAAAAAAAAAAGAAGGAATTTTGGACTAAAATATTCTTAAAAGTAGTATTTGCTTTTAATATATATATATATATATAAATAATATATACTTCGATTTTTTCGATTCAATTCAATCTTTAACCGTAAACTGAATCGTTCGTTTCGTTTTTTCTTTTTTTCTAAAACCAAACCAAAATTTCAAGAAAACAAACAAACAAACAAGCCGACTTTGTTTTTACTATTAATATGAAAGCTGGATGATGCTATTTATTACTTCAACTATTGATTTTTAATGTGAAAATCAGAACTCATAAGCATGTCTTTATTTTTCCCTTTTTATTTCTAATAACCTACTAGCAATCTTACATGCAAGTCATGAACTCCGTTTTTGCCTTAGTTTGAGCACACAAAGTCTTTTTATTATTATTATTATTATTATTATTATTATTATTTGTTCTTATAATGGTGAAGTTAATGTATTATTATATGGAAACTAGATTCTAATCTCATTAGTTATAATCAAGTCCACCAGCCATTGACTTTGTCAAAGAATCTTAGAGCTAAAGGTTTAGTGTTTGAAAGATTGAAAAACAATCATCGTTTTGAGAAGAGATTGGAAGAAAGAGTGTAGAAATGGCGGAGAAGGCTGGGACCATTGTTCTCAACAATCTTATTCTCGAAATCAAGGAAGAATTAAAACTGTTACGTGGGATTAGTGACGAAGTCCAATACATCGGAGACGAATTGGAGCGCATGCAAACCTTCTTACGAGTAGCAGATGCAACAGAAGAGATCAAGGAAAAAGTTGAGATTTGTATTAAGCAAGTGAGAGATGTGGTTTACAGCACTGAAGATGTTCTTGAAGAATTCATGCTTCATCTTGCTACGCAAGATGATGAGGAGGAGGGGTGCTTGGGTTTTCTTTGTAAGATAGCTCATTACATTAAAAACTTGCAAACATGCCATCAGATGGCCTCAAGCATAAAGGATATAAAGAGAAGGATCCAAGACATTTCTAAGGGAAACCAAAGATACTACCCTTTACCCTTTCATCAATAGCCTAGAACAAGGCTCAACGAGTTATTCTTCTTCAATTACTACAAAGTCACCAATATGGCATGATTCTCGAGGGGATGCTCTTCAGATCGATGAGGCTGAGCTTGTGGGCATTGAAAAATCCAAACAAGAGTTGATCGGGTTGCTTCTAGAGAGTGGCCCAGAATGTGAAGTGATTTCTATCACATGCATGGGTGGATTAGGCAAAACGACACTTATCAAAAAGGCCTATGATGATCAGCAAGTGAAGAAATACTTTGAATGTCATGCTTGGATCATTGTTTCACAATCATTCGATGTCAAGGAGCTCTTCAAAGACATGATACAACAACTCTTCAATGAAAATAAGCTACTAGTTCCTCAAGGATTAGACACCAAGACCGCTGTCGGACTCAAGGAGATGTTCAAAGAATTTTTGCAGCAAAAGAGGTATGTGGTTGTTTGTGACAATATATGGAGTATAAACGTGTGGACAGCTCTAAAATATGCTCTTCCCGACAACAATTGTGGCAGTCGGGTCATGGTGACCACACGCTTTTTTGATATAGCTTCCTTCTGTACTAAAGCATCTTACAATGTTGGTCATATTTATGAACTGAAAGCCTTGCCTCCAGAAGAGTCTCAGACTATTTTGCATGAAGGTGTTTCGAAAAAATACTTGTCCTCCGCACTTAGAGGATCTTTCTCAAAGTATTTTGAAAAGATGCGAAGGACGACCGCTTGCAATTGTGGCAATTGGTGGCCTATTGGCAACAAAGGACAATACTAGGAGGGGTGAATTGGAGATGGTTCATCGAAACCTTGTTATTGAATTTGATAAAAATGACAAGCTCAAGAGCCTGAAGAAAATATTGTCCCATAGCTACAAGGACTTGCCGTGCCATCTCAAACCATGTTTACTCTATTTGAGCCTTTTTCCTGAGGACTATGGGATTAAGCCGATGAGGCTGATTCGCTTATGGGTTCCTGAAGAATTCATAAAAGAACAAGAAAAAACAACCTTGAAAGAGGTTGGAGAGAGCTAAGGGTGTAAACGAGCCGAGCTATCTCGGCTTGGGCTTGGGCTCGGCTCACATGAGCCGAGTTTAGATAGGCTCAGCTCGATTAAAGCTCGGCTCAATATCATGTATGATATATATATATATATATATAATAAAACAATCTTCCCTCCACGTGCCAACTATTCTTTTTTAATTCTCTCTCCCCAACGACTCTTCCGTTAAGATTAAAATAATCAACAAATAGAAAAGCTATTGTGCAAAAGTACTGCAAATAATAACGATTGAAAACTATTGTGCAAAAGTACTGTAAAATAATAAACAATTTAAACCTTGAGATTAAAATAATGAAAAAACAGAAAAGCTGCTACAACGTTGAGGATTAAAATATAAAAAAAAATAAACGAAAAAACAAAAAGGGTTGGGCATTTAGTTGGTCAGAAGCTTGAGAATTTAGTTCAACTAGATTTGTCGTCCAACGAGTTCAACGGATCCATCCCCGAAGGATATAGGTGAGTTCAAATAGAATGTTGGTGACGGTGAACTTCGATCTCTGAAGCAATAACCTTAGCGAAAAAATCCCTCAAACTGGATCGTTAGCAAACCGAAATACGACTGCTTTCCTCAACAATCCTTCTTTTTGTTGGTTTCCTCAACAAAGTAAGAAGAAGAGGGAACACGAAAGGGAAAAGGAGTAGAGCAGTAGCGGCGAGTAGTGCAGAGGCAACGACGGTAGCGGAGATTAGCAGTTGCGGCGAGGTGCAGGTGCGGCGGGAGAGGAAAAAAGAAAGGGTTCACGAGCCGAGCTTTTGCGGGTAAAGCTTTTTACAAGCCAAGCTTTTGCTAGTAAAGCCTGAGCCTTGAAAAAATAACGAACCGGAGTCCAAAATTTTTTATTGAGCATGAACCCAGTCTAAGCCTTATCCAGATTTTATGACCCCGAGCCGAGCTGGACAAAGCTCGGCTCGGCTCGTTTACACCCCAAGTCCACGCCAAGACGTGAGATAATGCTACCTTAACATTT
This sequence comes from Pachysandra terminalis, assembly GCA_031762675.1. NCBI lineage: Eukaryota > Viridiplantae > Streptophyta > Magnoliopsida > Buxales > Buxaceae > Pachysandra > Pachysandra terminalis. Next base: position 5,281,623 of record JAUPMG010000003.1, read on the forward strand.
TACCAGCATTCGTCAATGATTGGGTGATCCACGTGGAAAATGGGCATAGGGCATAATTTATTTCCTATTTATTATTAGTTATTTATTTTTTATTTTTTTTGGTCTCAACTACATTGTCCACGTTCGGAACGGGAGCATTAAAGGTAAACCCCTTGCCACGGGTGGTTCTAATGGGATTCGAACTCTAGACTTTTATTAGTTATTTTATTTTACCTCTATCGTTTCTTAGAAACTGCCCATTTTGTCCCAAATCGGTGCTTTTTCACTGCTATAAAATCCGCTGAAAGCAGGGACCTTTTATATAATCTTCCGATCCAAATCTCTCGCGCCTTCTCTCTCTCACAGAGTTCGAGAAAAGCTCGTCCCTCGAGTTAGAAGAGGAAACCATGGCTTCTGTGTCTGTGAAATCCATTTCCACACCTCGTATCGCTTCTTCCACTTCTTCATCAACTTCAAAGCGATCCTCTTCTCTTCTTCCATTTCTCAAATCATCTTCCTCGATCTCTCTCCAGCTCTCTCGTTCTCGGTATTCGTCTTTCGCTGTCACCAACGTTCTGAAAACCTTTGATTCACCAGATATCTCTGTTTCCAAAGGCCGAGATCTGGAGATCACGTCCTTGGATACGAAACCTACGATTCTTGTGTCGGAGAAGCTTGGAGAAGCCGGATTGGAGGTTCTTCGGACCTTTGCGAACGTGGATTGCTCTTACGATCTGTCTCCTGAAGAGCTTTGCTCAAAGATCGCGCTCTGTGATGCGTTGATTGTCAGGAGCGGGACGAAGGTGACAAGAGATGTGTTCGAGGCTGCCAACGGTCGATTGAAGGTTGTTGGAAGGGCTGGAGTTGGGATCGACAATGTAGATCTGCAGGCGGCTACTGAATTTGGTTGCCTCGTCGTGAATGCTCCGACGGCAAACACTATTGCCGCTGCAGAACATGGTATTGCTCTACTTGCTGCCATGGCTCGAAATGTCGCTCAGGCTGATGCTTCAATGAAAGCTGGTGAGCTAGACATGTTGCTTCTATCAAAAAGAGCAAATCTTTCTTGATCTTTCTGCTACTTTATTGTTTCCAAGCTTGAAAATCTTATACATGTTATATGTGTTATAGTCATTTGCCTTTCTTGCAATCTAAGATATCTGTAGTTGAAATTCTTTTTTCTTTCAAATTTTGTTTAAGGATCTCTGTTTTCCTTTGCTTTTAAACGTAAATCAAGATCCGTTTTCTTCTTCAATTAAATCTTAAATCCAAATATGCTTTCCCCACATGCTTGTTAAAACTATAGCATACCATGGGTGGATATGATTTTCGCTCTCAACTGTTTATCTATGACTCTATATTTTTGATTTATATAACAATCTTGGTTGTTAGCTTGATCTGTATATTTCGTTGTTTAGCTGGTGTCTCTGAATTTATTACATCCTTTGTAATGCTTGTAGAATTATCTTTGGATTTCTCTAGATATGATTCCATGAGTTCAAACATTTAAATTATGGATCTGGAAGGGGAAAGCTATGCATCTTAATGCGGAAGGTTTGATTAGTGAAACCTTATGCCAATCTTGAGAAAATAGGAGGTTCAGATCGCCATCGTATGTGCAGTACGTATTAATTGCAATTCACCGTGGTGAAAATTTTGCCTGGTCAGATGACTGCAATTGTTTCGCTTTGAATATCCTTTCTGGACTATTTGTGGTAGACATCTTTTCCGAATATCCAAAGGACATGAAATTGATAAAATAGTTAATTGGTAAGAAACATCTGCTTTTTGGTAAGTATTGGTTAGCTAGGAGATCTCCTTGGTGGGGACCAAATCAGATGGTCCAACTCAAACACTATGCAAATAAGCCCCTACCCAGGATAATTAATCATGTAGAAACTTGATCACATGCAAGGAATAAAGCGTTGGCTTCAGCCAAACAGATCAAATTGTCTTTCCCTGACTTAAGTACTCGTATCCATATGGAGTTCTGTAGGAGTTTTTCTTGTATTAGTTACTCACAAAATAGTATTGAAATGCTCTGACACTATTAACTCCTCCAGTCAATCAAATTATTATATCTTCTATGCTTGGTTAGTACTTTTGTCCTTTTATGCTTGTTTGTCGTTGTAGCCATGTTTGTCTCATATGCCTTAACTAATGAGATCTGTATGTATTTGCATCAAAATTTCATCTTGTGTAGTCATGTTTGTCTCATATGTCTTAACTAATGAGATCTGTATGTATTTGCATCAAAATTTCATCTTGTGTCTTATTATTCTAAATCTTAATTGGTGCTTCAAACCATCAAATTGACAAGGTTCGTGGAATGATTGAATCCTTTTTCTTCTATTTAGTGTTATTGAAGTTACTTTTAAAGCTATTGTCCGCATTTTGATATTGTCAATAGAAATCCGCACCTACAGGATGGTACAATGTACTTGCATGAGGCTCATGTATGGTCCTTTTATAATACAACTTGAAGCAATAATTTACTTACTAATGTTTAAAAAAAGGGCAGTTAATAATGGATAATTTTCAATAATTTGACATACTTGAAAAATGAAAATGATGGTTCTCATCCAAATAATTGAGACATTTTATATGTAATAGTTGTAGTGGTTAAAATGATTTTTTGGTCTTCTGGTTGGACATGGCCAACTATTTATAAGCCGTCTTTTGATGTGTGCAATCTTTTTGATGTGTGAAACAAATGTGAAACTTATGGATGTGTTTGGTTGAACACCAATTAGATCATCAGATACGTGTGGCTCGCCATGCTGGAGACCAATTACGTTATCCAGATTATTGCAGATACATGTGGTTCACTGCATCTATTTCAAGAATTGAAACATTCTTGATCTACACCACTGTCATCATTTTTTGCACAGTGTTTTTCTATTTCTCTTTCTGACTCCTGGGACTCAGCCAAGAAGTATGTGTTTAAAAAGGTTTAATTCATTGAAAAAGAAGTGTTAAATATAAGCTGGTGCATTTTGCAGGAAAATGGCAACGCAACAAGTATGTCGGTGTCTCCCTGGTTGGGAAAAAACTAGCAGTTATGGGGTTCGGAAAAGTTGGATCTGAAGTTGCCAGACGTGCAAAAGGCTTGGGGATGCATGTCATTGCACATGATCCATATGCTCCTGCTGATAGGGCTCGTGCTATAGGTGTTGATCTGGTCTCTTTTGATGAAGCCATATCCACTGCAGATTTCATCTCTCTTCATATGCCACTAACTCCAACCACGAAAAAGATTTTCAATGATCAAACTTTTGCAAAGATGAAAAAAGGAATGCGCATAATTAATGTTGCTAGGGGTGGTGTTATAGATGAAGATGCGTTGGTGAGGGCACTTGATAACGGGGTTGTTGCTCAGGTTTGCTTCTTTTCCATGAACTCAATCTGATAAACTGGATCACCTTATTAATTCATGCCATGGCCTTGGTGTCGACATCAGGTTCTGTATTAAATATTGTTATCATAACATGATGTGGAACAGGCAGCACTTGATGTGTTCATGGAGGAGCCCCCTCCCAAGGACAGCAAGTTGGTGCAACATGAAAAGGTGACTGTCACACCTCACCTTGGAGCTAGTACAAAGGAAGCTCAGGTACAATATAGTTCTTTCCTTTGTACTTATGTTGATATAATTCAATGCTATGACTCACGTCATCTTCTTACATGAATCACAAAATTTCAGGAAGGTGTAGCCATTGAAATCGCAGAGGCTGTAGTTGGAGCATTGAGAGGGGAACTTGCTGCAACTGCTGTGAATGCTCCTATGGTCCCTGCTGAGGTAAAGAATGCTTGTTTCATATTCTATCTACTCAGAGCCAGGATTTTTGAGCATCTGATCTAGGTTTTTTTTTTTTTTTTTATTTTTTATTTTTTATTTTTTGTCAACCTCCTCTTTCAACTAACAAACTCCATGCTTTACGGAGGGTGATAGCTTCCTTGCGATTTGATCTAAATATGTTCATGTTTTTCAGGTTCTATCCGAATTGGCTCCTTATGTGGTGTTGGCAGAGAAACTGGGTAAGCTGGCTGTGCAGTTGGTGGCAGGAGGAAGTGGCATTAAGTCTGTGAAGGTAGTGTACAGTTCTGCCCGAGATCCAGATGACCTGGACACAAGGCTACTCCGAGCCATGATCACAAAGGGCATCATAGAACCCATATCCAGCACATTTATCAACCTCGTCAATGCTGATTACACTGCCAAGCAAAAGGGTCTCCGCATTAGCGAGGAACGAGTGGTTGTTGACTCATCTCCTGAGTACCCAGTTGACTCAATCCAGGTTCACATATCCAATGTCGAATCCAAATTCGCAAGTGCTCTATTGGACAATGGTGAAATAAGTGTCGAGGGGAAGGTGAAGGATGGGATTCCTCACCTGACACGTGTGGGATCATTCAGTGTGGATGTAAGCCTTGAAGGCAACCTCATACTCTGCCATCAGGTGGATCAGCCTGGCATGATCGGACAGGTTGGGGGCATCCTCGGTGAGAACAACGTGAATGTAAGCTTTATGAGCGTGGGGAGGACAGTAAGGAGGAACAAGGCCATCATGGCAATCGGTGTGGATGAAGAACCCAACAAGGAGACCCTTGAGAAGATAGGGGAGGTACCGGCTATTGAAGAGTTTGTATTCCTCGAACTGTAGAAACAACAATTGAGGTGCAATTAATCGGTGTTTTAGCGCTGGGTGAGATGAGAATAAATGCTGGCTGCCAAGGTAAAAAGGGCAAATCCTTCCTTTGTCGATGGAGTTTGCTGTTAGTCTTGGTACTGTATGCCTGTCGCCCTGCTAGAGCATATTAAAGGCAAGTGATTTCCTATTGTTGTCTATAATCTGGTGGCGGCATTGTTGTCTCTCTTTATATGTAGAATTAATATTGTTCTTGTTGCTGATGCCGACGCTGTCTTATGATTTCCTCATTGTGAGTTCTGGGTTCTCTATTGAGTTTCCCTTTACTGGTAAATAGGATATGAGTGTTCATACGTCAAGGTCTTGTCTGTAATGGTAGTAAATTTGTTGCTAGCAACTCCTCTTTGTTGGGGAAAAGCGTTGTTGATCATGATATTGATTATAAATTTGTGACTAAAATTTACCATTTCATTTATTCGTGAGAATCATTTTAAACTAAAACCTTAAATTGTTCACTGTATTTACCCCTGGAGGATTCTTGGTCCAGCAACAGACGCTGTTAACCATGTGGGCTGTGTTAGCAGCTGGGCTCAAGGTTTTTATTCTTGGGATCGTGGATCGGACCGTTCCGGGCCGATCTCAATATGGATCTGCGATCCAGTATAGGATCGGCTGATCTGGGTCCGATCCAAAAGTTGGATCATTCTTTAAAAAAAAACAATTGGATCGGCCGGACCAGTCGCCGGAAAGGCGATACTGGTCGGGATCGGTTGATACCTGTTGGATCTCTTATTTTATAAATTAAAAAAAACTTTGGATCGGTCCGATCCAATCACTGGACTGGTCTGGATCGACTAGTCTTGATCGGTATCGGTTGGACCAGTCCAATCCAAAACCACTTAATACAATAGTGGTATCTTGGCTTGGGATCGGACCAGTCCTGGTCGATCCCGATACAGACCGGCCGATCCAAATCGGATCAGTCCGATCCTTAAAACCCTAGCTGGGTTCACTTGGTACAATTGTTGGTTGTAACTAAGGCAGTTTTTGATGATATCATGAATCTGCCATGGTTCCATGTCAGTTGAGAATTGCAAGAAGGGCTACATGATAAGTCATCACCGCCCATTACTCCTCCTATCAAGCCACAATGATCTCACTGATTCTTGGCCTCACACACATGGAAACGATTCTTTAATTATGATGTAATTAGCTTGTAATAGTCTCCTTCCTAATCTGTGTATATCTCTAGGATTGTTTCCCTTTCTATCTTTGGTAGTTATTTGTATTATAAAAATAGTGCCTTGCACAGAATGAAAATATGATTCTATATTCAACCACATATTCTTTATATGGTATCAGAGCCCTAGGCTCCTTCTTCATCTCCTTCTACATCTCCTTCATTCTTCGGCCATGACTGAATCAAACGAAGTCACGATTATGTCCAACAATACAAAAGACAACCTTCCCCTCCTCAAGTTATCTCGATCAACACAGCCACTCTAATTCCTCAGAAACTGTCCACAGGAGGAAACTATTCAATGTGGAGCTCGCAGATGACAAACCTTCTCCTTGGGTATGACCTCATGGGATTCGTAGATGGATCTCATCCTTGCCCACCAGCCGACGACCCAGAATACAAAACATGGATTCGCCAAGATCGATTGTTGCTCCTAGCCATACAAACGGCTGTCACTGGCTCAACAGGGCCGATTGTATCTCGATGTCAAAATGCTGAGGAGGCCTGGCACAAACTCAAAACTACTTACGCCAACAAATCCAATACTCGGATGGTCGGCCTCATCGATTCTCTCACCAAGGTCAGTCAAGGAAAAAAATGCATTTCTGAGTTTATGCAATCTGTCAAAACTATTATTGATGATCTGACTATGATTGGTCATGATTTGAGTGATGGAGAAATCGTAGTTCATACACTCAATGGTCTCACCAATGAATACAAAGAACTCAAAGCCGCCTTACGTGCAAGAGAGACACCCATCTCCTTCGAAGAATTAGTCGAAAAGCTTCTAGACTATGAAACTAGTCTCAAGCACTCAGACTGGACAAAGGAAGATTCCTCCATCACTGCTCAATATTCACAGAAGCAACCCAACAAGAAGGGCAGACACAACAATGGCTACTAAAGGAACAATGGTAATCAGTCCCAAAAGAATCACTATGGAAACCGTGGACATCAAAACCACTCTAACAACTCATATACTCAAGGCTTCTTGTCCAACCAATCAAATCGAGTTGTCTGTCAACTATGTGATAAGCCTGGTCATGTAGCCAAAGTGTGCCGATCTCATCCCTCACCGCAAGCCAACTTCACAACTTATGAAACTCCAGACAATCAGTTGAGTTGGATAGTTGACTCCGGGGCCTCTCACCAGATCACATCGGATCTACAGAACCTCTCTATTCACTCTGAGTACGGCGTTAATGAAGATATCATGGTTGGAAATGGTAATAACGTCCCTATTTCTCATATAGGAATTACTACTCTTAAATCTAGTGATTCCACTTTCAAACTTAATAACGTTTTGTGTGCTCCAAACATCAAGAAAAATCTGCTTTCTGTCTCTCAATTTTGCTCTCACAATAAAACATCTATTGAATTCTTTCCTGATTTCTTTCTTGTGAAGGATCTAACCACAGGAGCATCCTTGGTGCGCGGTCGGAGTAAAGGACACGTGTATGATTGGCCCATTTCAGTGACCAAACCATCCTCCTCACCTTAACTCTCGGCCCTCAAGGCAACTATGTCAAGTTCTTCCTCTCCAACTACTAGTCACTGGCACAGTCGTCTTGGTCACCCGTCCTCCAAAATACTTCATCAAGTTATTGCTTCTCATAAACTACCTTTATCTAAATCTAGCTCTCGTTCTACTTCTTGCAATGCATGTTTATGTAATAAAAGCCACAAACTCTCGTTTGGCGTTTCTTCATTAAACTACTCTAGACCTTTGGAAATTCTCTTTATGGATGTTTGGGGAAATGCTCCTATCACTTCTTTTGATAATTTTCGTTATTATGTTATCTTTGTGGATTATTTTATGAAATACACATGGCTTTATCTGCTCCAACGTAAATCTGATGTTACTCTAGTATTTGAACAGTTTAAATTGCTTGTCGAACGTTATTTTTCTACAAAAGTTCAAACCGTTTATACATGGAAGTGGCGAAGCCTCTATCCTCGGTCACCTTCTTTCTCGGGTTGGAATACAACATCTCAAATCTCCTCCTCACACTCCGGAACATGTTGGAATAGCCGAGCGCAAACATCGTCATGTGGTTGAAACTGCTCTCACTTTGCTTCATCATGCCTCCGTTCCGCTCAAATATTGGTCCTTAGCATTTCAAGCAGCAGTTTACCTCATCAACCGAATGCCATCTCCGGTCACACGTAACAAATCCCCCTTCCATCATCTCTTTAAACAATCACCTAATTTTTTGTCCCTAAAAATTTTTGGGCGTCTTTGTTACCCATGGTTAAGACCCTACACATCTCACACACTCGAACCGCGATCCCGACCATGTGTGTTCGTTGGCTACTCCCTCCCACATCATGCCTATCTTTGTCTTGATCCTTCCACAAATAAACTCTTCACCTCTAGACATGTGATTTTTGTGGAAAGCACTTTCCCGTTCCAAAACAAAACTTTCCCCACTGAATCATCCTCTATATTTCCTTCCTTAGATACTTGGTTCCCCAATCCAACACATGCATCGTTCCCTCCCACATCTTCTGTTGATATCACTCCTACCCCTTCTTCACTAACGTTGGGAACTCCAACTATCACCAATCTGCGTGTCTCCACTACTCTCCAAACCGAGCATGTATCTCCTCCCCTCCATGATCACCGGTCTAACTCGTGTGGTGAGTCTCTTTTTTGCAGGTCTGACTCTCTGAATTCGAACACCTCATCCTCGGGCTCCTCCTCCACGCCTCGAACTCGGGATGCACCCACTCCTTCACAGGTAAGTGCCTCAACTTCTATACCCTCTCCCCCTTCTCCCCTCATCGCCGCACCTCACTCTTATAACACCAGGCTGCATAATAACATTACCAAGCCAAAACGCCCTCTTGACCTTCACATCACCACTGTATCTCCCAACACTGAACCCTCCACCTTCAAACAGGCCCAACAACATCACGCATGGCGTCAAGCCATGAGTGATGAATATAATGCCCTACTCTCCAATCAAACCTGGTCCATTGTTCCTCGAACCCCCACACAAAACATTATTGGGTGCAAGTGGGTCTATAAGATTAAGAAAAATCCTAATGGGTCAATAGCTCGTTATAAAGCTCATTTAGTGGCTAAAGGTTTTCACCAACGACCTGGGGTGGACTTCTCGAAAACCTACATCCCTGCTGTCAAACCTGCAACCGTTCGCTTATTACTTGCTCTTACTGTGACTAACAGTTGGCCTCTTAGCTAACTTGATGTGAATAATGCGTTCTTGCAAGGCTCCCTATCTGATGAAGTCTTCATGGACCAGCCCCCTGGCTTCATCCATAACGACCTTCCCCATCATGTATGTCGGTTGCGGAAGGCTATATATGGGCTTCGGCAAGCTCCTCGCGCTTGGTATCACGAACTTCATACCTTTCTTATCTCTGAAGGCTTCACCAACTCTCATTCGGACACCTCCTTGTTCATGCTTCACACTCCCACCACGGTTTTCTATCTATTGGTCTATGTTGATGACATCATCATCACTGGGTCCTCCACTGCTCATGTGACTGCGTTTATCTCTACACTTGCCCAGCGATTCTCTCTAAAGGACCTTGGTCATCTTTCATACTTTCTTGGAATTGAAGCGCACCCTACACCTACTGGTTTGTTTCTATCTCAGAGGAAATACATACAAGACCTACTGCACCGCGTCAAGATAGCCTATGCCAAGCCTGTGTCGACACCTCTTGCCACTACTGATACTCTCAAGTTACTTGATGGTTTCCCACTGGCTAATGCTACCTTGTATCGTCAAGCTCTTGGGTCTTTACAATATCTCTCCTTGACTCATCCGGATGTCTCCTTTGCCATCAACAAGCTGTCTCAATTCATGCATTGCCCTTCAACTCTTCACTGCTCCGCAGTTAAACACTTGCTCCGTTATCTAGTTGGGACTCTTGATCATGGCTTAATGCTTCGCAAGAACTCTCCCCGAACACTTCATGCATTTGCGGATGCCGATTGGGCAGGTGATCCTAATGATTGCACTTCCACCTTTGCCTATGTTGTCTTTCTTGGCGTCAATCCTATCTCATGGAGTTCTAAAAAGCAAAAGACTGTCGCTCGTTCTTCCACCAAGGCAGAATATTGGGCCATGGCCTCCACCGCAGCTGAAGTCAATTGGGTAATGAACCTTCTTCAAGAACTGCGCGTGCCTATCTCCCCCGCTCCGGTCATCTATTGTGACAACTAAGTGCTATGTATGTCTGTGCCAACCCAGTCTTTCATTCTCGTATGAAGCATATTGCTATCGACTTCCACTTTGTTCGGGATCAAGTCACTACAGGTCACCTACGCGTTTCTCATGTTCATACTTCTGATCAACTTGCTGACTCCCTTACTAAGCCGCTGCTACGCCTTCACTATCTTACTCATCGTTCCAAGATTGGTGTCCTGAACGGCCAGTCAATCTTGCAGGAGCATGATAAGTCATCACCGACCATTACTCCTATCAAGCCACAATGACCTCACTGATTCTTGGCCTCACACACAGGAAAACGATTCTTTAATTATGCTGTAATTACCTTGTAATAGTTTCCTTTCTAGTCTGTGAATATTTCTAGGATTGTTTCCTTTTCTATCTTTGGTAGTTATTTGTATTATAAAAACAGTGCCTTGCACAGAATGAAATATTGTATTCTATATTCAATCACATATTCTTTATATTCTTTATAGAGCTAACACATGTTCAATTCTATCGATTTGTTACTTATTTCTCCATTAGAAACTTTTTTTTTTTTTATGCCCTTATTGATATAGATTGGAAATGTGCTTGGACAGAAAAACTTCCAAGTGATACTTGATGATGGATTGCTCTGTTAGCCTTTTCTCCAATCATGTTTTCTGATGAAGCAAACTGAGGCCACAATTTTGCAATTTTCTCTCTGCTTCTTCTTATTGGTACCTACACATCTATACCAAAAAAAAATTTACTTCCAGGGAACAGGTTTGGTAACAGCATATAGGAATCTGTACAGTTATTTGGTGAATGAAATTTTTACCAGTCTGATTATCTACTTCAATGTATTCCTTCCAGCATTTGTATTTGCACAAGGAACTTACCAAGGGGGTCGAGCATCTTGTATGCACTGCAGTTGTCTTTTACAACTGCAAGGCGGCGATTTCTTTACCAGTTAGCCATTGACAAAGAGAGTGACAAGATTGCCTGATATTCGTTACTCTCCGAAAGCTATGAACTGAATTGCTGTAAATTGAGATGAAAGCAGGGCTTTAACAAAGAGAAAAATGGCATCACATGCCCTAGGCATGAATTTCATTTACAACAAGGAAAGAAAAAACAAAAAGAGGTCAGTGTTTCCATCAAGAAAAGATCAAAGACAAAGAATCCCATAATAACAAACCCTTTCTCCTTTCATGCCAAGGTTTATGGAACGTCCACAAGCAAACTATACTACACAGCTCCAATCCATAAATAAAAATGCTAGATGTTTTCTTTCCACATGACCAAGATCATATATGAACTTTACATTGGATTGAGAAAATTTACCCTGCTCGTATTCTATCCAACCGGTCAACGCTCTTCCGTGCTCTTTCCAGCTGATGGTCGATGCTTCTCCGTGATTTCTCGTGGTAGTCTACACTTTTCCTAGACCTCTCCATTTGGTCAAAAGAAATTCTTAACTTTTCTAGCTTGTCGACGTTATTGCATTCACGATTTTTCAGTTTTTCAGGTCTGTCAGTGCTCTGCCTTGGTTTCGCTCTCCGGTCAGTGCTCTTCCTTGAAGCCTCAAAACAATCAGTGCTCCGCCTAGAATGTTCAAACCCACCTGTGCTTTTTCTTGAACTCATCCTTTGTGAAGGTGATTTCTGGACAGTGGATATGAATTTCCTGAGATGCCTAAGATACTCTGGATACTGCTCCAAGTCAGAGTGGTTCCCTCCATGAAGCCAGAGAGGCTCGTACTTCTCTTTGCACAACTCCCACAGCTGCTTACCATGAGAGAAGTCAACAACTTCATCAGATGTTCCCTGCAGAAAGATATAAAGAGGTGCAGGTTTGAGACCATTTGAAACGGAATAAAAAATGTCCAAATTAGAGGACAATATTATCCACTCCGATGTAAAGGCAAGAAGTAGAGCTTCCATGAAATAGCTAGATAAGAATCACCTAGCACTTTGTGGGACACAGAGTCGAAGACAATATTCAGATAGCTATTCTTGATGCTACCATCTGCCTAACACTCGGTTGCAACCCCAAAAATAACACGTCAAATAGCGCATAGGTTTTAAAGTACCATTATGTCCATCAGTTTCATAAGAATCTTATTTGCACTATTTCTTGATCCAATGTCATCCTGATAAATGAATGACTCAGTAATTTGTGATTAATGAAATAGCTAAAGTTCATAATGCACTGAATGACCCACCAAAATGTGGCAAATTACATATATTATGTATAGTCAACCAATTTGGGCCTGGAGAACAATGGCAGTCTAGCCATCACCATACTCTTTCCTCATTTTCTTTTTCTTTTTTTTCCTTCTAAAAGATTTTGAAAACAAAAAAAAAATAAACAAACAAACAAACAAAAATTTCAGAATATCTAGAAGTTTTCTGCTTCAGAATTCCAAGAATTAGATTTTACTTGGTAGAAGATACCAAAGAAGATAATAACCTGTTCAGAAACACCTTGCAACTGATTTTCCTTCTTAAGAGAAAAAAAAAAGGAAGAAAAAAAGAAGAAAAAAAGAAAGAAAGAGAGACTATGTATTATGAAAAAGCAACAAATATATCAAATAAGCAGAAGGGAAAACGATTCCGGCACAGGGTTGAGAAAACGTGTCCAAGGATACCTCATTAATTCTTCTTACCTATCAAAAACAAAGAATGGAACATTCATTTCTATGTTCCCTCCTATAAACAAGGGTGGTGTTTTAGTTGCAAGAATACTCGTTCAAATACCTTGGTGTAAGAAATTTTCCTCTTTACCTGGAAGGGGCTTAGAGGAACACCTGTTTTCCAAAAATCACATTTTTGCTTACCAACATAACAGCTAAACTCTTGCTTGGCTCAAAAAAAAAAAAAGAAAAAATCTGTGATTACATGTTCTTCAAATGTTATCCATAACATGGTGCAAAGACTCGGTTAAGATAGGGGATCGTCCCCGATCTGATACTGAGTTGATCGGTGATCCAACTCAGGATTAGCTGATCTAGAACACGTCTGGAAAAATTATAAAAACTACAAATACATAAAAATTAGTTTAATACATTTATAAAAAAATTATTAAATAGCATTTCATATAACGTGTCGTTGCAATCACGCATTCGCCATATCAAAATATGCAAAATTATATGAGAAGCAGAAAATGCTAATATAATCAACAATTAAACAAAAGAATGATGTATGCCAATAAAGGATGCAAAACTTAGATGAACAATTGACAATTAACAGCATATGATATTCAATGAAGTAATACATTGAAGTTCAAGTGTTTAATTAAGCACAAGTATCAATGTAACATACTATAGAAGACCGGGGACATGATTTCAATACCACATCGAATTTCTACGTGGATGGAACTTTGCATCATCATCATCATTACTCCTGAAAGGTAGTGTGCGTGAGGAATATGAACTCTGTGCACTAGAATCAGGGAACACGAAGAAAGAATACTGTTGAGCCAATACATCCGATAAAGTTGCTACCATCATATTGTCCCTAATATGATGACGTCCCACTAGAGGATTAGCCATAATTTTGGAATCCTCCACCAAATGGATGCCCATAATGATGTCCTCAACTAGATGAACTCGGATGATATTATCCTCCAATGAGACAAGATACTACCTGTCAAGATCATGAAATGATCCAAAGGTACCATAGCCATAATCTAAAATGTCCTGATCTGTATATCCTCCCTGCTACGTTGTCGTATGGACTCGGTCTAGGTGGCATCCCCCCAAATGTGCCATAAACATGTTGTGTTTGTGATGGAGGCAAAGTCTCATCATCATCATCTCGAAGTAGTAATCGAGGTGCTTGTATACGCTAACTATTCTTACGTGTCAGAGGCATGGTATTTAAACTCGGTATTGGATCGGGGATCGTCCCGGTCCGATACCGAGTTGGATCAGCGATCCAACGCTGGATCGACCGATCCAAACATTAGCTCGGAACAGCCCAAAGAAATCAGAAAAATCGTGTAATAAAAAAAAATAAAAAAAATCTGGAGACTCATTCTAGAAACTTCTTGTCTGGAGCTTTTCCCCGAAACACATGATGCTTAAAAATAAGCATCAAGAACAAGAAGAGAAGAAAAAGAGAAAAAAGAAAGAAGAAGAAGAAACAGCCTTTCTATCTCTCGCTATTTAGAGATTCAGATCGGGAGACTCCTCGTCTTCTCCCACGCACTTCGCAGTTCGCACGGTAAGTCTCTTTCTCTTTCGTTCAGATCTCTCATCTCTCTCTCTCTCGTTCAAAGTTCAACTTCAGATCTCTCTTTCTCTCAAAACTTCTTCTGAAATCCAAATCAAGCACAGAAATCCAAATCAGATGATTCAGAAGAAAGAAAAAGAACTGAAGAATGAAATGGCTCACCCGGTTTTGGGTTTTATACTTTTTTTTATTAAAGATTTGGACCGGATGATCCAAACTGGATCGTCCGGTCTGACTCGCCAATTCCGCGACAGATCGGCTGGATCGACCGATCTGTATAGGGATCGGACCGAGTCAGAGTGTTTTTAAGTGTTTTTGAGATCGGTTTCGACTCGGAGATCGCTCCAGTCCGATCCCGAGTTGGATTGTCCGATCCAGACCGGGATCGGACGATCCTTTACACTATGGTCAGAGGCGCACCATGATCAGTACCATTCATCCTCACCGGTGGAAGGAATATTCTGTCCACCACTACCACCTCCACCACCACTTCTAGGTCCACTAAGACCACTACTACTAGGGACACTACTATCATATCTTTCATAAGTCTAAAAGCCCGAAGATCAAGCCGAAGACTTCGCAAAAAATCCCTACGATTTCGTTAGTGAAATCTACCACCTTTCTGATCGCTGCAAAGGAGATCAAATCAACCCAAGAATAAGCTGTTGCAGCCTTTGGATTGAAGACCCTGAAGAGATCAGAGGATATTTTCTTTTCGTAGAAAGAAAAGCCCTAGAGATTGTGATTTCTCATTTTTAAATCTCTACAAATTGAGGCGCACCATGATCAGTACCATTCATCCTCACCGGTGGAAGGAATATTTTGTCCACCACTACCACCTCCACCACCATTTCTAGGTCCACTAAGACCACTACTACTAGGGACACTACTATCATATCTTTCATAAGTCTAAAAGCCCGAAGATCAA
>JAUPMG010000003.1:5305637-5321699 GCA_031762675.1 Pachysandra terminalis
GATGATATTGTCGATGCATTGTCAGAGTTCTACGTTAAGTTGTACAGATCAGAGAAACTATTTGAATTCAAATTGATAGGCAGGAGTGAGAGACATTTAGGGGATAGGAAAAGAGTGTGGATGGAGAGAAAGTTTGAGGAGGAGGAGATTAAAGATGTGGTTTGGGAGCTGGCTGGGGATAAAGCACCTGGGCCCGATGGCTTCATGATGAGCTTCTACCAGAGTAATTGGGAGGTGGTTAAGTCTGACATTATGAAGGTGTTTAAGGAATTTTTTTACGAGCGGGATTGTTCATAAGGTTACCAACGCGAACTTTTTGGTGTTGATCCTGAAGAAGCCTGGGGCTGAGGAGATTAAGGATTTCCGACCCATTAGTTTGACTACGGTTTATATAAGATTATTGCTGAAGTCCTTTCTATTAGGATGAGAGACGTGATGTCAGTTTGGGTGTCTCAACAACAGAGTGCTTTTGTGAAGGGTAGGCAGATTGTTGATGGCATATTGGTGGCCATGGAATGTGTCTAGGAGAGATTTAGAGTAAGTACACCTGAGGTGGTCATCAAGGTGGATATGGAGAAGGCTTATGATAGGGTCGAGTGGGATTTCTTAGATCACATTCTAGAATGGAAGGGCTTTGGTGTGCGCTGGCATAGGTGGATTGTGGGTTGCCTTAGTGGGTTTTTCCTATATGGTTAATGGTGTTGTTCATGGGTTCATATCCTCATCCAGGGGCCTTAGACAGGGGGATCCATTCTCACCTTTTTTGTTCACTCTTGTGGGAGATGTTTTGAGTTGGTTCATGGAGGTTGCCAAACATAGGGGTTTGTTTAGGGGTTTTCGGGTGGGCAGGGATGATGTTGGGGTGTCTCACCTTCAGTTCGCTGACGACACTATTGTTTTTGTCAATACTAAGGTATCTTAGGTGCGGGGTGTGAAGAGTGTTTTGCGTTGCTTTGAAATGGTGTATGGTTTAAAGGTTAATATGGAGAAATTGAATATTTGAGGGATTCATATAGGGGAAGAGGTGTTGTCAGAGTGCGCAGGGGTTTTTGGGTGTGGGATCGATGGTTGGCCTATGTCTTATTTGGGTTTGCTGCTGGGCGAAAATCCAAGGTCCGCGGCCTTTTGGGATCCGGTTATGGAGAGGATTGCGAAGCGTGTCCTCTTGGAAGAGGAACTACTTGTCTTTGAGAGGTAGAATCACCCTTATCCAGGCCTCCTTGGCCAATCGCCCGATCTATTATATGTCGGCCTTCAGGATGCCTAGGACGGTAACTTCTCTTATTGAGAAAATTCATCGCATGTTTTTGTGGGAAGGCAATGGTGGGAGAAAAGATCACTTGGTTAAATGGGATACCGTGTGCTTGGAGAGGGAGAAGGGAGGTTTAAACCTGGGAAACACTGTGGACAGGGTCTCGTTTCTTCTTGCAAAGTGGCTGTGGCGCTTCAACAATGAGAGGGGCCATTTGTGGTGTAAAGTTATTGTGAGCAAGTATGGTATTCAGCAAAATGGTAGGGATATGAGTCTGACTTCACGGATTTATGCGACGAGTCTGTGGAAGTATGTCGTTGCTTTGGCATCACTTTTTTGTCGATGGTCCATTGGTTTATTGGGGATGGTTCCTCTGTGTTCTTTTGGAGGGATATCTTGATCAGGGAGGAGCTGTTATGCTTTCACTTTCCGAGGATCTATAGGATCGCTCTTTGTCAGTCTTCTTTGGTCTGTGATGTTCTTTCTTGGTCGGAGTCAGGTTTAGTTTGGAACCTTCCTCTCCGCAGAAATGTGCGAGAGGCGGATTGTGTCGAGTTAAGTTCGCTGTTTTCCGTTGTCAGGGAGGTGTTTGTGTGCTCCGAGTGGGGGGACAGGAGGATTTGGATTCCTGATCCCGCTGGCATTTTCTTGTGTTGTTTTTTCTTTAGTCAGTTTCGTCTGGATCGGGCTGGGCCGCAAGTTTCCTTTTCGACTCGTTCCTTGTGGTATCCTCCTGTTCCTCCTAGAGTCAGAGCATTCACTTAGACTACGTTACTATATTGGATCAACATTGCGGACATGCTCCAAAAAAGGAGGAGGGTCATGGCCCTTTCTCCTAATATGTGTTTCCTGTGCAGAGCAGCGGAGGAGTCCCTAGACCATATTTTCATCCATTTCCCCTTCGTCTCGGAGATTTGGAGGTTTTTCATTCGGTCTATAGGGAGGGTGTGGGTGGTACCGGAGGGCATACGACAGTTATTGGGCCTCGGTGCGGAGGCAGTTCTCTGGATTCTCAGCAGTGGAGATTGTGCGGGAGTGGTCTTCGATCTGTACAGTTGACGGTCCGATTTGTTTCAGGCAAGATATTCAGATACCTATTTTGGCGATTGTCCTTTGAGGCTTTTATCCCAGTCCTGACTGATGCTTCTAGGCTTGGTGGTGTGTTCCGTGATCAGACAGATAGGTCCATATTCGTGTTCTTTGGGCCGTCGGTGGTCAGTGAGTTGACACGGATCGAGTTGGTGGCATTAGTGACTGGTTTGAGGTATAGCAGGGCTCAGGGTTACCTTAACCTAGTGATTGTGTGTGCTGCGCAGTACATTGTCGACTGGTTGGAGAGGCCTGATCTATGCAGTTGGAGGGTCACTTACCTGGTTCGCATGGCGTCTATTTTGGCTAGAGGAGGGAACATTTCGTTCCATGTGGTGCCAAAGAGTCTGATCAGCTTGCAGTGGAGTTGGCGAGGAGAGGTGCTAGTCAGAATGCGATAACCTCTGGAGACGTGGATCTTGTCTTGAGAGATGACTAGGGTGTTTGACTTTGCTCGTGTGTGTTGTTATCATTTTGTCGGTGTTATGCATTTCCTTTTCCTTTCTTCTTAGTGTATGACCTCTGTTTTTGGCTTTTGCTAAACGGTGGTTGCTGTATATTCTTCCTCACTTTATATATATTTTCATGACTTGTCAAAAAAAAAAAAGCACCAATTAGTTGGGATAAAGCATTTTGTTGTTGTTATATTTTATTTGAATAAAAATGCAGGCTTGTGAGGATTAAACCTTGCCCTTGAAGCTTGCACCTCACGCTTTACTCAAGCAAAATGCTTTTATCGTTTAAAAACACTGGTGGCCACTTTTTAGACACCATCTTGTCAATTGTCAAAATCCTCCTTTAAGCAGTCATTCACATGAAAAAAGCAATTGTGAATGGAACAGAGTTAGCAAGATAGAGAATAGGGGAGAAAATGTTCCACATCCTTAGATGGTTCACGATTGGAAGAGCATAATTAGAAAATCCCTTTGGGATTCCAACACCAATGCCTCTATCCACTCCATTTGTCAATAAAGAAAAGGAATACACAGCATTTCAGTCCACTAATGGAATCCAACTCTAATTATTTAGGTCTCTTCAAAAGATAGGACATCACACCTCTTGATGCCTTCCTCTGTCTAAATAATCACAGACCAAATCATCTACGGCAAAGTAGCTTCACCCCTCCAAACCCCATGCCAAAATTGAACCTGATATTTTGCATCTACCATATACTTTATACCCGTTTGAGCAGGCTCATATACCTTTGAAAGAGACTACCAGCTGTTCACATCATAATCACCTGGAGAAATCATGGTTTAAACTCTCGATATATTAGAGTGGACTGGGCTGATACTGGTCCATATAGTGATAAGGTCTTGTATCAGTTAGTCCAGTTTTGTTAACAAAAAGGTGTAGACTGGTCGCTCTGTCCGTTCTGATGGCGGGTCAAAAAGATCTTAAATAAATCCTAAAAAAAATTGTAAAATGTTAAATTGTCAACTTAGTTTTTTAAAAAAAATGCTTAAATAAATAAAAACTTAGTTAATAAAATGACTACTGATGCTGCATAATGTTATTTGGACGTAAATTTGATAAAAGGGAACCCTAAAGTAGTTCTAAGGATCAAATAGTACATCATAAAGAAAGAGAACTCTAAGTAACGAATATGTAAATCATGAAAGAGAGGGGACATGTACATCAAAACCCTCAAACAAACATTTCTTAAATTCCAAAAATCCATTAAAATGCATCATTCTTCCAAACAAAATTTGACAAGTCTACTTATTTTCAATATAATAACCATGATTCAAGACATTAAAAAAGAAAAAGAAATGAAGCTTTTGCGTAAAAATCAAAACCCCCCAAAATGCAGGAGTTTTCAAATTTCTTCTATCTGGAGAGGAGTGTTATCAATACTAAAACTGCAAAAAAATGGAAGCACTCATCAAGATTAGGGGTTTTCAAAATTTTGTACGTCTGGGTGCCTAGGGAATGAGTCATGAGCTTGGGACAGCAAAACATGGTGTCGGGCACTCATTCTAAGCTGATATTGTCGAAGAAGAGGTTTGTACTTGTTGGACTGGTCAGGTTACTGATCCCTACTGGTTGTACTGGTCAGTATGTGTGGGTACTAACCAGTATAGTTTTTTACTTAATTTTCCTATATATCCCATAGGGATCTTGAACCAATTTGTCTGATACCGGCTGATACTTGAAGATTGATATTTTTGATGAAATCTTGATTTATATAAATGTTTTAAATGAGTTTCATTTATTTTAACCATAATAATTTGATTGTAAGACACAATTAGATCTGAATGTTTACTTTTAATGGGTTGTTATACCACCAAATTTCAAGCCTGTATTTTAACTTGTTGATTCCTTTTAAAAGAACTCCAAAATATATTGAATGATACTTCTTAGGCTTTACATGATTTCTTTACTGGTTCTAACGACTCTTAACTTCTCGTCTAAAGTATTTCAGTTCTATTGATTTGTTGGTTTTGTGATTACTCTTTCATTGTATAGGATGGTTTGAGTTAAGGGGCACTCGTAGTTTAGTGGGGTTATCTGTTATTGTGAAACATTTTATTTATTACCCTTCACTTGTTGGTTTTATAATGATGAATTTTCAAACAGTTATTTTTTTCCCTTGCTCTTTCATTTCTATTTATTGATTTATGATATTGATATAGACGCCATGGCTTGTTGGAACAGGTGGTCAGACAAGTATCAGGTAACTTTTATTCGTTAACATTTTCTATTGAAGATTATATTTTCCATTTCTTTTCAAGAATGGAAATGTCTAACATGTATAGCTTTCGTATATGCAACATCAGTTTCATGTAGAATGATAATTCATTGGGGTGATTATATTTTTATTTTCTCTCTTACAAATGAAACTACTGTTACTTTCAAATTTAGAACTAGGGAATATAGGTAAATTGCTCTGGAATTGTTTTCAAACGAATTTTGTATCCCAATTCATGCTTTGCATTATGTTAAGTGGGTTTGCTTATCTCCATATTTGTTGGACCATAGGTGGTTAGAACTAGAAGCCCAACTGGAAAAACATTAGAGTGCAATTTGAGAACAGGTGTTCCCGCCTAGTTAGATTGGGTAACTATGGTTTGAAATCATAATTCAACAAAAGACAACCATTGGATTTAGAAATGTAAAGGTGAGATCCATTTCCGTAAGTGGTGTCATACCCATGTTTAAAACTCTATAGAATTTTATCTAATTATTGACTTCACCAACCTATTTTTTATTTATCAAAATATTTTAAGAAATGGTAAAATAAAGCTACAACATCAATGATTCAACATTAGCAATTCCTGAGAAAAATCGCAAATGATATATGGTCTAGCCATTATTTATTACAATGAGAAGATCCTTGGATACCAGTCCTCAACAAAGATGTAATATTGCACTTTGGGCATGTATTAATTCAAAATTGTTAAAAATGTGACAATGATCATCCAATGAAACATCTTTATCCTTGAATGCTTTGAGATGATTGGTTGTTTCTGTTAAAAAAAATGTTGTATTGGTGATTGAAGCAGGGGCCGAACCAGGAAAATTTTCTGGGGTGGGCCAAGTACGTTTACTGTAATGCATTAGATTATGTTATGTTAACATGCATTATGATTAATAAGTACAAAAATGAATAATTGAAATAAAATTTTCATAAAATGTAAAAAATAAATAAATAAATAAAATACTGTGATTATCTATAAGGAGGGAGATCTGAAAATTAGAAGCGACTGTTGTACACTTCTAGCAAGTATTTTCCAGTGTACCAAAGACCACATGCAAGAAAAATCACCTTGTCAAATGGGATAAAGTGTGCAAGAGCAAATAGAATGGAGGCTTGAACTTGCGAAACATTCGGATACAAAACTCGGCATTGCTTGGCAAATGGCTATGGAGGTTTAGGAAGGATATTAATTCTCTGTGGCATAGTGTGATACAAAGTAAATATGGCAGCCGATATAATGGGTGGATAGCCGATATAATGGGTGGATAATTGATCCCCGTGCAAGAATTTACAGTGCTAGTCCTTGTAAGGCAGTTGCCTCTATCAGTCCTCTCTTCTACACTTGGGTTAGGCGTTGTTTGGGTAATGGTCAGCATATCCTTTTCTGGAGGGACCTGTGGTGGGGGGATTCCACTTTCTCATCTTGTTTCCCCCGTCTGTTTAATCTTGTCCATAACAAAGATTCTCATGTGTCTAACGTTCTCTCTTGATCTGACTCAGGATTAGAGTGGAATCTTGATTTGAGAAGAAAACGTAGACCTTCAGAGGTGGAGGAACTTGGGTGTCTATTTGAGGAGCTCAGTCTGAGGAGGAACCACATATTCCGCCTTAAGTGTCTAGCATTTGGAAGCCTCATGTTCCTCCTAGGGTTAAAGCTTTTGTTTGGACAGCCGTCCTAGGGAAAGTCAATACGGGAGGTGTCCTTCAAAGAAAGAGGAGAACTTTAGCTATATCCCCCAACATGTGTGTCATGTGCAGGTCAGAGAGTGAATCGGTGGACCATCTTTTTGTCCATTGCTTAGGTGCTAGACATATTTGGCACTTCTTTATTTCTCAGGTTCTTGGTGCTTGGGTGATGCCTCGGGGCATTGAGGATCTACCGGCGCTATGGATTTTTCCCGGTCTGGGTAGTAGGGGAAGGATGATGTATCAATCCCTTCTAGCAGTCTTGTGGATGATTTGGATGGAGAGAAACAGGAGAATTATTTAGGACAGATCGACATCTAGTCAGAATATTATTGAGTCTATTACTTATTCGGTTGCCTCTTGGATGGTTGTTCTACCTGAGTTCAGAGGGACATCCATATCAGACAGTGCGAGAGGGTAGCTGGCTGTTTGTCAGTTCTTGTGGAGGTCACAGGTTAGTGTGGTTTGCCCCCCCCAGGGGAGGGTTCCATCAAGCTGAATTTTGATGGTTCGTCCTTGGGTCATCCTGGACCATCAGGAGTGGGTGGCACCTTTAGAGACTATCATGGGCAGTTCTACATGTCTTTTCTGGTGCGATCAGAGAGACTGATTTGACTTGTGCCGAGATGCTTGCCCTTATCACTGGTTTATGCGAGGCCAGAGCCTTGGGTTTTGATTCTCTACAGGTGGAAGGAGACTCTAGATCAGTGATATCTTGGATGAGGAGCTCTAGTAGCTGCCCTTGGAGATTTATGCATATGGTTAGACTAGCTCAATTTCTTTGCCATGGTCTACATACTTCATTTTCTCAGATTCCCAGGATGGTAAGCGGAGCGGCAGGTAGATTGGCACAGGATGGGGTTGGTAGAGCAGCTCTGTTTTCCGGTCATCCGTCTGGGGATATGCTAAGGGAGTTAGGATGGCCTGAGTAATACTAGAGTAGTCTGTACTGTTTTTCTTTTTTAGCTTCCAGTTGCCCATCTTGGTTTTTTTTTTTTTTTTTTTTTTTTTCTGTTTTTGCATGTCTGTATGTTCTCTTTTCATATCTAAAATATTGATCTGTTACTGATAAAAAAAATAACTAAGAAAAAGCTCAAATTTTCAATCTCAAATCGTAGAAAATTCATCAAGGTACATTTTCAACATGCATTTCTAGGAAATAAGACTTATTTATCTCTAGGAGGTAGAGTAACTCTAATCCATGCGGCTTTATCCAATCTCCTTGTCCATTATCTATCATGTTTTGTGTCCCGAGAAAGATACGAGGATGATTGGAAATCGGCAGAGAGACTTTCTTTGGGAGGGGGGCGGGTTCAAGAAAGATCACTTGGTGAGGTGGGAGCTGGTATGTAGAGAGAGATGCAAAGAGGGGGCTGAACTTAGGTAACATTGAAGCTTGAAATTCTACATTGCTGTGTAAGTGGATGTGGAGGTTTAGTTTCGATCAAAAGGCCTTGTAGTTTAAGGTCATTGCAAGCAAGTATGGAGTTTGAAAATGGGTGGGATGTCAACTCTCGTGCTAGAATGTTCTATGCAAGTCCCTGGAAAGAAATTGTCTTTTCGGTTCCACTTTTCTACCTTCATGTGTGTTTTTCAGTTGGGTGTGGGAACCGTATCAGATTCTGGCTCGCTGTTTAGTGGAGGGACTCTTGTTTACCATCCCGTTTTCCCAATCTCTTTTACCTTATGCGTTATTGTAGCGCTTGGGTGTCAGATATTCTGTCTTGGTCTTCGAAAGGCCTTGTTTGGAACCTTGACTTTAGAATAATCCCTAGGCCTGCCGAACTTGATGAGTTAGCCTATCTGTTTGAGTTCTTTAAGGATGTCTTTGTTGATTGCAATTCTCGTGATTCTAGGATTTGGATACATGATTCAAAAGGGTTCTATAATGTTAGTTCTTTCTTCGTGTCATTCGGAATGACAGCGATATGTCCATTGCATATTCCTTCCTTAGATTCCGTTGGAAGGTCCGGGTACTTCCTAGGATACGTATTTTTGTGTGGACTGCACTTTTGTACAAAATCAATACCTGTGACCACATTCAAAAGAAGAAGAATCTGATGATTTCCCCACATGTTTGTGTTATGTGCTTGAGACAGAGGGAGTTAGTAAACCATTCATTTCTCTGGTGTGATGTGGCGGTTTACATCCGGACATCCTTCTTGCAGAAGATTGTTACTGGGTGGGTTATGCCTTCTTGTATTCACTTTCTACTGGATCAGGGGAGATTTATTGGGTTGGGGAAAATGGGTAGGATGATGTAGAATTTTTGAGGATAGAAGGAGACGCACTGCAACGATCATTGAGTCGATCATTTAGATGGTGGCTTCTTGGATGGTGGTTCATCCGGAGTTTAAAGGGATTTCGATATCTGACTTCTTCCGAGACTGGGCCTTTATAGCTACATTATCACTACCTGTAGCAGCCGTTAGAGTGGTATGGTGAGCTCCGAGGACTGGGGTCATCAAACTTGACTTTGACGGATCATATTGGGACAATTCTTCATGCCTTCTCAGGGCCTATTGGGGTTGGGGATTCCGTTTGTGCAGAGATACATCCATTGGTTACTGGTTTAAGGATATCGAGACTACTGGGATTTCATGTCTTGAAGGTGGAGGGCGACTCTCAGAGTGTGATATCTTGGTTTGACCTCTCATACATGTTCTTAGAGATTCAGGCACCTATGCAGCCTTGCTCTCTATTTAGCTCGAGAGGTGAGTATTTCTTTAGTCACATTCCAAGAGCGGCAAATCTAATGTGGTAGCGGATTCTTTCTAGGGGAGGGGTGGTGAGAGAGAGCTTATTTGTAGGGGTTCCTATTGAGGACCTGATACTGGGAGGGGAGTGAGGCTGTGTTATCCTTGACTTTTTTGTCTTATATCATAAGATCAGCTTGATCTCATAATTAGGACTATATTTTTGGTGGCATTACTTTAGTTTGTCCTTTATTCTGCCCATCTCGGGCAGCTTGTATATATGTTGTACCTTTTCATTTGAGCATATTTATATATATCATTTGATGTTATTCATCAAAAAATAAAAAATAAATAAATAAATAAATAAAAGTATTTCTGAAGAACAATAAAGCTCAATAAACAGAAGCTATCAGAGATTGAGAAGTTTTCCCTTGTTTAAGCAACTCATATAAAATGTTCAAAGTACATGCAAAGCTAAGGAAAAAATGAAAACCGAAGAGTCTCATACAATCGGCTGAATGAAGTTCATTCTCAGAATTACTACCATTTTTTGTGAACAACAGTAATTCAACTTCCTGTAACTTTCATAAATTGAACAAACCTTTACTGCAGAAAGGAATTGACTCATTGATATTTCTTAAACCATAGAAATCGTAGAGAAAAAAAAACCCTAAAATCAAGAACGCTAATTCTTAAGTATCTGTACAATGCAAAATAAGAAAAAACAAATTGAGAAGTAAACAAGTGAGAAACAATAGTCATACAAATTGCAGAAAGAGAAAACGGAAAAACATAATATTAGGTTGCCAAACAGACCTAATTCTGTTAAACATTGTTATACCAATAGCTTTTGGCATAATCTTGGAGCCACACATACATATATTCATTATCTATATGTATGTATGTATGTATGATGTGTGTGTGTGTGTGTGTGTGTGTGTGTGTGTGTGTGTGTGTGTGTTAGAAGTGACTGGCCTGCCTCTTGTATATAATAGTTATGTTTATTTCTTAAATAAAAAATTGCATATTGCAAATGTTTCTTTATACATTTCAGAGCATAGGAAGTTGTCAACCCCTATAGGTTCTCAACTGCGTGTCAACATGTGTAGACATGCATGTTGTGTCAACAGGTAGCTAATCCTCTGTCAATTTAAGATTGTACTTATTATTTGCATGAAATTGAATAAAACCTAAGAAATTGTATGAGCTACTATAATCTGAGACTCTGAGCTACAGCAGTATCTTCTTTCTACAATGGAGTTCTGCATGGTTCACAGTTGGTTATTTTTTTTTGATGGTGCACTTAATACTTTGCCTTGTCTTTTTTACCGTTTACTTTCTTTCATGTAATCGTTTTGACCGTTGGTCAAAGAAATATCCATTATTGGTGCAAACAATGTTTTTCATATTGACTCGGTGGAATTACCAAATAAAATGGGCTATTTTTTCTATCTATCAATTTTTAATATTTTCTAAAGCTCTCTCTCTCTCTCTCTCTCTCTCTCTCTCTCTCTCTCTCTCTCTCTCACTCCCCCTCCCTCTCAAGTTTTGTTTATCATTCTTAATATGTATCATATGCTAATTTTCGTATTTAAGTTAATTTTTTTCTGTTGCTTTGGTAACTAGATTAGTGATTTGACATGAATTTATGAAATCATCTGCTCTAACTTTTTTTTTTTTTGGTGTGCTGCAGGCCATATTGGAGATGTTATTTCCCAAATACACAAGCTATAATTTACGTTGTGGATTCAAGTGATACTGATAGGCTTGCAATAGCTAAAGATGAATTTCATGCAATTTTGGAGGTACGCCTTTGGTTGATTTATGTTGTGGATTACATTCTTTTCATGGAAAGATTTGTGGATATTAATAACATACATTTTCAATTTTCTAATGCACCTTATTAAGAATGCTGGATGTTTGTTCATTGTGTATCTACTTAGTTATTGGTATACATCGTAATCTTTTGTTACGAATATTGATGGGGGATGTATGTCAAAGGGCTCAATCAATATTAACAACATCAACAGGACACCTTATCCAAACTAGTTGGGGGTCGAAAGGCTTCATGATCTTAAATATAAAATTATGTCCAAGCAATCCGGGAAAGAAATTATATTGCTCCCACCTCTTGGTAGCTCTGATTGTTGAGTCTCTCTCTCTCTCTCTCTCTCTCTCTCTATATATATATATATATATATATATATATATATATATATATTTATGTATATTTGTCTGTCTGCCTCTCTCGTCTCAGGTGTCTTGATGTAGGTCAATGATAGCTGTTAATGCAAGAACCAAAATGGATTTATTTTGTCCATCCCTCTTAACTGCTGTTATTACCGTAATCAGTTTGGGATCAAGTAGTGAACTTTGGCTAGATATATTTGCTTCCTTAGTTTGATGATCTCGTGATCTTTCGAATTCCCACTCATGTTTCACTTGGGTCATTCTCTATTCAATAACCCTGACAATAATTGCTAACCAAACATCACTGGTACTGTATCAGCCACCTGTTAATGTGAGGTCCATTAATTGAATGGTTGGGATTTTGTTGTTTCCGCTTTGGCCATAGATGTGCTCTAAAACTTTCATGAAGAGGTAATCTATATGCTGCTAAGTTTTGGTCCAGGATTTCTTAGATGGTCCCAATATTTGCACATTTTTCTTTCTTTTTTTGCACATTTTTCTTTCTTTTTTCTGTTTCTGTGATTTTAAGAACATTATACTTCCTGAACCTTTCTGATATTGTAACTTATTCTGTTCTTGAGCTTACTAATGATCATGTATTTGTGTTTTCTCACACACATATGCATGTGCGTGTATTACCACAATTTTTAATCTCAATATCTTATTGTCATCTCCAACTTTTTTGTGATTTCTTTTCTTGTTCCAATTTTTTAACCATTTTTGAGTGAAGAGATCAACTTATCCTTGTAATTCCTGTATTTTATTGCTTATTAATTTGAGGTTGTATTTTGGAGTCATTTTCTGTTTGCAAAATATTGCTAGCACGAAGAGGGTTTGTGGAGTTAGTGGTGTAATGTTGTGGCAGTAGTCTGTGGCTACTTATTACTCGCAGGAAGCTTCAACATTATTTTTCTTCTTAATGTTTATCTTTGGTTTAAGGGTGATGGATTCTATAGATATTTTATCCTTTTCTTCCCTTGAAACAATTAAGTACTTAAGCTGTCTGCTAAACTTAGATATTTTCGTCTTAGTTAAACATTATCTACGTTCCTGTTTACCACAGAAGCCAATGACATACTTACTAGTCACATCTCATAATGAGTTTATCATTGCTTATCATAGGCTTAATGGATGCTACACTGCTAATTTATCTTTTTGGACCTCTTATAACAGGAGGATGAGTTGAAAGCTGCAGTTGTCCTCATTTTTGCAAACAAACAGGTTTCTTTCACTTCACTTCAATTTATTTATTTATTTTCATCAATAATGAGATGATCTATAAATAGATCAAGAAGAAAGCAAAACAACAAGAAGCCCTAGGAAGGGGCAAGAAGTACAAGGAAAAGACAAAGCAAGGGCAAAAAGAAAATAAAGTACTGAAAAAGCAGATACACTCTATCCTGCCAATATGTCCTCTAAAGGAATACCCACAAACATCTCCCACCTCACACCTCCTCGAGCCAGGCTATCTGCCACAGAGTTTGCGGACCTTGGCACCAGAGAGAATGAGCTAGTCAAGCACTGAAGCAAATATGGAGCCGATGGTGGGCCATCCTCCATGAGTGCTGTGAGGTAGATGTAAACCCTGGCAATACAGAAGCTGAATCTCCCTTGATCTCCACCTGGACAAACCCCTTCGATACTGCCTCATGCTGTCCATTTCTTTCATTTCTATGTTTCTCTAAGATCCATCCATACTGACAAAACTAATCATGACGGGCTGATTCAAATCCTTTGTAAAGGTATCAGTCAATATTAAAGGTATCAGCCAATATTAAATAAAGAAAAATACCCTCTGTTTTTTTATTGGTTGGTTGATGTCCAATATGTACAAATGTGTATCAAGGTCCAAAACCCAATATGATACTGTTACTTCATGTTTGGCATCTAATTGTTATGCCAATTAAAAAGTTAATCATGGTGAAAGGATGGTGTCCCTGAACCTTTATTGTATGTATAAAAGAAAATAAGGAAAATAATCACGAGGGGAGAGTTTTGCCATTTTATAGGCAAAGAGTCATGGAACTTCATCTTTTTCTCTAGCAAGCAAATGTTGTATGAAATTTCTGTAATTTAATTTTTTTTTTTCCTTTTATATAATTGTCTAATGTTCAAGTCATTGCCTTTATACAGGATCTCCCTGGTGCACTTGATGATGCTGCAGTTACTGAAGCCTTAGAGTTGCACAAAATTAAAAACCGTCAATGGGCTATTTTTAAAACTTCTGCCATAAAAGGTGAAGGTATATTTGAAGGCTTGGACTGGTGAGCTCGATTAACTTTAGACTTTGCTGATGCTAGTTTTACTTCATATGAATACCAAATATAGTTCATGTAAAATTATGATGTGATGATCAAGTGTTTCTAGATAATATATGTCTAATGTAAAGTCGATACCCCTGCATTGCTCGTGTTGCTTGAGCTGTATAAATTGTTTTATATGATTTTGTTAGTTCATTAGTTGACTATTCTGGCATGGATGTTGGACTCTTTGGTGGACACCTCTTTATTGAAAAATCGTAGTTTATCTTGTTATCATGATTGTGGATATTTACAGTGAACTATTTATCAAAATTATTTTATTTTTTATTTTTTATTTTTTCTTTTTACTCTTCTAATTATTTCAAAAAATATATTATAAGACACATTTTAACTCCATAATGCTTACTATAAAGACATGTTTATATCGGACGCAAATCGTTCTTTCAAGAAGATATATCTTAGTTTATCCTGTTCCTTGTTCAAAGATATTATTTGTTTCCATTTTTATTATCTTAGAAGTTCCTTCTTGTCTCGATACTCATTAGTTCTTTTTCTTTTTAATTTAAACAATATTATGTCTTACATATCCGAATATAACTTTAACATCATTTAATTAAATGTGGATACGTAAACATATTCAGTTTCTTGGGTGAGCATACTAGGCCCATCATGCCCATTTATGATGGGTCTGTTTTCATATCAGGACTTGATTGATCTGTGGTATTTTGATCATTTAAGAAATAATCAGATAGAATATTCTGCCGATGAAGGCATTGAACTAATCAGGAAAGAATGCTAGATTTACTGATTTCAGTGAGATGGCCTCAAGCTTCAAGCATATTGTCATAGTATTAAGGGAAGGAGGCAAGCTTTGTGTTCATGAACTACGCTAACAGTCTGAGAAAGAAGTGAAGTCTAAGCTACTGAACCTTACTGAAGAAGACCAGTGATGCAAAAGACGGAGCATATGATTGTGGACAAAAGCTAAATCCTTTCCTTTGTCTTCAAAATTATGGCAATGGGGTACCGCATCCATAAAAACAAGAATTTTCTTCTTGTAGTCTGAACACCCAAAGTTACTAGGCACCTAATTTCTCCTAGAAGTGATTCTATGATTGTGATGGAAGAAGCAATGTAGGAAGAGTTGGTTGATTGACTCTAGTTCTTTCTTACATAGAATGCATCTATAGGGAAAAATCCACTTTCATGATGTGAGATTGTCCATCTTGGAATCTTATTGAATGATGCAGTTAAGATGTAGAAGGAAAATGCAACCTTAACTGGAACCAACATTGTCCAGATGAGCTAGCAAGGAGAACTCTGGCTTTGCTTTTATCTAATGCCAAAAAGAAAAAACCCATGAAGAACCTTCTTTTGTTGTTTTGGGTCCACCAATGATTGTCAAGCTTACAATGGTGCTAAATAGTGTTGTTAAAGATGGTCACCTAGGTGACCAGGCGTTTTTCTAAGGACCTAGGCAATACTCGCCTAGGTCATTTTAGGCTATACGACCTGCCTAGCAGAGCCTAGGCGTCCACCTAGGCTATTGGGCTTTTTTTTTTAGGACCTAGGCGATGCTCGACTAGGTCAACATTGCCTAGGAGTGATTGGGTAAGGCGATCACATAGCCTAAATAATTATATAGTTTTAAATATTTTATCTTAGTTATTAAACTTTAACATGGTTTTAAGTATTGATATATTCCCTTTCCTTGGGGCGATATAAAGCCAGGGGTGTAATTTTTATTTTACAATTTATCAGTAATATATTGCGGTATCAAGCGATATATCATGATATTGGCGATATATAGTGATATTAAGCGATATTCCACTCTTGCTAACGTGCATAGGTCATTATAAGAGGTCGAATAAGGATAGTTTCCCCTTATTTTGATCAATAAAAAATGCTTAAAATCCGTAAATCTTTTTCTAAACACTTGAAATATGAATTTTAAATAACCTATTTTGTAAATTTCTTAACTCTTCAATTAAAAGGTTGTCTTGACCAAGGTTGTCAAATCGTGACTCGAATCGAAAATCGGAAGGGGTACATTTGAATCGTAAGAGTCGAAGCGATTTTTTAAATATTCATAAAATTTTAAAATATATATATATATATATAAATACTTCTAGAAAATTAAAATAATGAATTCTACATAAATAATTCAATATAAAATTAATAATAACT
>JAUPMG010000003.1:5321799-5333841 GCA_031762675.1 Pachysandra terminalis
ATCAAATTGTCTTTATTCAATCTCGAGTTTAGATCATAAAGTCTATTCTCGGACTTAGAATAAGATCAAATTGTCTTCTCAGTCTCGAGGTTAGATCATAAAGTCTATTCTCGGACTTAGAACAAGATCAAATTGTCTTTATTCAATGTCGAGTTTAGATCATAAAGTTTATTCTTGGACTTAGAATAAGATCAAATTGTCTTCTCAGTCTCGAGGTTAGATTATAAAATCTATTATCAGACTTAGAATAAGATCAAATTGTCTTTATTCAATCGATATGTATACTCAGACGGGTAAGGGATAGATTATGCCTAGGGTCTGCCATGTGGTTTCTTCTACCAAATTTGACTATTCAAATTGAGGGATCATCACTATAATTCAACTAAATAAAAAATTTAGAGTTTTTCAATACCTTAACAAATAATTCATTAATTACTAAAGTCTCGCTTCTAAGACCTAAGACCTAAGACCTAAGACCAACTCTCGCCTTCAGCATAACATGTGATAAACGTGGACTGGTGTTTCAAGGGGAGTGTTGGTCGTTAAATCATGTTATCAAAAAAACGTTTTCAAGGGTACCCATGAAATATCGCCAAATTAGATGGGTGTCCAAATAATTCACCCCAGAAACAACTGCATACGTACGCATGACGCAAATCTGAGTCACCGGTCTACCCAATTCGGACTCAGAATCTTCAGACCACTAAGCCGATTATCCTCGTGCCATTTCCATATTCATCGTCTTTTCTCATCATACTTTGCCGTGTACCGTTTTCCTGCATTCAATCTTCAAGTTCTAATCCAAGAGCTACTTGATACATCTACTGAGTTATCTGGAACCCATCCTTTTCTCCTTTTACCCTTTCCGAACTTAATAATGACTCCTTTTAAGTTTCGTTTAATGACAGCAGGAACCCTCAAACCTTCACCATTACAAACAACTCACTTAATGAACTAAATGGGAGCGGGTTTATTTCGATCGGTAATAGAAATTGATCATTTGATTATAATATCTTTCTAATCAATAATAATTATAAGATTTATTTATAATTATTTATTTTTATTAATATTTTATATTTTATATTTATTAAGTAAAAATTATATTGCTGGAGTTTGTTGTAACATGCTTCAAATTATAAGAGAGGTGTTTGTGATTGCCATGGTTAGAAGGGTATTTATTATCATTATATCAAACCCAAAGGATGTAAATGTGTAATTCACCCTAATAATAACAGATTAAAATAATCAAAGTTTACATGCAATCAGACGGTCCCCTCCCCCAGACGAAAAGCCAAACCTTCAACACTTCTCACGTCGGACCCACGTCGGCACAGACAAACCCATGACAGCTACTCATCGCTAAAGTCGTATTTAAAATTAAAATTTCTTTTAGTGGCTAAGGCTATTCCACGTGTCCTTCTCGGAGTCGTCAGAAACTAGATCGCTCCTCCCCTCTTCCTTCTGTAGATAGACCGAAGTAACAAAGCGAAGAGACTATTACACATTTATCAAAACCGTCAGTGAGAGAGAA
This sequence comes from Pachysandra terminalis, assembly GCA_031762675.1. Lineage (NCBI taxonomy): Eukaryota > Viridiplantae > Streptophyta > Magnoliopsida > Buxales > Buxaceae > Pachysandra > Pachysandra terminalis. The sequence continues at coordinate 5,323,331 of JAUPMG010000003.1, forward strand.
AGAGCGACGATCGGAGATGGTAAGCGACAAAGAAAGCGGGAAGGGATTTACGGCGCCGGGATGGAGCTTGTCGGCGAAGCCTTGTGACTCGTGCAAATCTGCGTCGGCTCTACTGTTCTGCCGAGCTGATTCGGCGTTTCTCTGTATGGGTTGCGACGTTAAAGTTCACGGCGCGAATAAACTGGCGTCACGGCACGAGCGCGTTTGGATGTGCGAGGTCTGCGAGCAAGCCCCGGCTAGTGTTACATGCAAGGCCGATGCGGCTGCTCTCTGCGTTACGTGCGACCGAGACATCCACTCGGCGAATCCACTCGCGCGTCGTCACGAGCGGGTTCCCGTCGTTCCCTTTTACGAATCAGCGGCGTCTGCCGTTAAATCTAACGCTGTTAACCTTCTTGTGCCTAACGGTCTTTTCAAAACCTCCGACGATGATGACGAACGTAACGACGATGATCTGGACGACGATGCTGAGACTTGCCTTGAAGAGGCTGAAGCAGCTTCCTGGCTGCTCCCAAATCCAAACCCTAAGCTTATGGACACTCCAGAGTTGAAATCTGGAGACTATTTCTTCAACGATGTCGATCCGTATCTGGATCTCGACTTCGGTTCTACGATGGACGCAAGGTTTCAGAACCAGAACAGTTCGGGTACTGATAGTGTAGTTCCAGTTCAGACTAAAGTTCCTCAAGCTCCTCTGATGAATCCGTCTTCGGAGAAGTGCTTCGATATGGATTTTTGTAGATCCAAACCTTCGTACAGCTACAACAGTCAATCTCTCAGCCAAAGCGTAAATATCAATCAAATCTACACAAATTAGTCAAAATTTCCATGTTTTCTCGATTGATTCTGATTTTTCTTGTTCTTAACTTGATCGCAGGTCTCCTCATCCTCTTTAGACGTCGGAGTTGTTCCCGACGGGAACGCCATGGCTGACATATCAAATCCGTTCGGGAGGCAGATGAAGAACGGCCTGGATCTGATGAGTGTTTCTACTGGAGCTGTTACATTGAATCAAGCATCTCAATTGTCCGGAATCGATCGAGAAGCGAGGGTGTTAAGATACAGAGAGAAGAGGAAGAACAGGAAGTTCGAGAAGACGATACGATACGCATCGAGGAAAGCGTACGCCGAGACACGCCCGAGAATTAAAGGAAGGTTCGCGAAGCGAACGGAGATCGAATCGGAGGTTGATCGGATGTACGCATCTGCTGCTGCTTTGATCGCCGATACCGGATACGGTATCGTACCGTCGTATTGACTCGGTGACGTCATCATCTCATCGCCGTAGAAACGGTACCGTCTCGTCGTTTTTATAAAAAGGACGTTTCCGACTTAATCGTCAGGTCGCCGTGTACTAAATATTATCTATTTGTTTGGGAAAAAAATTGATGTTGTTCTTGCTGCTGTTCGTGTTGTGTAAGTTATGGTAATGTATTCTGTATATTACCAAGTGAATTTGATCGGTGAAATGCTGACCGTCGATTTGCAGAAGCTATGTATTACTGTGTTTTGCTTCTGGGAATTTGTATATCTTCCTCTTTTATGAAAAGCTATCTCACTTTAGAGTTCCTTCCTTTTTAAAAAAGAAAAAAAAAATCCGTTTAAATCCAGAGTATCCGTTTGAGAGTCTTGGTTGGCTGCCGCTTGGATTTGGTGATATTTAAATAAGATTAGGTACTTTGGGAGATAGATTAATAAGATATTTCTTCGCTATTTTATTTAATGGAATCTTATTAATAGAATAAAATTTTTTGTTGGACCTGTAAAACCTATAATGATGAGAAAGAGGAGATCGAGATTGGAGGGACTGAGATTCTCAAGCTGCCTTGGTTTAAGAGTTCGAAGAGAGAGATGGATGGAAGGATGGGAGAGAGAGAGAGAGAGAGGGGTCCCATCAAAAAGAGATAGAGGGCAGTTACAATTGATTTAAACTTATGAGAGAGATGGATGTGGGAGAGGGGACAGTGGATCATATGCGGGTGGGAGGTTTGTGCGGGTGGATGCGGGCTGAATGCTATTGGTCTACAACCATTTTTTTTCCACGTGACACATCTAAGCGAAATGGAACGGCAAGTTATTCCACACGACACGTCTAAGCGAAACGGAACGGCACAACTTGCTCTGATTAGGGCTGTCAACGAGCCGAACTCGGCTCGGGCTTGGGTTTGGCTCGTTTGAGCCGAGCTTGAGCTCTGAAATTAGTCCGAAAAAAGCTCATTATTTTATCGAGCTTGGATTGGCTCGGCTCGATTAAAGTGATTATATGTTCATATTATTATATCTTATATTATGGATTAATATTAAACACACATGTTAAGATATTATATTACATATAATAATAGATATCAACTATAATATTAATACATTTGTATTAATCTAAGCTTTTTTACTACGTCAATTTTTCATAAGCCGAACTTTTTGAGAGCCAAGCTTTTACAAGCCTGAGCCCAGCTCGATTCGTAACCTAAAAACTTTTAACGAGCCTGAGCCGAACCTGAACTTTGCTAGAGATTTACGAGCCTGAGCTGAGCTGGGTAAAGCTCAGCTCGTTTACAGCACTAGCTATGATTGAATTTTTAATTTTAAAACAGAAAAAATTAAAACAAAAAGAGCCAAAAAAAAGAGCTTTCTTCCGATTTAACATATTATATATTTATTAAATATTATAAAAATCTAATAAATATTAAAAATATATATTTTTAATTTATTAAATATAAAAATAATAAATTATCTTAGTTGGGGTACATAAGACTCTACTTAAAAATAATAATAAATTAAACGGGTATCCAACAGAGGGTTTTATGATTTAGGGGTTTTAGGATTTAGAATTTAGGGTTTTAGGGTTTGGGTTTGGGGTTTTAGGATTTTAGGGTTTAAGGTTTGGGTTTAGGATTTAAGGTTTAGGGTTTAAGGTTTAGTGTTTAGGGTTTAGTATTTAGGGTTTAAAGTTTAGGGTTTTGAGTTTTAATTTAAATTTTAATATTTTTTTTTACAGATGTATTACAAGAACGAAAAACACAAAAACCCAAATCCTTAATAGAGTTTTAGGCTTTTCTTTAATTTATTTTCTATTTTATTTTATTAATAGAGTTTTAAGCCTTTCTTTTTAATTTATTTTCTATATTAATTCGTTTTCTATTGCTGTAATTTAACAAACAAAATTCTAAAAGGCTAAAACATTGTTTAAATTTATTTAATGCTTTAATGTTAAACATGACGGCTTGCGCCTCTCCGTTTTCTTAAATGGAGCCCTTTGAAACAACGTTAATTGAAGCTTTATGCGGTGGACGAATAATATTCCGCCCGCAGCCACCCGCACATAACCATCACCTGTACAGGATCCGCTCTCGAGGGACAGGTTTCACCAAAATCAAGAGGGGGCATGAACAATTGATTTAAAATTAGGTGCAAATGAAAAGTTTACTTTATTATTTAATTGGGGTGCAATGTGTGATTAATTGAGATTCCCTTTTATGAATTTTTTTTTTTTTTTTGAAGATGAAGATGGAGGCTTGATTTATGAAAATCGAAAAGAAAAAATTAAAAAAACAATTGATAGTTTTTAAAGTTAGATAAGTAAAACTAGAGTTTGAAGGTTACTATGGTCAATATTTAAAGTTTTCTCACCATCTTCATATGATTTCTATTAATAGATTATAATATCTATTAATCAATTATTATCTTTAATGTAAGTAATTACATGTATTATTTATGCATTTTGATTTCCTACTAAATAGATTTAACGTTTGCATTCTTTCGAGCACTAAATGAAGGTATTGATATTATAATAAAAGATACATTATATTATATAATAGATTATATTGAAAACTAACCCTTGATATTTGTGACTCCTACTATTTAGGTATCATTACATTAAAATCAAATAACTCTTGATATTTATATAAACGAAGGTAATATTAGCACAATAAAAAGAAGATAATACCACAATAAAAGACACATTAAGTTATATTGCAAAACCAATCCTTGATATTCTGTAACTCGTACTACTATTTAGGTATCATTACATTAAATCAAATCACTAACTTTGAATATTCTTACTTTAATAAAGGTAATGATATCATAGTAAAAAAAAAAATTATATTATAAGGCATATTGCAAAAACAATCCTAGATATTTCACAACTCTTGCATACAATTCATGTATCATTAAATTAAAATCAAATCACTAACCCCTGATATTCTATAACCAACTGAGGTTGGCCCTAGTGGAAAGGGCTCGGGTCGCTTAAGCAAGTGGTCTCGGTATTGAGTCCTTATGGATGCAGAAAACCTTGTTGGGAGAAGTCCCCGCTTCGGCGCCCGACAATACCTCGAAAGAATAGTCCTGGGCGAAGCTTGGGGATACCTTGGGAGATCAAAAAAAAGATATTCTATAACTCCCATACTATTCAATTATTATTACATTTAAAATCAAATCAATATAACATATACTCTATATCAATAGATCATTCATCTTAGTTGAAATTATACCCTTTAGATAAAGAGGATGATGATGATTGATTTGAGAACAAGTCCTTCGAGGGATTTTCTTTGACACGTATACGTTGTCTTTTAGAATAAAAATAATAATTCCTTTGAATATTTTATTTTCATATTTTTATGTGTTCAAATTTAGGTTAGATTAATATGCTTGTTTACTTCTAATTTTTTTTATATTAAATTGGTATAATAAATAAATATTACAGATTTTTTGTTTTATTGTCCACTACAATCCCTTGGCCTCATTTGGCTATCAATTTGGGAATGCATTCCAGGACTTCATAAACTTTCATTTGGATAACAAAGGTAGAATAAATTCTATTAGAATGAGAATGAGTAATTACCCTTCATCATAGAATCACCTCCAACCCTGTTTTTGGATTTTAGGAATGAGATTTGAGTTTTTGTAGTAGCAAATTTGTAAATACACTTTTTTATTACAAATTATTTTGAAGTGTTTTTTTTTTTTCTTTTAGTAAACTTATTTTGAAGTGTTACTATCACATTTAAAAAGAAATAATTGTGCAAAGATTAGATGTGTGGCTATGATTTATGAAAAATAATTATAACTAAAGAAAAAAGAATTAAAAAATTTGGTCAAAACTCATTTTAATACATATTAAACCAAATATCTATATGAGGTCAGAACTCATTTTGTTATATGCTAACCAAACGTGACCAAAAGCCTTCAAAATTACTTCTTGGTACGAGTTTATGCAACTGATTCCTGGAATGAATTCCTGATCCAGAATGATAGTCGCGCAAAATATATATATTCTCCCCAAACACCACCGGATGATGAGTAATGTGATCAGAAATAACTTCTTAAGAAGCTTTCTGAGATTGCTTGCGGTTAGAACTTTTTTCCATTCCAAGAACTACGACCTGAAAATCTTCTAATAAGAATTGAATACCCTCGTCATCAGAAGATGATACCTTCTTTCCCTCAGCTAAACCACCCTCAATCAAAATCATGTTTCCATCTAAAGGATTCTCCAACCCCTCTAGCACCTGAGACTGAATCTCTACAACTACTTGCACCTCCTCAATAGGACCAGAATTTTGGACAGGTACACCAGCATCTTCCTGAAGATTATGACTAGAACCTGAGGACAAACCCCTCCTCTAAAGCACCAGCATTTTTTTACTTCTTCTGTTTCTTGTATTAGCATTCAAAGGAAATTTAGGATTTTCTTGATCCATAGTCTTTCTTGCGGGCAAAGAAAGTTTTCTACAATTAGATTTCATATGGCCGTGAAGACAACAACACTCCTAGAATTTCGGAGCCTCTTCATAAATAATATTTTGCCAAAAACCAGCATCTTTCCCTAAACCAATCTAGATACTATCTGGACGTTCCTTTGATATATATAATTCAATAAAAACATGAGCAAATCTTGGTCGAGATAGCATCAGAGTTGGCTGATCGATTCTCAGAACTCGACCAACCAAGTAAGTGATAGCCTTCAAATATGAAGGACACAAGTGCAAAGGGAGATTCGGAAAACGGATCCACACCAGAGCAAAAGGATTCTCCTTCAAACTAAACGAAGGATACCATCTATATAATCTAAAAAGAGAATTTTGAATTAGATGAGATTCCCTAGTCCATGCTTGAACAAAATCTTCATGAGTTTTGAGCTTGATCTGTTAGATAATTTAAACTAAATATTTATGCAAAAAAATCTAAATAGCATAAATAATAATATGCGAAAAAGAATCTACTAACTTCCAGTCATAGCCAATATACTAGAGATGAATACCGATCTTTTATCTGGAAAATTGCAAGCTTTAATCAGACGGAGTCTTCCGGCCTCTAGCACTGCATCGTCAATGGAGCAGGAAAGAATTTTGCAGTTCTGAAGTCGGGGACTCTATCTGCCCTTTACCCCATATTTATAGATGCACCTCTCCATCAAAGGTGTGTCTTATGAGATCTCATATGGCAGTTACCAGATAAGGATTATGGAGTTAGTTGAGAAAAATCAGGAACATTTGAATTTAAATTTAAATCCATAACTGAATGACTTATCTTGATCAATTCAAATATCAAGATAAGTCTAAATTTAAAATTTAAAATAACAATTTAGCCATAATGAATTCAAAAACAAGGATTTTGATCTGCACTACTTCATGAAGAAAAAGAAATATAGTCCCTTAATGGACGTTTCTTTGTACAAACAAATGGGGTTTTGAAAGATGGATTTGGTGATGGGCCTTGCTGTGGGATACATGACTTGGGAATGCTTTGAGAATTTAAACGACTTTTTCATTAGAGGCAGTTGAACTTGATGGATCGGTGAAGACTTTTCCAGATATTGAATTTTACCCCTGTTTTTCTTGTAGAAAATTGCTATAAACAGCTCTCAGGTTTCTCATATGGATTTACCCTTGATTCTTTCGTCATTACAAGTGTATTCAAAAGGAAGGGGTTTTGAAAGATGGATTTGGTAATGGGCCTTGTATATGTGATTAAATCCCACTGCATCTGTAATTCCTGTGTTGATTAGTGAATTTTCATTTCTTACTGGACCGTCAGAGGATGATGTGATTCGTTTGTGTCACGTTTATTGTTGTTTCATGTTTTGATCCTGATTTCCTCTCTATTGCAAAACCCATGAAATAAATGAAAATGCAATATCAAAGGCATTTCGTATGGCACATTGTCATGAATCTAATGATACTCTTCTATAAAAATTAGGAAATGGCACATTGTCAAGAGGTGCTGATGTTACTCAAAATGGTAACAAAATGTAACGAAGGGAAGGATGATTATTATTATTGTTATTGTTATTGTTATTATTATATTATTTTACTCCAAAGCAGGTTAGAAGAATTATCCTAGAATTCCATTGAACCTCTCTCTCTCTCTCTCTCTCTCTCTCTCTCTCAGGAATCTAATTGAAGGTTGTAAGCGATCCAGATCACGTTACCTCGATGCACACGAGTCCGAATCAGTAGCAGAGGATCTCTAATCTATCGAACCTAAAAACATCCCATGTCGGTATGTGTGATAAGGATTTTCACACTCAATCGACTTAGGGTTGTGGTATTGGAACCCTAATTCAACCACACATGGATCGACTTAGGGTTGTGGTATGGAACCCTAGTAGCAAACCTAGATCTAAAATGAAGGTACAAATGATGAGAGTGAGAGAAGCCCAAAAATATTGGGCCTATCATTTCTGTGTTAATTCCCTAAGGAGTAAAGGTTCCAATATAAGAACCTCTAAACCCATCCGACTCTAACTCTAGCCCAACTTGATGGGGCCCACTCAATTGGGCTAACCAACGATATGTGAGTGCGTATCCCTATCATGTACATCATATCTTCCCTATCAAGGACACTAATCATGTAGGTCATTGAGTAGGCGACCGACGAGCACAAAGTAACTGGCAAGTGACTTTATATCAAGTTCCCTAAAACTGACATGGAGATATACTCTCAAAAATCTCGCATATCCCCATACTCATTTGGCCACATTGGATTGATTATTTCTAACATCATGAGCACAAGCTCAAATCTCTACACTCAACTACTAGATTGATGTTAATGTGCTCATTTAAAATAAGTCATATAGTCTACATATATATTAGATACATATAAGTAAAAAGCTTTAAAACATCAAATGATAATTTTAAAATATGAGCATATATCTTTATGAATCATAATTCTATAAATGCGATGCCCAAAAAGTCTTTCCAAAGCCTCGCGCCATTTAGCTTCGACCTAACTGCTTTCTCAGATAAACCCCTGTTAGACCGTATGATGCATGCCCATAGGAAAGTAAGCTAGAGATCATCAGATCTAACTTCACAACATGATCAAATGTAATAAGGGTATAAGTTGATCGTAATCTCGTAATCTCGTAATCTAGGATCATCCTGATCTCACACAGTGAAGAAATAAGGATCTATCACTTGATCGCAAAGGAATCGTCGCTAATAACACGTGGTATGCAACACATGCTACAGTGGAGCCCTGGACCCAGACAAGGGTATGTCAACCTCCAACACCGTACAGATCTTAGTCTAGTCGCAATCTATGCGCCTAACCTAAGCACCTTAATCCAAGTCACAACTCTCAAGTGTCTTGATTAAGGTCTCACATCTCTATTTGGTAATATACGATTCCCTAAGGAATTTCATCCTGGCTCTCCCAGGGCGACATTTAATTCTATAGAGTCTTCTAAATGCCCCTGATGGCATAAGTCCTATTGATGTCTCATCTTGCTCACAATGCATGCACCAGCGTTGGTCGCTGTGTGAGAAGCCGACCCTTAGTCAGGTGACATATTGTATCCATATTCTCATAATATGGAGGTAACGTGTGTGTGAAGTATACATGTAAACACAATCCCATGCCTCAAGAAAATATAAACTCTATTAAGTTCTCATGCATGAAATATAAAGTAATATGAGATGTCTGCATAACAAATATAAATGAAAATTGTACCACCCAACACAAATCACAATCTACGTAATCTCATCTCTTTGACATGAATCTTAAAAGCTTGTCTAGCTACAGGTTTACTCGTGGGGATCAACTGTCATCTGTTGAATATGGATATATGTGTAAGGGACACGTTTTCATGTGCAACTCGGTCTCTGATGTAATGATAGCGATTGTCAATGTGCTTTGTTTAATGGTATTTGAGGTCCTTAGCATAGGCCAATGATGGCATGCTATCACTACAGATGGTGATCGGCCTTATGTCAACTCTAAAGACTCCAAGATCCTATAAGAATCACCTCAACCATATGGCTTCCTGGACAGCTGCACAACAAGCTATGTACTCTGACTCCATAGTGGACAAAGTGATGGGGACTTGCTTCTTGCTACTCCAAGAGATGGCCCCGTCACCCAGTAGAATGTGTATCCTGACATTGATTCTCGACTATCTAGATCACCTGCCCAGTCCGCATCACAGTAGCCTCGTAGCTGTAAATTCTTCTCCTTGGAAGCAAAGCATGTAATCTATTGTCCCATGTAGGTATCTAAGAATACATTTCACTATTTTCTAATGAGTCTGCCCTGGGTTACTCTGGTAACGGTTGACTAAACCAACAGCGAAACTAATATCAGGTCGAATACACATCATAGCGTACATCAGACTACCTATAGACTGGCATAGGGAACACAAGTCATCTGTTCCATCTCTTCCTTTGTCTCTGGACAAAGACCAAGATGCAATGAAGCACCATTCTTGACAAGAGTGTCAATGTAATGACCTTGACCCTAAATCATAATTAATATGATTTAACAAATATTAATCCTTTAGAGGAATTACAATGAACCATTGGTCTTAATTTGCATAATAGGACTTAATTGTAATAAGATTGGTAATTTAGGACTTATATGTAATTAAGGGAAAGTTATGGGAGATTTATGTAATTTTATGAATTTCAGGAGATTAGGGCTTGGGCCCAACGTGTGAGGTTGGATTGGATATGGGCTGGTCGTATAGCACATGTGAATGAGGTAAAGTTAATCTAGTCTTTTCATTTATTTGAATTTAAGTGATCGAATGGAAGGAGAGAGAAATTACTTAACTCCCTCAACTTCCTTCCAAATAAGGGAACGTGAGTATGGAAACCTCATTACTTTGTAGAACACGACCAAATGAGGGAAAAGAACTCATATCTGAGAAATTTCTACGTTGTGGAAGAAGAAGAAGATGATGATGATGAGAAAGGCTAAGGAAAAGAGAGGAGAATGAAGAAGAAGGTTGGAGGCTTGGTGATCATCTCATTGCTGGAAATCTGCAGAGAGAAAGCTTGGAAGGTGGTAGGATTCCTTGGTACTTCTACTAATGGTTTTCATAGGAATATAGTCAAGGTTAAATATGAATGATGATCTACGAATATTATATACGAAAGTAAATGAGTATGAGCATGTGAATGAATTATAATACATATGGTTTTGTATGTGAATTTGTAACGACCCGGACCAGATTTTTCCAATTTCATGGATTTTCCAGTCCAAGCGTCACCTTCACCTCGTATTTCTAC
>JAUPMG010000003.1:5342262-5359434 GCA_031762675.1 Pachysandra terminalis
GAACAGTGTTCAGGGGCATGCTTGAAGCAATATTTTGTAATTTCAAGCGAACTTCTCATTTATACAAGTGTTAATAATGATAAATTGTTATGACTAACAGAACAAAAATGAATTGAACTAAGGTTCTGTATTACCTCTGTGACCGGTTTCTTGAGCCACCAACTAGAAGAAAGTCGGCTCCTAAGTATTTCGCTTCTGCAATTAGGCCTCTTCGGATGCTTAAACTATACCCTACTTTCGCCTCCAAATTCACCTGAAAATGACAAATCAGGAGGATCCTGTCAAGTTCAAAATTACAAATATTACTTGAATGGTGGTAACTATTAATTTCTTCTATTGCTTCACATTACTGCTTCTCTCTAATATACCTGCTTTGTCTGGCATATCTCCACAAATTCTCCAAGCATAGATATTACAAAGGCTTTTGCTCGCCGGAAATGAGTCTTTTCGACTGCAATTGAGTTGATCTGCTTCGTTTCCTTGCTTACTATTACACGGACACACACACACAAAAAAAAAAATGTGACAGATATGAATCAGAACTAATCCAACTTGATCAAGATTTGAACACAATTTGGGCAACTTGAATTTAAGACAAAATATCTAAACTCAGTTTCTATTTGTGAACAAATATATTGAAACAATGTTGGTCATTCTATGCCTCTCTCTACAAAGAACATAACATCAGCTGCCTAGTCACTGTTTACTGGGTTGAGTCATTTAACTCCTGCAGAAAATATGGAAAACTCAGTCTAATCATCCGGCATTTTGACTCGATTGGAGTCATTGGACTGAGAAATGGCTAGACCCAATTGCACTGTTTAAAACTTCCACAGTATGAGATTATACTAACCAAGAACATGTAATGCGACTACGTTGTCATTCGGTCGAGCTATAACTCGAATTGTCCATGAGAGTAGCTCCTTGCTCACTTCTACATCTAAGGGAATGCCAATGAGTATTTTAGCAGGAACATAAGGAACCATTCTCTCCTTCGAAATAGAGACTGGTTGAAAGAAATTCAATCCTGCTCTCTGTTTGACTGATTCTTGATGGAAGCAGAGAATCTCAGTCAAAGTATATGTAGAAGAGGAGGAGGAGGATCATTTGAGATCCAGATGGAGGGAAAAGATGCCACCTTAGCACTCATTCAATATTTTCTTGTTTAAGAAGCATAAGAAAGCGTTTACAATGGCAAGCAAATAAGTGACTACTAGGAGAGTATTGTTGATTTGCTTACACTGCTTTTTCTCTTTCCCTCTATTTTATCCAGTTTTGGATTGAAAATAAGTGTTTTGGTTGAGTGATTTAGGATGGAAGCAAAGGTGGTAGGGGAAGTATGTTTGATTTGTCTTGCCATGTAAGCGAAAGAAGCCTCCATTGACAACTATGTAAAAAAGCTATGTTACTTTAGATTTGGTAGGAGGGTTCATTGCCACTCAAAAGAGAGACTTCACTTTATCATAAATGAAAATTTGAGAAGATACTCAAAACAGTTATCATGGATAGGACGTGTGGATGAGAGAGAGAGAGACAGAGGATTGGTCACCTTCATCAACCTTACAGGTGGCAATTTTGCGGGCCGGGCCGGCCCAAGCTTGGCCTGACCCGGTTTTCGGGCCTAAGAATGACTCCCAAGGTTCTAGATTGATATGAAAATCCCGAGCCCGCCCGATTAAGCTCTTATCTTATTATTTTTCTTATTTTATTAATAAAAGTTTCTTCAAGTTATATATTCTTCATTAATTCTTTGTTGTTGACAAGAGTTGAACCCAAACCTTTACAAGGAGAATGTGGCATTCTCACTACTAAGCAATAGCACAAGATGTTGTTACATATTCTTCACACTTTCAATAAAAAATAAATGCATGGTGATTAAAATTGGGCCGGGCTGAGTTATACATGCCTAACCCAAGCCCACCCCTAAACACTTCGGGCTTCTCTAAAACCGGGCTTGGCAAGCCCGTGTGCCCAAAAACCAGGCCTAAGCCTGGTTTAAACTGGGGGAGCTCAACGGGCCTAAAACTGGCCGGGCTTAAATGCCAGCCCTACTTACAGGAGTGGGGCTTTGTTGATTTGAGCCCACATAATAAATGTTCTAAAATCTGGATGAACCGGCTGGCCGAACCATCTCAACCACCAACTAGCATTCTTAATGGTTCAGTTTGGACCTAGGATTGTCTTGGTTGTTAAACCAGTGTGAACCAGATCAAACCCATGATCAAAATTGTTTTTGCACCACCAGAAAAATTGGGATTGGTTGTTTAATTAACAATTCTTATGACTTCTCCGGTTACCTTGGTTTGAGCCGCTGCTGGCTGAACCAGATTTGATCAATTCAATGTCCAGTGATTTTAGAACCGGAAGAGACATCTAGTTGAACCATGAAAACCAACTGCAACCTATTCATTGAGTACTGTCAAAACTGGATTTAGACAGTGAAAACTATCACAGAGCCTTTTCTGGTCATCTCCTGTTTAAATTCTGGCCCAGTTATAAAAGCATTGTTTAGGAAAAAGAATTTATTGACTTTGAACACTCCTTGTCAATTCCTGCAAAGAAGTGGCTTTGAGGGAAGCAGAAAGCATCGACCATCTGCTCCCTCTCAAGTTCAAACTCTTTATCCCCAGATTAAATAGCCTACAGAACTTGGCCTTCGACTCTTCGTGCCAATCGCCAAGTCCACAAGACTTGTCTTAGCTTGACCTGCTGTAGGGGCGCTGCCCTCGTGCCTCCTGCGAGCTGACCACACAGTTCGACCTAAAACCCTGCAAGCTAACACGCAGCTTGACCCGCTGCCCTTGTACCCCCTGCGAGCTGACCACATAGCTCGACCCTCGGTTCACACCATGCACAATAACGTGGGGGCAAACAATATCTAGCTCAAGTTCCACAAACCCAACAATCTCCCACTTGGAGACTGAAGCTCAGAAATAAACAACTTCAATAACGATCGATGCATATTGGTGCGCTCATCTATATCCTCAAGCTTCAAGACTCACTGAAGCTGAGCACAATTCCAGTTTTTTTGTCGTCACTGTATTGGTTAACATGTCGGCTAGATTCTTGCTACCTTGGATTTTCTCAAGTACTAACAACTTATCCTCCAAAAGAGATCTGATGAAGTGATAACGTAATCCGACGTGCTTGGTCCTCGAATGAAATGCTGAATTCTTTGTTAGATGTATAGCACTCTGACTATCACTGTGCAAAACATTCTTCATTTGTCTGAAACCCAATTCTGCCAACAAACTCTCTAACAAAATCATCTCTTTACTAGCCTCAGTTACTGCCACGTACTATGCCTAGTTAGTGGATCAAGCAACGATTTTCTTTATCTGCAAAATACAACTAACTGCAATAGTGCCAACTGTGAAGAAATAACTGGTGTGCTTCTCCTCTGATCTACCACTCCAGCAAAGTCTGCATCTACAAATCACAATGACAAGAACTTTCAGAACCTTAAGTGAAAGTTAATTTTGACGGCGCCGCACAGGGATATCCAAGCCTTACTGGAATTGTTGTTGTTCTTCGTGACGTTAATGGACAGTTTCTAGTTGCATATGTTTCCTTTATATTTGAAATTACAACCACGGTGGCGAAGATATGGCCGACAAGGGACACACTTATCCTTGCCAAGCATATGCAAATCCAACACTTGTGTTTTGAGGGTGATTCCAGGAACACAATTTCAATGCTGAAGAAACTTTCTACTACTCTCCCATGTGCCTTACATGATCTTGTCCTCCAATGTCATCACATCATGGAATCTTTTTGTAGTGTAGAGATATGTCAAGTATTTAGTGAAGGGAATCAGATGACCGACACACTTGCACTGTACCACATGAGTTTTTGAAGTGTAACCTCAAGGATGATTGCATGGGGAAAGCCACCCCTAGAATGGTTTGTTTACATAAATAATATCTGCACTTTCACATAAAAAATAAATAAAAAATAAAAAAATAAAAAAGTAAAAAAAGAAGAAGTTTAGCTGAAAGATTATATTATTATACTATAATTTATAAGAATTAAAATTTAAATATATTTTAGTTAAAATAGTTATTTATGAGTGTGACAACGCTCCTTGCCTCCTGAATAAACATTCCATTGCTCCCCAAACATAAATGGTACCATAGGATTATCAAACGAGATATAAACAACCACATACATTCACATGACTCTCCTCTCTGTTCAATCCAGATTATTTATATTATATATTAATGAAAATGTCGAAGAAAAATATGAATCACACATTTTATCACTTCGCACTTTATCACCAAGAGAAAAAAATAATTATAATAATTAATGAGAATCATCATAGTAAGATATGCATGACAGTATGAGTTTCATGCCCTTGGTCCAGCTATCTTCTGTCTCGCATGATACATATAAGGGTCTTGCATCTTCTGGACTTCCATTGCACCAAAAACACCATAGCCATTATTTTCTTCAATACGACCACCTTCATGGCTTCATCTTCACTAGTTTGATCAAGGGCTAACAAGTCCTCCCCATACTTGATACTTTCAATTCTCATCTGCATCACCTTGCCTTTGGGTTCATACCCTTTCAGAAGATTTACCACCTCTTCCATTTTAGGTCGCCTCTCGGGCTCGCTTTGCACGCATAGAGCAGCGACGTTGATCGCTTGTTTCAACTGATTTTCATCAAAATTGCCCTTAAGCTTAGGATCAACGAGGTCCTTAAACCTGCCTTTAGCTATGAGTGGTTCAGCCCATTCAGTTATCGTTCTTTTAACTCCACCTGGGAGCTTTTCTATAGGTTTTCTTCCCGTGAGGAGCTCTAGTAATAGAATTCCAAAACTGTAGATATCACAACTCTCAGATACCTTGCCCCACATTGCGTATTCGGGCGCTAGGTACCCCAATGTGCCCTTAACGCGAGTTGTCATATGACTTACACCTTCTGGGATAAGCTTTGCAAATCCAAAATCAGCAACCAGTGGTTCAAAATTTCAATCTAAGAGCACATTGCTAGCTTTTATGTCTCTATGAATGATATGGGGTGTCACCTCATGGTGCAAGTACTTAACAACATTATAAGTAATCAGTAGAGAAAAGATATAGATAGATTACATAAGTATTTTCTAAACATAAGAATATGCATACATGCATGCTTTGATGTGTAGTATGCTAGAAATGATGAAGTTAACATGTAATTTGTGATTCTGGTTGTTTGATTGGTATTTTTATGTTGAAATATGAAATGTATGAATGAATGTGAATTTTAATGATTTTCTGGAGTTTTTACGAGCTTCGGCTCAGTTGGGGGTCAACCTTGAGATCGACCGAAAATGTCAAAAGTGATCAAAAATCACTGGAAAAGGGACCGAAGTTGGGGGAGAGTAAAAGGGGGATCGAAGGGGTTCGGTCGACCTGGAGGTCGACCCTGCCCAGGGACCGAAGCCCAATGGATCCCATTTCTTGTAGGGAGCTGGGTTCTAACCAAGTGAGATGTGTATGGTGTTAGTTTTGCATTGTGAAGTGTGTGTAGTAGTTTGTGCAATAATAGGCCTAGTTGCCTCAGTTTGTATTATGCTATGACATGATATTGAATTGCTAGGTTAGAACCTTACACCAAACCTTGTGCAGAACTCATAATGATGTTCATTCTCCTCTTCCAATCTAGTAGGCGGTTGCTTGCGAATTGACCGTGTAGATGAGAGAGCAAGCTGAGGTTAGGCATGTAATCATAGACTATAAGTCTTTGGTCTGTTCCAACACAGTATCCTCTTAGACCAAGAAGATTCTTGTGCCTAACCCTTGCAAGAACTTCGACTTCCACCGCAAACTCCATCTCCGCTTTTGAATTCATGGCCTTCAACTTCTTCACAGCTATCTACACTCGGAAGAATATGACATGTAAAAGGGGCGATTGATCAGAAGGCAAAAGTTACTTTAAACTACTTATGAAAATTAAACAAAATGCAAGAGACAAGAAACATATGAGAACCAATTATGTGAAACGGGCATGAAACATGATTAGAAGCAAGGGAGAAACCATAAGGAAAGTAAACTCAACTTTGCCTTGCCTGTGAAAAGACTTTTCTTCTAGTCATGCCCAAAAAGTGATAAAAAGTTATATTATACGTTCTTTTATGTTCAACCTAACTGAAGGTTGTAAACGATCCGAATCACGTACCTCGATGCACACAAATTCGAATCTGCAATATAAGATTTTTATCAAACCAGATAACTCAACTCCTCTTAGGACTCTATCTCCTAAACCAGTTAGGAGAGAGTTATCAACATCCACACTTCTAATCAAGTATGGACGTCCCATCAAGTGGGGACCCCAGGTCGGCCCAAACGGGTCTACCCATATCTAAAATCCAGCATCTCTCACTCGTCCATAGTGGGCATGAAGTGTGCATCTCTCTCATGTACATCTTATCTTCCCATCATGGATGCTAATCATACAAGTTGTTGAGCGTGCGACAGACGAACACAAAGTAATGGGCGAGCGACTCAAAATCAAGTTCTATAAAACTGAAATGGAGATACACTCTCTTGCCTACGCCCCAGATTCATTTGGCCACATCGGGTTGAGCATTTCTAATCCCTCATGAGCACAAGCTCAAATCTCTATACTCAACCACTAGATTAAAGTAAATGTGCTCATTTAAAATAATTAATATATATGCACATCAAATGATAATTTTAAAACATGAGCACATATCTCTCTAAATGTGATGCCAAATAGTCTTCCCTAAGCCTCATGTCATTTAGCTTTGACCTAACTACTTTCCCAGACAAATCCCCGTTAGACCGTATGATGCATGGCCATAGGAAAGTAAGCTAGAGTAGTGATCATCAGATCTAACTTCACAACATGATCAAATGGTATAAGTTGATCCACTCTAGGATCATCCTGATCTCACACAACAAGGAAATAGCGATTCAATCACTTGCTGTCAAAGGAAACGTGGCTAATAGTACATGTGGTATGCAACACATGCTACAGTGGAGCCTTGGGCCCAGCCAAGGGTATGTCAACCTCCAACATCATACAAATATTAGTCTAGTCGCAATCTATGCACATAACTTGAGCATCTTAATCTAAGTCACAACTCTCAAGCGCCTTGATTAAGGTCTTACATCTGGCTTTATCGAGTAATAAACGATTCCCTAATGAATCTCATCCTAGCTCTTCTAGAGCGACATATAACTCATAGAGTCCTCTAAATGCCCCTGATGGTATAAATCGTATTAATGTCTCATCCTGCTCGCAATGCATGCGCCATGGTCACTGTGTGATAAGCCAACCACTAGCCTTGTGACATATCGTATTCATATTCCCATAATATGAAAGTACTGTATGTGTAAAGTGTACATGTAATACACAATCTCGGCCTTATGAAAAAATAAACTTTATTAAATTCTCACGCATGAAATATAAAGTAATATAGATATCTACATAACAAATGTAAATAAAACTGTACCGTCTAACACAAATCACAATCTACGTAATCTCACCTCTCAAACATGAACCTAAAAAGCTTGTCTAACTATAGGTTTAGTCATGGGATCAACTTCCATCTGCTGAGTATAGATATGTGTAAGGAGCACGTTTTCATGTGCAACTCCATCTCTGATGTAATAATAGTGAATGTCGATGTGCTTCGTCCTACCATGGTATTTAGGGTACTTGGCGTAAGCCAATGATGCCATGCTATCACCATAGATGGGGATTGGCCCTACGTCTACTTTAAAGATTCCAAGATCATATAAGAATCACCTCAACCATACAGCCTCCTGGATGGCTGCACAACAAGCTATGTACTCGAACTCCATAATGGACAACACAGCGATGACTTGCTTCTTGCTATTCCAAGAGATGGCCCCACCACCCAGCAAGAATGTGTGTCCTGACATCGACTCTCGACTATTTAGATCACATGTCCAATCGACATCACAGTAGCCTCGTAGCTGCAAATTTGCTCCATGGAAGCAAAGTAAGTAATCCGCTATCCCACTTAAGTATCTAAGAATACGTTTCACTGCCTTCCAATGAGTCTACCCTGGGTTACTTTAGTAACAGCTAACTAAGTCAACCGCAAAACTAATATCAGGTCGAGTACACATCATAGCTTATATCAGATTACCTACAGCACTAGCATATATAGGGAACAAGAGTCATTTGTTCCTTCTCTTCCAACTACAAAATATACTGTTTTTGCCGGCGGTCCGAAACCACCAGTAATAGTCATGTGACCACCACTGATATTATCATCGGCGGTCCACATGACCCCTCTGATTCCCTTGCCGCTAATATCATTAATGATGATCTTAACGGCGGTCTTTGTTGATCGTTAACGACGGTCCACTAAGACTGCCGATAATGATCAACTAATTATCGGTGGGCTTAGCCCACCATTAAATCGTGATTCAAAGGCGGTTCTAGACCACCACTAATAACAATTACGACGGTTTAGATCCCCTTTAGACCGTTAGAACATTGTGCTCATAATATATATTACCGGAACTGAGAACAAAAAACATTTGAAAATCTTAAGCCGTGTCCCTGACTTTTATACCAAGTGAGAAAGTTTTAATCTCCACTTATCACTATTTATGTCAATTTGTTTACGACCTAACCCGATCCGTTCCCAACTATAAAAACCAGGGAAAATGGATGGATGCCTAAACTGTTGGATTTGGTAATTCCGTGCGGGAATAAGCTCAAAAGATCTCCCAGATCAGAAGAATCTTGGGCAACAGCCATAAGGGTGATGCAATCCCTATCCTTAGCGTTACACCGAAGACTCGATTCTTCTCAGGGAAGATGGAGTAAACCCCTGGCACGAACTCAGGGGAATGGTTCAATTTCGCAGACAGAAGAACTGCTCCTCATTGAGAACCAATCCACAGCCAATTAGCGAAATTAGGGTTACATTCCGAGTAATCGCTTAGTGTGGTTTATAGTCCTGTTTTGAAGCTTAGTTAGCAAAAACACCTCAGAAAATTTGGTGGATCAATTGATGATTTGAACTCTTAAACTGTTACCCACTACTATATTTAAGAACAGAACAGAGAACTACATTGAAGGCATTACTACAAACATCTACAAATCACTTGTGTTCTCAACAATAGATTTGAAATAGACGAAAAATCAGCATCCTACTTGAATGATCAAGATTAGAAAGAGAGCCTACATTCATGAACTACATAAATTATAATATTAAATTGTAAATAAACACAAGTAATTTAAATGTGAGACATACCTCAATACAGCATGTGCATTTTCAAGCCAAATATAATCTGCAATAGAATGATGTATGTTATACAATGTTTTATGCCCATTCAGGATTATTAAATATTTTACTCCTTAATTTTATGATTGGAATATTCTTCTAAAAATTTCGACAGCATCCCTGCATGTTTCTTCAAATACGTTAGCTAACATGACATATTGTACTCTCGATTACCCATACTGGATGGATAAACGAGAAACACATAGTCAAGTAAACTACGTATCCGAAGAACATACAGAAATGGTGACCAAAATTATAAGAAAAATAATAAAATCATAAAACAACAAGTAAAATAGTTATTAATCCCAAACTGTCTATCTGACAATCCAAAATGTTATATGTGTGATAGTGCATCTTCATATTTATATCCTATATCCTATGGACAATTTCAATCCCCTTAGCAAAGATGCAATGCATCCATAGCAAGTAAAACGAAGAACATATCACATATATATAACCTTTCAAATAGGGAATGCTTGAAATACTCCATATATACCAGATATTTTCATCAACACCCCCTGTATCTCCGTTTTTCAAGGCATACATGCACTTCTAGTAATTCACAATAATATATGAAAAATGGCACAACTAAACATAAGAGAAACACAAAAAGCCACAAGTGGGTATTAAACATATAATATAAGCTTATTACACTAAAAAAATGCGTTTGAAAGTTATTTAAGGTTTTTTAGTCTTAACTATAGTATTCTTTACATCTTAAATTATTAACTTCATTTTTATGATTTTATGATGAAATCCCTATCCTTAGCGTTACACCGAAGACTCAATTCTTCTTTGGGATGATGAGGAAAACCCCTGGCCCTAACTCAAGAGGATGGTTCAACTTCGCAGTCAGAAAAACTGCTCCTCGTTGAGATCCAATCCACAACCAGTTAACAAGATCCGGATTATGTTCCAGGTAACTGCTTAGTGTGATTTGCACTCCTGTTTTGAAGCTTAGTTTTGTTTTCATGCAATTTGAGCATTTGAAGGAACAATGCCAACAAATAATGGAATATCCTTAAACAATGAACATAAGAACAATTATGTGAAGTATAAAGAAAATGGAATCTCAAGGGCTTCTTTATGAACGTGAACTCATAAGAAGAATTCTTTTGTTTGATTTATTATTGCAATATAATTGGTGTTTCAAAGCTTTATATATGTAAAGTTTAAGCATTTAGGTTCTATAGAGGGGCATGATGAATCGTGGATATGATAGTAGTTTCTGCACATCTGATCTCCATCGATTAATGCAAGATTCTGGTTTACTAAGTATTAATTTACTAGAGCATTTTCATGTGTACATCTTTCACCATTTTAAGAGAATCAGATAGTCTATTCTAATTTTAAAAATATGAGATGGAATGATGAGTTCAAAAAGACATAGATTAGAACAAATTTCTAATAAATCAGTGGTATGATTTAGACAGAATTTACACAAGCAACACCACAAAACATAAGAGAGAGAGAGAGAGAGCGGCAAAAGCATGTAGATAGAGAAAGACCTGAGATGCAGAGAATTGATCACGTATATGTTCTTGAAGAGTGTTCAACAAAGCCACGAATATATAATTATGTTGTTGTTTTTCAAGAACGTTTCTACTGAATCTAATTTGCACTAGAAGAATAAAACAGTTATAACCATATTGCACAAACAGATGATCAGATACCAAAGGGAAATGCAAAATTGGAAATTAATGTAGTTCAGCCTGTTAAAATGTTATCGAATTCGAAAGAAAAGATCTGACCAAAAGTACTACACAGAAAATACTACTTAATCTAGCACTAGTCATGACAATGTTGGAGAGGCGGTCTTGTTAGACCGCCACCACGATCGCCTCCTAAAAGAAATTATTAACAGCGGGCTAACATTGTAATATGGATGAAATATATATCGACTGTCAAATAAAGACCGTCGTTAAACCCTACCGTTAAAGACACATTTTCTTCGTAGTATCCTCTGTCTTTAGACAAAGATCAAGATGTATTGAAGTATCATTCTCAATAGAAGTGTCAATGGTTTTGATATCGTGTATTCTGAAATGCTAAAGTACCTTCTTTATGTAACTCTCTTGGGACGAATGAAGAAAGCTCTTAGCGCAATTCTTATGAATTTTAACACCCAGCACGTAATATGTCTCCCTAATATCCCTCATCTCAAAATTAAAGGAAAGTCACTCTTTAGTGGTGATGATCATCTCCTTGTCATTCCCTCTATCAAAATGCCATCAATATATAGTGACAAGATAAAAAAACTCTTGCCTTAATGTCTAGCATACATATAGTGATTTTCCTCGATCATCGTAAAACCAAACTCTATAATGGCTCGATAGAATAGAAAATATCACTGCTTGGATGACTGTTTCAGGCCGTACAATGAGCGTTTGAGTCTGTAAACTCTGAGCTCATGTTCCTTAGCCACAAAAACCTCTGGCTAATCCATATAGATCTCATCATCCAGTTCTCCATTGAGAAACACAGTTTTGGCATTCGTTTGGTAAAGCACCAAAGCAAGATGTGCAACGATAGCTAAAATGAAGCGAATGGAGGCAACTCTCATAACTGGTGAGAATGTCTCCTCGTAGTCTATACCCACTATTTGGGCATAAACTTTTGCCACAATACGGGCTTTATATCTCTCTACACTTCCATATGCCTTGTGCATGACCTTTAGAACCCACTTGTTTCCAATGGTCTTGCGTCTAGGAGGAATATCAATAAGTTTCTAGATTTGGTTCCTCTCCATAGAAGTCATTTCATCTTGCATTGCAGTTATCCACTTTTACGAAGTATGTGATGATAAAGCCTACAGGTATAAACCAGGCTCATCATCATCGAGCATGTCAGTCATGAACGATTCACCCTCAATCATAAAATGATGATGAGAAATATGTCCACGACTACTCCTACGCATGGGATTGTTGAAATTTGTGTCTGCAAGGACACTCCCACTAGACAGTAATCCACTCCCACTATCCACAACATCCATAGAATCCATAAGATCCTGTTGACAAGCAACACTCTCATTGGTGTTTGGATATGAGGTGATCTCTGTTGATCCCAACTTTTGTTCATTCATCTCGAAGAGTTCCAAATACATCAATGATCTCTTCCCGCTTGAAAAATCATCATCGATGAAATCCACATCACGTGACTCAATCTGTGTTAGACCCTCACCAGTCTACTCACGGACAAAGACGTAGCCCTTAGAGTGATTTGAGTATCTCACAAAGATGCACTTAACCACTCACTTTTCTATCTTCCCTCTCTGGTGGGAAGGCACATGATGAAAACCTGTAAATCTCCATGACCTCATGTGGGTTAGGTCAGGCGCTCTGCTTATATATAAATCGTATGGTGTGATAAGAACTAACTTCATAGGGACATAGGTTAAGATATAGGCCACAATCATAAGTATGTCTTCCCAAAAGCTAATGGGTAGGTACGCATATGCCATCATTGACCTTACAATATCTAACAAAGTACGGTTCATTTTCTCTACAACATCATTCTACTGAGATGTTCCTAGGATTTTCAATTGCCTACGAATTCTCTTTTCTTCACATAACTCTAGAAACATATCAGATACATACTCGCTTCCTCTATTGGTATGGAGACACTTCATATGTCGATCCAATTAGTTCTTGACTTCAACCACAAAACATCTAAAGCAATCTAATGCCTCCGACTTGTCGAAAATCAAGTACACATAACCGTATCACGTGTAATCATCGATGAATGTGATGAAATAGGACTATCGGCTTTCTTGGCCCAAGCTTGATAGGACTCCATGTCTCTATGATGCTAGGCAGTGGTCCCCTCCTTAGAATAAGCTAGGTTATGTGATAAAGTCTCTAGGACCTCTAACTCATTGAGGAGATATTGAATCTTCTTATGCCATATGTTAGTTCTTGCAATTCAATTTACCACCCTTGTTTAAGTCAGCTACTATACTCTTAGCAGACATATTACTATAATTAAAGTGCACATATCTTTAACATCTCATATACACACACACATTATTGATCATACATCATTATCTAGGACTAAACAATAAAATTAACTTTTTATTTATTAGATAAAAAAATACACTAGACCAAAGGTTATAATGCATAATCATCAACAACACACTAAAATTTTAATACTACTTTTAATCCATAATATGCAAACTTCTAGGAAATAACATAATTTCAACTAGGATACAATTTACATGTTAACCTCATATAATCATGCTAATCATGATATTATTTACAAGTTAACCTCATACAATCATGCAAATAAAAATAATTAAATCATGAAATTGTTTAGATGTTACCCTCATATAATCATGCAAATAAAAAATAATTAAATTATGCTATTATTTACATGTTTACCTCAAATAATCATGCAAATAAAAATAACTAATTAAATCATGATATTATTTACATATTAATCATATAATCTTGCAAATAAAAATAACTAATTAAATTATAATATTATTTACATTGAACCTCATATAATCATGTAAATAAAAATAATTAATTAAATTAAGAAATTCAAAATAAATATAAATTTCAAGGTCTAATCGGGGCGCGTGAGCGACCAAGCGTAGTAGGCACACACGGGCAGCCCAACGTAGCAGGGCACAAGCAGGCAGCCAGCACAGCAAGGCGTGAGGGCAGGCGCACAACATCCTAGGGGCGCACGCACATGCGCACTATCCCAGGCGCGCATGCAGCTGTAGCATCCCAAGAGTGCGTGCACAGACGCAGCAGCCCAGAAGCGCACACAGTCGGCAGTTTTCTACAGAAACAGTAACAAAGTTACTATATTAAACGTGGTTTCTCGACATACCTCAATCCAACGAAGACGTATCGTAGTGGCTCTGATACCAATGAATGTTGTAAATAATCCAGATCATGTACCTCAATGCACACGAACCCGAATCTGCTGCGGAAGATCTATATCGAACCAGATAATATCCCACGTCGAAATATGTGATTAGTAGAACCACATACAATGAATCCACATTCAATCGGACTAAGTTTTGTATGGAACCCTAATAGCAACCAATCCTCTGTAGGAAGAAGAGATGAAAAAAGAAAGTTATCTAGGGGTGGATTTTCATAAACGTGAATAGTAAGTTTTGGTAAGGAGGATGAGTCTTTCACACTTATAATCACGTATGGACGTCAGTAGGGACCGCCGGATGGGCCTAACCGAGTCGACCCATCTTCTAAAATCCAACACTAACTAAACAGAGAAATGCATGAGAAAAATTAATTTCAAGTTTTCCATTTTAAGGGAAGCCATTTCTTGTTCGTTTCTCAAACATATATCGTGAGATCGAATTGAATTGTCACATAGAAGGCTACCTGCAGGCCATCCGTTGTCTTTCCCCAGTACACACTCCCAAACCCTCCTTCTCCAAGCTTATTATCCTCACTGAAGCCATTGGTGGCAACTTGCAACTCCTTGTAAGTGAATATCCTCCATGAACTGTTTGCTCCATTAGGTCTAGCTGTAAACCTACATAAACCCATCCAAACCACAGAAATCATTTACTTTCAAATCTAAATTTAGAGACAAGCACTTTACAAAAAATCAGATAAATTTAGAGAGAAATCCAAAATAATTAAGCTAATAAGTAACACATACCCTTCCTCATCCTTCTCATTACCACAGCAGCTCATGGAAGACCCCATATGGCTTCTTCTCTATGGGTGCCGCCAAAATCTATTTTAGCTTCCAAACAAACAAGGTTCCTCTTTTAAACTGAGTTCATGGCATTTTGGTCATTTCATGTCTAATCCTGGCCGACTCAGGCCGGCATACATTTGCTTGAGTACGTATACAGTACACTAAGCTACATCGTCTTAATGTGTGACTTCAAGCAAACCTTTGATCACCGTTGTCTGATCTTTGTGGATCAAGATGTGAATCTTTTGACGTGATTACCAAACATGAAATCTTAGTGAAACGGTTGATATAATCAGATCCCAACTCACTATATCTTTAGTTATTTGCTAATTTTAACTTATATTTTTTTGACGTCAGACGTCTAATAACAAGCCACGTGGATGCATCGTAGACGTACGTGTGACAGAATTTTAGTATTAAGAAAAGGTATCTATTTTGCAAATCCAAGTACTAAAAGACAGTATTTTAGTGAGTGATTGTAAGGCTCTAAATGAGATCCGGTCCTTTTAAAGTGTTGCTAGACATGATTTCACGGATGGACCGATACTGGTCCAGTTCCAATCTGTAATACAAAGAATTGTATTGCGGTATTACGGACCGACAATTCGGCAACCAGTCTGGAAATCGATATTGCATGTCTGACAACTCGGCGAATAGTCCCACCGGTATTACTGATCTGACAATGGTCTGAATTTTTTTATTTTTTTTTTAGCTTTCTGTACCGGATCCGGATCGGCCAATACAGATCATAATGTCAGTCCGGTCTCCGATTCCAGTTTGTTAAACTATGTAGCTTAGGATCCGTTTAGGATTATGACTTGTGCCTAAGTAAGCTAACTTTTGCATCTGTCTATATATGGCGTTTCCGCTCTCAAGTCATTTTCCTTGACTTTTATGTGCATTGATTACTCCCACCCACCACATAGGGGTCACGTAGAAATACAAAAGTTTTTAGCTTATTTTGAAAATTTTTA
This sequence comes from Pachysandra terminalis, assembly GCA_031762675.1. Taxonomy (NCBI): domain Eukaryota; kingdom Viridiplantae; phylum Streptophyta; class Magnoliopsida; order Buxales; family Buxaceae; genus Pachysandra; species Pachysandra terminalis. The sequence goes on from JAUPMG010000003.1 coordinate 5,358,193, forward strand.
AAATTAATTTCTTTATCTTATATATATATAAAATACTAATCAACATGCACGTGCAAAGTACCTAATAGTTGTGAAAATATAAAATGCAAGTAATTCTTTCTTTTTTTTTTTAGGATATTTTTTAGTGTTTTTTAGGCAACACTAGACACATGGCATTATAAGTGCTCAAATAAAATTTAAATACGGTCGTTCTTACCGTGTTGCTCAAACCAAATGGAGAGGAGCGATCAAGTTGATATGGTCTGGTAGGTACGCAATGGGAAAAACCCAACAAAAAAAAGATTCATGAATGAATATGAACCACCTTAACTTCTCAAAAGGGCTCTTCATTCCATTAAAAAAACAATTTATGTAGAGAATATCTCAAAGTACTGTGCTCTTAACTTTCAAAATTCTCGAAGTCACAAGATTGATTAATCAATCAAAAGTCCTCCATGCTAAAACCATACTAGGCTTTATATGGGTATGAATATCCTATATGATGGTAACTGAAGATTGTAAACGACCTGGATCACGTACTTTGATGTACACGAATTTGAATCTGCTTCGAAAGATCTCTATGACACCGAAAAAATGTTCAACATCGGAATATGTGATTACTAGAAACACATAAATGAACCCACACTCAAAATAACCAGATCTCTGTATAGGAATCTCAATAGCAAAACCAGATCTCTAGAGAGAAAAGATGAAGGAAGAAGAGAGAGATTCTCTTTCTTGGATATCTCCAAATATGTGTCGTATTCTGGGTTGGGAGGATTCTTCTATATATATAGAAGACTTAATTCAACTCCTTCTAGGACTGAATCTCCAAATTCAATTAGGAGAGAGTTGTCCACATCCACACGTCTACTAAGTATGGACGTTCCATTAAGTGGGGACTCGGGTAGGACCACATAGGTCGAGCACTCTGGTCAACCCATCACTAAATCCAACATCTCTCACTCGTCCATAGTGGGCACAATAGGTGCATCTCTATCATGTACATCTTATCTTCCTATCATGGATGCTAATCACACAGGTCATTGAGTGTGCGACCGACGAGCACAAAGTAATAGGCGAGCTACTCCATATCAAGTTCCATAAAACTGACATGGAGATACACTCTCAAAAGTCTCACCTATGGTCCAGACTCATTTGGCCACAACAGATTGAGTATTTCTAATCCTCATGAGCACAATTCAGATCTAGATACTCAACTACTAAATTCATGTTAATGTGCTCATTCAAAATAATTCATAT
>JAUPMG010000003.1:5359534-5381058 GCA_031762675.1 Pachysandra terminalis
AGGTCATGCTTATTAAATCAATTTAATAAATCTTGGGTTATCTTTAAATAGTTAGTTACTAGGTTAGGGTCACTACACAATCCTAGAAAATAATTTAGTTCACCTACCATGCTCATCTCAAACTCCTTTTTCATCTGATTCACAATTTCATTTATCTTACCCTAAGAGGAAGAACCAAAAACAATATCATCAACATAAATTTGAGCAATAATAATTCTAGTTTTGAACCTCCTAATGAACAATGTTTTATCCACTCCCCTTCTTTTGTAGCCCTTTTCAATCAGGAAATTTGTCAATCTCTCATACCATGCTCTAGGTGCTTGTTTCAACCCATATAAAGCCTTTTTCAATCTATACACATGATTGGGGTGGTGTGGATCCTCAAAACCCTTTGATTGCACTACAAATGCTTTCTCATTCAATATCCCATTTAGAAAGGCACTCTTAACATCCATCTGGTTCAATTTGAACCCTAACAATCAAGCAATGGCTAAAAGCAACCTAGTTGATTCAAGCCTAGCTACAGGTGTAAAGGTCTCATCAAAGTCAATGCTTTCTATTTGGGTGTATCTCTGAGCAACTAACCAAGCCTTATTTCTGGTAATGTTACCAAATTCATCAGATTTATTTTTGAAAATCCATTTGGTACCAATTACATTAGAGTCTTTAGGTCTAGGAACTAGAGTCCACACATCATTTCTCACAAACTGTTCCAACTCATTCTGCATAGCATTAACCCAATACTCGTCTAGTAATGCTTCTTTAACATTTTTGGGTTCAATTTGAGAAGTGAAACACACATACCTAACCATATCTCAGTAATTCATTCTGGGCTTGACTTTTGTACGCCTCCCATCACCAATGTTTCCAGTGATCTCATCAGTGGGATGATTTTTCTGAAACCTGGACATTGGTCCTCTTGTGATTGGATCAGTAATGTCAAATGTACCATTTCCTGATTCTGCTAGTTCTGTTGCAGAAGTTGTTGCAACATCTTCAGCAGCATGATTACTTGCATCAGCTTCCTCAGGTAACTGACCTCCTTTCTGCATTTCATGTTCTTCAGCTTCCTCAGTAAAGTTGACAATCGCTTCTTCCTTGGAAAAGTCTACAAAATCTTTGAAATCATCAATCATAACACTAGCAGATTCTATAATAGTCTAGATTCTCATATTGTAAACCCAGTATGCCCGACTATTATTGGAATAACCAAGAAACACTCCTTCATCACTCTTAGCTTCAAACTTACCAAGCTGGTCAAGGTCATTAAGTATATAGCAGATACAACCAAAAACATAGAAATAACTCAGGTTAGGTTTCCTACCTTTATAGATTTCATATGGTGTTTTAGTTATACCTGGTCTCTGGTAAACTCGATTAAGAGTGTAACATGCAGTGTTGATGGCATCCGCCCAGAGTCTTAAAGTGAATCTTTTTGAATTCAACAAGACTCGAACCATCTCTTGAAGAGTCCTATTCTTTCTATCAACAACACCATTCTGCTGAGGTGTTTTCAGTGCAGAAAAGTCATGGGCTATGCCATGCTCATTGCAAAAATTGGTAAAAACAATATTTTTGAATTATTTACCATGATCACTCATAATTCTTACTATTTTACTAATGTTGCAATCTTTTTCATTTTTCAGTTTTGATGCACAAATTTTTGAAAACTTCAAAAGTGTATGATATTTCTCTGATAAAATCAATCAAAGTAAACCTTGAAAGATCATCCATGCAAACAAAAACATACCTCTTAACAACTGTGCTTTCAACCTTCATTGGTCCCATGAAGTCCATGTAAAGCAACTCAAGTACCTTTGTTGTAGTAATTTGTTGCACCACTTTGTGAGTTGTTTTCGATTGCTTACCGAGCTAACAAGACCCACAGATTTCGGTTGATTCTTTCCAAGTTTGCGCACTCCACGAACAACACCTATATTCACAATCTTTGTCAAATTTTTATAATTTAAATGACCAAGTTTTTTATGTCATATTTCTATTTCATCAAAAGAAGTTTTTCGACATGTGTGTGGGTGCAATAATATATAGCAATTGTCTGATGATCTAGATCCTTTCAAAACACAATGTTCAGCTTTGTCAAATACCTGACACTTGTCCTTAGTAAATCTCACAAACAATTTTTGATCACAGAGTTGACTAATGCTGATTAGGTTTGCCTTCAGTCCTTCCACATGTAGCACATTTTTTAGTCTTGGGAGCCCATCGACATCAAGTGTTCCGTTTCCAAGAACACGTCCTTTGACACTATCACCAAAAGTTATATGACCCATTGAACAGCTTTGGTAATTTTTCAGAATGTCTTTTTCACTTGACATATGCTTGAAACAACCACTATCAACGTACCAATAATCGGTAGTACATGCTTTTAAAGAGGTATAAACACATAACACCTAAAATCAGATTTTCTTATCCAAATTTCTTGAGGAAAATCATTTTTCAACTCAATCTTTAGTTTAGGTGTAATTCTTGATTTTATGAAATATGGTGGATTGACAATCGTGCCTTTCTTTAATGTATTTAAATATTTAAAGCATCTAGGTCGTATATGTCCAGGCAAACTACAGTGATGACAAGTAGGAACAAATCCTTTTGACTTACGCCTCTAAAGTGAGGGGGCATATTTCTTTCCAGAGAGAGACCGACGTTCAGGTGCTGGTGATTCTTTCACAAATACCGTCTTTGAAGTTGAGGTTTCACCGGTGTAACCTAGACCATGATGATCACCACTTGTCTTTCCCAGTGAAAGTATGTGATCCAGTTTGGCTGTGCCAGAATTTAGCATCTTAAAGGTCTTCTGGGTGTTTTCTAGTTTAGTTCTAGTTTTTCGAAGTTTCTTTTCCTTTTCAACAGCAATAAATTCATAGTTGATTGCAGCCTTCTTCATCACTTCCTTTTTTTTAGTAAGTTCAGCAACTCGCTCTTCTAGTGACATATTCAATTTGCAGACATCAGTCCACTTGCTGTACATTTCCTTGTACGCCTTTTGGATAGCATCAGTGCTCAGGTCTTCATCGCGCTGCTGTACTCAGATTCAGAATCAATTTTGGCTGATTTAGAATCTTCATTGTCTGCCAAATTTGTTGCAGTCGTTGTTGCAACATTTCTTTTAATAGCACTGTCAGAAGCCTGTCTCACCTCTCGGCTTGTGATGACATTAAACGCAACCTGGTTGCTCACATGCGTTTCATCATCTTCCTGACTACCATCTGATTCTTCATCACTCCAGATGGTGTTCAAGGATTTACCATTTTTCTTGAGTGTATTAGCGCACTCATACTGAATGTGCCCATAACCTTCACACTCCCGATATTGTATTCCCTTGCCTTTTTTCTTAACATCAAAAGGGTTGGCAGCAATCATCTTACTCTTCTGAAAGTTGTTGAATTTTTTAGAATTAGAGGCTATATTTCTCCTGTTTATCTTCTTCAGAATTTTGCTGAAATTCTTGGTTAATAAAGCAAGAGATTTAGTCATATCTTTACCAACGGAGGTTGGCCCGAGTGGAAGTGGCTCGGGTCGCTTAAGCAAGTGGTCTCGGTATCGAGTCCTTGTGGATGCAGCAAACCTTGTTGGGAGAGGTCCCCGCTCCGGCGCCCGACCGTACCTCGGAGGAATAGTCCTAGGCGAAGCCTGGGGATACCTTGGGAAACCAAAAAAAAATTTAGTCATATCTTCTTTGTCATCGGACTTGTATTGTTCAATGGGACTATGAAATTCAACTTGAAGAGCAATGCTTTTCCCCTTTTTATTTTGCCTCAAATTCATCTCGAAGGTTTGCAACAAGCCCATAATTCATCCAATCTCATATTGCTCACATCTCGGGCCTCTTAAAAACCTTTCTTGCAGTGACCTTAGAGTTTTTCTCACAAGTTTTGTCTCCGAATATATTTCTCCAAGGGCAAAGGCTTCATTAGCTATGTCACACAGCTTAGAATAAAAATCAGCAATTTTTTCATTCTCATGCATCCTCAGATCTTCGAACCTGGTAGCCAACATCTGGAGCTTTGAGAGCCTTACAGCTGTGATTCCTTCATGAGCCGTCTGCAAGATATTTCATGCATCTTTGGCTGATTCACACGTCGAGATCAGCTTGAATTGATTTGCGTCAATACCATTGAAGATAGCATTCAAAGCTTTTGAGTTGTTGTTGGTCAATAGGTCTTCATTAATGGACCAAGTCTCCTCAGATTTGAGAACAACTTTTCTCTCAGTATCTGTGGTGTAAGGATGAGTCCATCCAGTCAATACTGTACCCCATACTTTTTCATCAATAGCCTTGATGAACGCTTTCATTCGAGCTTTCCAATATGAGTAGTTCGTTCCATCCAACGGTTGAGGGCGTGAAATAGATCCTCCTTCCCACATAAAATCCATTGCCTGCAAACACAGATCTTTTTTCAAAATCTCACCAAACTTGTTAGTGACCCACTCTAATACCAATTGAAAGATCCGGTTTTTACAATTTATCCAATTTAAATTGTTATTAGATTAATTAAATTATCGTAAGCATAATAAGATAAGAACACAGACAATTTTTATGCGGTTCGGTTTAAACCTACTCCTCGGGGCCACGCCCAGTTGTTGAACAATTCAATAAGATATCAAGATTACAATCACTAATCGGACTTACACAAAATGAAGACTCCCTCTTTATTTCTGTCACCGCCGTGTATGATCAACTTCTTGAATTTGTTCAGCGAGCACCACTCGTCTTCTATGTTTGCATAGTTGAACTCTCTTCAATCCGCAGACTATCTTCTCCTGCAGACTCCAAATTCTTCTCTCGAAGAATGTTGAACATAAACAACTCAAAGTACTGTATTTGAACACCAAAGGAGTTACTTACTCACATCAGTTGAGAGATTAATATAGAGCAGCATGAAGATTTGGTTCAAATCTCGAATGAAGATGAAATTCGAATGTTGTAACATTTGTTGGAACACTAACTGAAAGTGAGATATTATTCTGATTTCAAAAACAAAATTTCCTTATCCGTTTTAATTGCTCTATTCTTTTAAGAGCCTTCCATAAACATTTCTTCAACAAATCTTAACCTCCTTATCAAAACATAATCTCCTCAGCTAATCAAAATCTCCTGGTATTTAGATAATTCAAACCGAATCTAATTAAGTTGAGATTGAATCCAACTTCAATTAGGATTCTCTCTTTTTAAACCATTGATTAGCTGTAGAGAGTCTTCAGCAATATCCTGATTTGAATATATCTCTCCTAAATCTTAGCTGATAATAACTTGAATATTGATCTAAGCAAATCTTCTTGAAACTCGAATTTGAATTTCTCTTGAATATCGTTGCCATGAATGCCAACAAAAAAACTAACAGGAATCATAATGTTCCATCACGAGAGAGGTCGTGAAAAAGCGATGCAGGCACTCATGTTATTGATAGAGCAAACAAAATCAGTGAACTTGCAACCGCTGTGGGATCATGTTCTTGCTACATTGGTTCCAAATATACTAAAGTTAGATGTTTTGTCACTTGTGATCTAGCAATGTGATATTGAAATATGTAGTCGTGTGGCTGCAATTGCGGGTGTTAACGAGCCTATTGTGGGTTAGATACTACTAATAAAAAAATGTGCTTGTAATGAGAGAGCTGTAAATATTATGGGGTTAGTTTCTTCATATTTAATTAATATTGTAGAAGAAATAATTTATATAGACCTTAGTTGGAAGCAATTGGTTTTGCTCATTTAGATGTATGTTTGTAGTTTTCATTTCATAATCAATGTTTATTTCTCTGCTTAAGAATTAAGTTCTACTCAACCCACATTGTAAATAGACTATTGTTAACTAATCAATGTTGAAAACATCCCCTAACTAGATACTTTTTTTCTTTATCTATTTTCTTTCATATTTTTGGTTTGGTTGGGTTTAGAGTACGTACACTAATCAATGTTCATGTCGTTCTTTTTTTCTTTTTTTTCTTTTTTTTTTGTTTTCGACTTTTTTTAGATTTTCATTGTTGTTTGTGAAATAATTCTAAACAAAAACAAAAATATAGGTTTATTACGTCAACGCATGTGCATTATTACTGGTCCCAAGAAAAAAAGAAATAGAGAGTCTTTAAATTCAAACTAAAACTGGTGGGTTTTTATTCTCAAATAAATCAAAAGTAGTTTCTATTATCAATTCAAAATGAGACTTTTAAATTTCAAATTCAATTTCTCAAAAAAAGAAGTTCCTAAATCCAAACAAAAGAAAATGAATTTTCTTAATTTAAATAAAACAAAAGAGAAAAAAAGATACAAACAAATAAACGAGGAAGGTCGGAATAGCAACCGATTGGAGCAGTTGGTGCGATCGATTTGTAACAAATTCAAAACAAAAAAAAAAAAAGGAAAAAAGGAAAAAAGGGAAGGGGGCTTCTTATTTAAAGAGACGAATGTTCAGTTCAAGGGCATCGGGAGCTCACGTCTTATCAATCAGAAACCCCTGTTTTAGCATCTTCTCCAGCGAAGGCCACCGTCTGCAACTCCAGCACCCACTAGCCACCTCACATGCACTCTGCTACTTCTGGGCATTTCGGGAACCCTCTACTACTCTGTTTTCCCTTGCTGATCCAGTGCATTCCGCCCGCGTACTCGTTTTCCGACCTGTTCCAGCAACTCCCCATCACCCGTTCCGTTCTCTGGCCCGCTCCAGCACGTAGCAGGCGTCCTGTCTTCTTCTTGCTGCTAAACTAGTTCAACGTACATCAAATTATTTATTTATATATTACTATTTGTTTATTCTAAGCAAACTCTATAATAGTGTAATTGTTTTATTTTATTATTGCCTTGCTTAATCGGATTAATCAAACGTGGTTAGTTTTTCTTTTCTTTGTTTTTTTCCTTTACTATTCCTATGATTCAAGTTGATCACGTATCCTTTTCTTCATTAATTCTTGTGACATTCAAAGGCTTCAACCATCATTGCTTTTTTATATTATCACATATGTGAAGATTGAATAATTTTTTCTGAAGGCGGCTTTATAAAGACTTTGGGTTTGACGTTTTAATTGGATTTTAAATGGACTTCCCCTCCAAAAGAATAAAAAGGGAAACAATGAAAACTGAATTGGACAACGACTCATGGAAGGATGTATATCTGCGATTATTGGCAATCTTATGTTGAGACAGAGGTTGTGTGTATCACCTTCGGGTTTAGAAACTTTTGGTTGGCGATAAAAACCGTCGACGCGGTCGATTTTGGGTCACTTTCGGTCGTGAGGCCAAAAAGGGTGCGTGCGTGTCAAAACTGTTACAAGTTCACCTGAAAGACAGGTAGTGTGAATTAAACCGAATGGGTCAGTCAATTGTAACTAGAATCGGTCTTTTCGTGTCCAATTGTTGATCAAGCGATTGAAGGGTTCTCAATTTTGAAGGGTCAATTCCTAAACCAGAAACATTGATTTTACACGTCAAACAACACTCCACGGGTGCAGTAGAACAGAAAAATAAACACATAGCCCCTAGTTGAGCTTTTAAATTGAAAGAAGAACAAATAAAAACTAAATAAAGGAAAAAGTAGAAAAAAGCCAATAAGCCGACAAGGGTCGGCTTAATGAATCAATAATCAGACTAATGAACCAATACTGTTATCTCACCGCCGTGGATTTCAGGCAAACTTGATGAAGCAGTGCCTATCTTACTGTCGTGCTTTTCAGGCAGAGTTAATAGACTATCGGTTGGACCAACGATGGTTACCTCACCGCCATACATTTTGGACGGATATGATAAACCATCGGTCGATTGTTAGCAGCTTCTCGAGGGGGATGATGAAGAATTTTCAGGGGCTGAGAGCAATAGAGCCTAACCACAGAGCAATCGAGCACCGTTGCAGCGAAGGCAATGAAGAAGATAATTATAACCCCGACCACGGAGGTCGGAAGAGTGGCCCGGACATAGGCTTCAAGTGTTGTGCTGAAGTTTGGTTTTCGTTCCGCTCTAGAGAGTTTTTCCATTCTCGGGATCTCCCATTTCATATAATCTAAGGCTAGTTGCCTCTTTGATCACTTCTCCTTTTTCTCCTCCATCACATATGGGTAGTTATAACCACTACATTGAAGCCTCCATGTGCCATCTTCATGATGTGCCATGTGAGGGTAGTTGTTATAACTACCACCTCCATGCTTTTTCTTTGGGATGTGCCATGCATGGGTAATTATCATAACTACATTGAAGCCTTCATGTGTGCATGTCATGTGTCACATTCATAATGTGCCACATGGCAAAATCTAGTCCCTTGATGATATTTGTGAAAATATGGTCTAAACATTGCCCCTTGCCTCTTTGATATTTGACGATGTGTAGGAAAATGTCCAAGTGGTGAATAAAAATGTTGGCCGATGATATTTTGATAGATATCGGTCTTCTTCAATCATACATTCGTAGGCAAGGCTTGGACTCCCCCCCAAGCGAGGTCAATCGACCGTGATTTTGGCCGGCCAGAATGTTATTTCAGCAATTCATCTGGAGTCGATTGCCCCCGGACTGAATGTTCTAGTCTTGGGTGTCATTTTAGTTTCACCAGATGGGTTTGACCAAGCGTGCAAAAAGAATGTTGGTGATAAAAACTGCCGACAGTCGGTCGTGTGCTCCCGGTCGATTCTAGGTATCATTCGGTTGTGAGACCGAAGAGGGTGTGGGCGTGCTAGAACTTTTACAAGTTCACCTGAAAGACAGGTAGTGTGAATTAAACCGAATGGGTCGATCAATTGTAACTAGAATCGGTGTTTTTATGACTGATTGTTGATCAAGCGATTGAAGGGTTCCAATTTTGAAGGGTCAGTTGCTGAACAAGAAACAATGATTTTACACGTCAAGCAACACTCCACGGGTGCACTAGAACAGAAAAATAAACACAGAGCCCTTAGTTGAGCTTTTAAACTGAAAGAAGGACAAATAAAAACTAAATAAAAGAAAAAGTAGAAAGAAGCCGATAAGCTGACAAGGGTCGGCTTAATGAACCAATAATCAGACTAATGAACCAACAATGTTATTTCACTGCCGTGGCTTTCAGGCGGATTTGATGAAGCAGTTCCTATCTTACTGTCGTGCTTTCTAGGCAAAGTTAATAGACTACCGGTTGGGCCAACGATGGTTACCTCACCGCCATACATTTTGGACGGATATGATTGACCATCGGTCAGATTGTTAGAAGTTTCTCGAGGGGGCGATGAAGACTTTTTCGGGGCTGAGAGCAATAGAGCTTAACCACAGTGAAATTGAGCACCGTTATTGCAGTGGAGGCAACGACGAAGAGAATTCCAACCGCGACCACGGAGGTTGAGGTCAGAAGAGTGGCCCAGACTTAGGCTTCAAGTGTTGTGTTGAAGTTTGGTTTTCGTTCCCGGTTTTTCCATCTTGGGATCTTCCTTTTTATAGAATCTGAGGCTAGTTGCCTCTTTGATCACTTCTCCTTTTTCTCCTCCATCACATATGGGTAGTTATAATCACTACATTGAAGCCTCCATGTGTCATCTTCATGATGTGTCATGTGAGGGTAGTTGTTATAACTATCACCTCCATGTCTTTTCTTTGGGATGTGCTATGCATGGGTAGTTATCATAACTACATTGAAGCCTCAATGTGTACATGCCATGTGTCAGATTCATGATGTGCCACATGGCATAATCTAGTCCCTTGGTGATATTTGTGAAAGTATGGTCTAAACAAAAACCCATGCACTAATGGTTCAAAACTAGATTTGGGTTCAATTGGATTCTTGTAAGCCATCCGATCGTAGTTAATTATTTAAATATCACTTTAGGAATTTCATTACAATTTATATTTTGGATTTTTAAGTTTTTCTTCTTTTATGAAATTTCCAAAGTGTTTTTCTTAGGTTTTATCATCTTTGTTTATTTTAGGATTTTCATACTAAGTTGGCCAAATATTTGTGAACCGGGTAACCGGTTAAATCGGAAGAGAGTGGGTGCCAAACACCTTCCCACTCTCTTAACTAAACCTCATGACCCAACTCTAATTAGACCATTGCCTATTTGATTTTTGGTCTATTTTTATGATTAATTGACATACCATAGGTTATCATTTATATCCAAACTCAATGAATGCTGGTGACTTCATATTTACTTGATCGACCTAGGATCCACCCGACCGTAAGGTGATCACATCTATCACGTTCAAACGTTTTATCTCTAGATTAAATAGCCTACAAAACTTGGCCTTCGACTCTTCGTGCCAATTTTGCCAAGTCCACCTTCTATCTGCTGAATATAGAAGGCATGCTTCATTTTCTTCATACCTCATGTCTGATAAGAATAGTTTGTGGGGTTTCCACGAAGTGTTGGAATGTTGAAATGATTCACCACTACTTGGTATGCCTTAGACATATCACAAATTTTCGTTAGCTAGAATTTCAATAAAGGGAAAGAAATGATTAAAAAAAAAAAAAAACACAGAGAATGATATTAAACTCTAAATCACAAGAGGAAGCATATTTTCTCATCTCATCGAACAACAAAGCCAAAAACGCATGCATGGCCATGGTTACTGACATCATCCATAGATAATGTCAGTAACAATGGGTGGTCTAAGCCATGTAGAGGGGGACCCAAGACACTTATGATAATGCCTATATATCTTGAAATTCTAACTCGAAGTAGCTTCCACATCTTATTCTGGGCTTCAAGCCTCCCTCAACCATAAAGCATCTTCTTTTTCTGTGGTCAAAGGCTTAAAAACTCAGTATTCTCAAACAGGGGTTTGAAAGATCTGTTCTATACTTTTTAGGGGGGAGAAGACGAGAAAAATGTCCTCTACATGTAACCATGCAGTTCCTTTTTTGGATAGAAAGTAGATACAATTTTATTAAAATAAAAGAGACAAGTTATCATATCCAGGGACCCAAAAGAATGAGGCATTCACCTAAGTAAAAGGTCACTAATTTCATGAAGCCAAAAAGATCATAACCTAAAAATGAAGTTTCTTTTCTTTTCTTTTATTTATTTGTTTCCATTTTGAATAGGAAACAGTCAAAATTTTATTAAAATAAGATATATAATACAGTTACAAGCCCAATGACGGAAAACAAGAAAAGAGAATTACAAAGAAAGCTTTGAACACTAAGGTGGCGTTTGCCGTTGTTTCTATAAGTGTGTATCCATAATCACTAGAGGAAGGCTACCCAGTGCTTATGCGTAAGCTATTACAATGTAACCATGGACAGCTCGACCACCACCACCACCACCCCACCACCACTACCACGATTTGATTTGGTCCATTTCTGATCAACCCAAGTTTAGGTTTATGAAGAAAACACTAATTTTCTTCATAAGCACTTAAATAAATGTTTTTGACCAAACGCAATTTGCTTCAAATAAAAACTTATTGTTGCTGTGGATAAGTGCTCCCATTGAGCCACTTATCCAATAAGTACTGATCCATAAGCACAAGCCGGGCCAAACGCCACCTAAAATAGGAACTGCTACTGGCTCCTTTCTTGGCTAGGTCATTGACCTCTGAATTAGCAGATCCAGGAACCCTAAAAATGAGGCATTCGCCTGGAAAAAAAGCCAATATGATCATCACCATGGAGAGAGCAGATCTTCTACATCACAAGTTCTTTGTAGCACGGTATAACACTTTTTCCACCAAGGAGAAAGTGTCACGTCGCTATAAGAGCATGTTTTTCTCACATTAGACTTTAACTTAAGGTAAGTCTATCAAGTTATCCAAATTCAATCTGGGTTAAATTCTAATGTTTGCATGTATTCTTTTTTATTATGTGGCACCTTTTTCTTGGGGGAGAAAGTGCTACAGGGTGCCACAAAGAGCACGTGCTGCAGAGGATCCATTCCCCAACATGGACTACCAAATTAACATTTACCACGCCTAATAATATTAGCAACATCCCGGTCAAAATTAAAATTAGACAACCCCAACTTCTTACACTTTCTAAGCCCTTCTGTGAGAGGTACTGTTGACTCTTAAGGCACATAAAGTCCTCCCCTTCAAGATCATGATAATACCTCTATTGGCTCTATTAGATGGCTAGGGAACCTAAGTTGTTTCTCCAAGTAATTCCATTGTAATTATAAGCCAACCTTTTCTTTTTGGTAAAAGGATAATAATATTAATATTTAAAAATTACAGAGTCTGATAGCATGTCCAATATAAATCATCTTTTAATACAGAGAGTAGATATTCAGGAGGCTTCTTAATCCAAGAACAAAAGAAATGCTCAAGTGCATGGTTGGCTAGATAATCTGCAGCATTATTTGCTTCTCGATACACATGCTAGAACTGAGAGAGCAAACTTCTAATCTTGGATATGATGATCTTAATTTTCCAAGGACATTGCTCATCTATAGACACAATTTGTTGCATGATTAGTGAGAATCACCTTCAATTTCTAACCCGAGAAAACCCATGTTGATACCTTTAAGTGCTACAGCAACTTTTGTAATATGAGCCATGGATTCCCCTAGAGCAAGTGAGAAACCGTAGAGAAAACGACCTTCCGAGTCTTTACAACACCTCCAGCAATTGCTAGACCTGGAGCTCCTCTAGTAACTCCTTCAAAATTTAGTTTGATTGCTTCATTCTGTGGCCGCATCCATCTAATGAATTGTATCTCCTTAGGTTTCTTCATTTCTTCTTGGTGATCTTGTATTAACAGCAAAATTGATGTATCTTTTTGCAGAGCAAGTAATCTTGTGATGAAAATTTTTCTACTTGGCTTCCTTCCTTCAAATATTGCTTCGTTCTCGATGTTTCAAATTACCCCGAAAAAATTAGCACATGTTGCTTCAATAGACTCAATAGTAATTGGAAATTCAGCATTGTAATCATTCTTAAAAATTTTGTTTAGAAGCCACTTCTTGATTGATGAGTTGTTTAGTGAGGCTTTCCAGTCTTCCGCCAAAAGCTTCAAACCAAATCGCACGAGCAAAGGGGCATGACAAGAACATGTGTTGTGGACTTTCCTGTTCATTATTACATAGAGCACAATTTTCAAATGGGATGTTTATCCTCCGATTTAGGAGATCATTTGGGGCTAACATTCCATGGCAGCACTGCCATAAGAAGAACCGTATCTTTTGTGCACAAGGGATACGCCATAGTTTGAGCGACGTCGTATCTTCAGCCACCAGCTGAAATGCCTCGGCAGCTAGAAGAGAGTAAGTAGAAGCCACCGAGACCATCATCAACCTTAATGGATTGTCCATTCACAATCACCCAACCCATTCAATTTTTTAGCCCCTCCCTTAATTTTCACACTTGTGTCCACCATGTAGAATCATAGGCTTTGGGCCTACAGCTTAAGAAATCCTCTCAACGAAAGTACTTTGCTTTTATAACAAAAGTCTTGGAAAAGGGTCCAAGCCCTTTTCATTAACAGGGCTGCGTTAAGTATATTAGCCTTCTTAATATTCAGGCCTCCACATCTTTTACTTCCAAAAATAGTATCCCATTTTAATGTGTGGAGGGTCTTTTCTTTTTCTGGTTTGAACCAGAAATTTTTTTTAGTTTGGAGGTCCAACCAATCAAAGGTGGAGGCAGGTAATTTCATGGCAGACATAAGGTGCAACGGATTCCCACACAAAATTGAGTTAATCGGCGTTGTTCGGGCAGCATTATTTAAGGTGCATGCTTTCCATCCAGCAAGTGTCCTGTTAACTTTGGTCATCAGATCAACAACATGAACCATTCTTAGGCGACTCTGGGTCAAAGACACACCCAAGTATGGTTCAACTTCCTTCTTGTGTTTGACACCAAACAGACCAAATATACTAACCTTGGTCCTGGAACCAAGATTTGGGCTGAAGTGAATCGCCGATTTATCTAAGTTGATTTTATGTCCCGCCTCAAAACAGAACACGTCAAGAATATTTTTAATCACTACACATTCACTCATCTTAGAAAGACAAAAGACTAACAAGTTATCGACATAGATGAGATGAGTGAGTGCAGGGCTGCTTCTACTAAGCTTTATCCGATTTATTAAACCCTCCTCTTTGGCTGTTATAAGAGCAGCCAACAGCACTTGTTGACACATAATGAATAAATAAGACGAAAGTGGGTCTCCTTGTAGGAGCCCATACTTTGGTAGTATGTGACCGCATGGGGAATCATTCACAAGTACACTATAAGAAACCGAGGTAACACATGCCATGAGGAGATGAACCCATTTTATATGGAAGCCCATCCAGTCAAGGAAAACTCTCAGGATTAATTCCCAGTTTAGCCTGTCATAGGCTTTACTGAGAGTAAAAATCCCTTCTTTTTAATAGCATAGAAGACTTCATTAGCAACAACAATGTTATCATGTATAGTGTGTTTAGGCACAAAAGCACTCTGTTCATCCGATATAATTATAATAATAAATGAGAATCATCATAGTAAGATATGTATGCATGATAGTATGAGTGTCATGCCCTTGGTCCAGCTATCTTCTGTCTCTCCTGATACATATAAGGGTCTTGCTTCTTCTGGACTTCCATTGCACTAAAAACACCATAGCCATTGCTTTCTTCAATACGACCATCTTCATCTTCACTAGTTTGATCAAGTGCTAACAAGTCCTCCCCATACCTGATACTTTCAATTCTCATCTGCATCACCTTGGCTTTGGGTTCATACCCTTTAAGAAGATTTACCACCTCTTCCATTTTAGGCCTCCTCTCGGGCTCACTTTGCACGCATAGAGCAGCAACGTTGATGGCTTGTTTCATCTGATTTTCATCAAAATTGCCCTTAAGCTTAGGATCAACGAGGTCCTTAAACCTGCCTTTAGCTATGAGTGGTTCAGCCCATTCAGTTATCGTTCTTTTAACTCCACCCGGGAGCTTTTCTATAGGTTTTCTCCCCGTGAGGAGCTCTAGTAAGAGAATTCCAAAACTGTAGACATCACAACTCTCAGATACCTTGCCCCACATTGCGTATTCCGGCGCTAGGTACCCCAATGTGCCCTTAACGCGAGTTGTCATATGGCTTACACCTTCTGGGATAAGCTTTGCAAATCCAAAATCAGCAACCAGTGGTTCAAAATCTGAATCTAAGAGCACATTACTAGCCTTTATGTCTCTATGAATGATGTGTGGCGTCACCTCATGGTGCAAGTACCTAACAACATTGTAAGTAATCAGTAGAGAAAAGATATAGATAGATTACATAAGCATGTCTAAAGAGAAGAATTACAGGAATTGCGAAGTTAGAAGCTTACACCAAGCCTTCTGCAGAACCCATAATGATGTTCATTCTCCTCTTCCAATCTAGTTGGCGGTCGCTTACGAATTGACCGTGTAGATGAGAGAGCAAGCTGAGGTTAGGCATGTAATCATAGACTATGAGTCTTTGGTCTGTTCCAACACAATATCCTCTTAGACCCAGAAGATTCTTGTGCCTAACCCTCGCAAGAACTTCGACTTCCACCGCAAACTCCATCTCCGCTTTTGAATTCATGGCTTTCAACTTCTTCACAGCTATCTACACTCAGAAGAATATGACATGTAAAAGGAGCGATTGATCAGACGGCAAAAGTTACTTTAAACTACCTATGAAAATTAAACAAATGTAAAAGACAAGAAACATATGCGAAACAATTATGTGAAACGGGCATGAAACATGATTAGAAGCAAGGGAAAACCATAAGGATATAATTCGTTGGGCAGATTCTGAAGGGAAAGGAAAGTTAACTCAACTTTGCTTTGCCTGTCTACATATGTGGGTCGGGATTCAACAGAAGAAATATATATATAAAAGACTTTTCTTCTCGTCATGCCCAAAAAGTGATAAAAAGTTATATTATATGTTCCTTTATGTTCAACCTATCTAGCTAAAAGGTTGTAAACGATTCAGATCACGTATCTCGATGCACACGAATTCAAATATGTAGCTGAAGATTTTTATCGAATTGGATAACCTCCCACGTCAGAATATGTGATTATTAGAACTACATACAATGAATCCACACTCAATCAACCTAGGATTTTGTATGGATCCCCAATAGCAAAACCAAGTTTCTGTAAGAAGAAGAGATGAAGAGAACAGAGTTCTCTAAGGGTGGATTTAAAATAAAAATGTGATTAGTAAGTTTGGGTAGGGAGGAGTCTTTTACATATAAAAGACTCAACTCAATTCCTCTTAGGACTCTATCTCCTAATCTCATTAGGAGAGAGTTATCCACATCCACACTTCTAATCAAGTATGGACGTCCCATCAAGTTGGGACCCTGGGTCAGCCCAAATGGGTCGACCCCTCTCTAAAATCTAACATCTCCTACCCGTCCATAGTGGACACGAAGTGTGCATCTCTCTCATGTACATCTTATCTTCCTATCATAAATGATAATCATACAATTTGTTGAGCGTGCACCCAATGAGCATAAAGTAACGGGCAAGCTAGTCCATATCAAGTTTCATAAAACTGAAATGGAGATACACTCTCTCGCCTATGCTCCAAATTCAATTGGCCACATCGGGTTGAGTATTTCTAATCCCTCATGAGCACAAGCTTAGATCTCTATACTCAACATTCAAGTTAATGTGCTAATTTAAAATAATTCATATAAGCTATATATATATATCAAATACATATAAGTAAAAGATGTGAAATATCAAATGATAATTTTAAAACATGAGCACATAGCTCTATGAATCATATCTCTCTAAAAGTGATGCCAAATAGTCTTCCCTAAGCTTCATGCCATTTAGCTTCGACTTAATTGTTTTTTCAGATAAACCCCCATTAGACCGTATGACGCATGACCGTAGGAAATTAAACTAGAGTAGCGATCATACGATCTAACCTCACAATATGATCAAAGATAATAAGGGTATAAGTTTATCCACTCTAGGATCATCCTGATTTCACACAGCAAGGAAATACGGATCCAATCTCTTACTCTCAAGGGAAACGTCTCATCTTAGTCTAGTCGCAATTTATGCGCCTAACTTGAGCACCTTAATCTAAGTCACAACTTTCAAGCACCTTGATTAAGGTTTCACATCCGGCTTTATCAGGTAATAAACGATTCCCTAAGGAATCTCATCCTAGCTCTCTTAGAGTGGCATATAACTCATAGTCCTCTAAATGCCTCCGATGGCATAAGTCTTCTTAATGTCTCATCTTGCTCGTAATGCATGCGTGAGAGTTGGTCGATGTGTGAGAAGCCGACCACTAGCCCGGTGATATATTGTATCCATATCCTCATAATATGGACGTAAGGTATGTGTAAAGTGTACATGTAATACATAATCTCATGCCTCATAAAAAAATAAACTCTATTAAATTATCACGCATGAAATATAAAGTGATATGAAATGTCTACATAACAAATATAAATAAAATTTGTACCGCCTAACACAAATCACAATCTACGTAATCCTATCTCTGAGACATGAACCTAAAAATCTTGTCTAACTATAAGTTTAGTAATGAGATCAACTATCATCTGCTAAGTAGAGATATGTATAAGGGATAAGAAAACCCCGTTTTAATTCACACGGATTGTGTGACTTAGGTCCCACCAATACCCATAGATAGATTTAAGATCTGAGAATCTCCTCTACCATGGATGGTGCAACTACAAATTTGTTGGGGCTATCAGAAGGAAAAATGAGCCAAACAAAGGAAGAGCTAAATAGGATAACATTAAAAAAAAATTCACAGTTGTCAAAACATCTAAAGATCACAAGACTGCTGATTGTAACAATCGATGCTAAAACCAATCAATACTAAAACCATATTTGACAATCAATACCTCCACAAGTTCAAAAACAGTAAACCACAAGAAATACCAAAGTAGAACAAATTACTATAATACAAATGAACAAGCCATCACTCATAGGGGTGCCAATTGGTTCGGTTTAAACCGAAAAAAGTTGGTTTGGTTTGGCTATTTTTCATTTTGGTTTGATTATAGTTTAGAAAATAAAAAATCGAATTAGTCCAGTTTGGTTTTTGGTTAAGACTTCGATTAAACCGAACCAAACCGAAAAAACTGAAGTAGATTATATATATGTGTGTGTGTGTATGTGTTTTGTATAGAAAATAGTATTAATTTTGTCAAACCGAGATAAAAAAAACCAAATTTTTTGGTTTTTATATCAATTTGGTTCGGTTTTTGGTTTTATCTATTATAGTGTGGGTTGGTTTTCAGTTTTCTAATTCGGTTTTTATTTTGTTCGGTTTGGTTTTATTTATTATAGTTTGGGTTAGTTTTCGGTTTTTATTTTAGTTCGGTTCTGTTTTCGGTTTAGTGTAATGTAATTTGATTTGGTTTAGGTTTGACCACTTAACCGAAGCAAACGGAACAATTTACACCCTAATCACTCAATATCCAAAAGCCGTAGAGTCCCAAATAAGCAAATAACACTAAAATTAAAGCAAAAATAAAAGAAAAAGATTTCAATATAATAGTAAAAATTACAAATCAGAAAAGAGGAGTGAAGGAGAAGAGGGCAGACTTCCTAACAAGAGAGAGTACCTAATTGCCACTTGCCACAGTTCAACCCTCGAACACAGCGGGGTAACAAATGCTCGCCTTTAAAAAGAATTACTAAGCCCATTCTAATATGGATTAAACATCGGCAGTCTTACATGACCGTCGATGTAACATATATATACCGACGGTCAAATAAAGACCGCCGCTATATGCTGCTGTTAAAGACACATTTTTTTGTAGTGTCTTCTATCTCTAGAAAAAGACAAAATGTAATGAAGTATCATTCTTGATAAGAGTGCCAATAGGTTTGGCATTGTGTATTCTGAAATGCTCAAGTACTTGCTTTATGTAAGTCTCCTAGGACACATAAAAAAGCCTCCTAGCACGATTCTTATAAATTTTAACACCCAACACGTAATCTCCCCACCCATATTATTTATCTCAAAATTGAAGAAAAGTCACTCTTTAGTGCTGACAATCATCTCCTTGTCATTCCTTCTATCAAAATGTCGTCAACATGTAATGACAAGATAAGAAAGCTCCTACCATGATGTCAAACATACACACATGGATCTTCTTCAATCATCATGAAGCCAAACTCTATAATGGCTCGATGAAATTGAAGTTACCACTGGTTGGAGGTTGTACAAGGAGCGTTTGAGTCTGTAAACTTTGAGTTTATGTCCTTTTGCCACAAAACCTTCTGACTGATCCATATAGATTTCCTCATCCAGTTCTCCATTGAGAAACGTAGTTTTGAAATCCGTCTGGTAGAGTTCCAAAGCAAGATGTGCGACGATAGCCAAAATGTGGCGAATGGAAGAAACTCTCACAACTGGTGAGAACGTCTCCTCATAGTCTATACCCACTATTTGGATATAACACTTTGCCACAGTACGAGTGTTGTATCTCTCTACACTTCCATCTGCCTTGTGCTTGACCTTTAGAACCCGCTTGTTTTCAATGTTCTTGAGTTTAAGGGGAAGATCTACAAGTTCCTAGATTTTGTTCTTCTCCATGGAAGTCATTTCATCTTGCATTGCAGTTATCCACTTCTACAAAGCATGTGATGATAAAGCCTTCTGGTATGAACCAAGTTCATCATCATCAAGCGCGTCATTCATGAACGATTCACTCTCAACCTGTAAAATGACGACAAAAAATCTATCAACGACTATTCCTACGCATGGGATTGCTGAAATCCGTGTCTGCAGAGACACTCCCACTAGATAGTAATCAACTCCCATTGTCCACAACATTCGTAAAGTCCATAAGATCCTGTTGAGAAGTGATGTTTTCATTGGTGTTTGGATATGGGATGATCTTCTTTGATCCCTACTTTGACTTATTTATCTTGAAGAGCTCCAGATTCATCCCTGAGATGTTCCTAATGGGTAGCTAGGCCTACGCCATCATTGACCTCACAATATCTAACAAACTACGGTTCCTTCTCTCTACAACACCATTCTACTGAGATGTTCCTGGGATTTTCAATTACCTACAGATTATCTTTTCTTCACATAGCTCTAGAAAGATATCAGATAAATACTCGCATCCTCTATCGATATGGAGACACTTCATGTGTCGACTCAATTAGTTTTCGACTTCAGTCACAAAGCATCTAAAGCAATCTATTGCTTCCGACTTGTGGAAAATCAAGTACACATAACCGTATTGTGTATAATCATTGATGAATGTGATAAAATAGGACTGTCCATGGTAGGTGCTAACATTGATTGATCGACATATGTCAGAATGGACTAACTCTAAAGGAACATTTTCTCTCACTACCTTAACCAAATGGTTTCATACACGATCTACTAGCTATAACAGATCATTTTGTACATGTCTCTCTTTTCTCTACGCTTCATTCTTTTAGGCACTTGGTATCTTTATTTGCCTTAGCTGCTTTATCAGTTGTTTTCCCCTGTTAGGTGGTCTTACCATTGCGCTTGGACCTAGACTTGGTTGTCTTGCGCTTCGCCAATTCGACTAAGAGCGAAGTGTTGTTAGACCTTGCGGTCTGACGCTCTGCCTCGAGCTCAAGATGATGCGACAAATCGTTAAACATTTTAATGTTCTCATTATGAATCATGACGAACCTCATGTGCTCCCACGAGTTAAGTAGGGATCTCAGAACAATGAGAATCTGCTGCTCATATGTTAGGAAATTTCCTGCGACTTTTAGATCTCGTATCATAGACAACATCTTCCTAAGATTCCCGACCATGCTCATGTTTGGAACCATCTTGTAGGTCTCAAACTTTATCGTCAGTGCACGCAATCGGGTAGCCGAAGTACCAACGAACCGAGTTTCAATGTGTTCTATATCTCTAGTGTAGTTTTATAGGCCTCGAATTCGCCAATAAGATCATTGTGCATATTACTCAACATAGTAAAACGTGCATAACGATTCTTTTTGGCCCAAGCCTGATAGGCCTCTATGTCTCTAGGATGCTAGACAATGGTCCCTTCCTTAGGATAGGCTAGATTATGTGATAAAGTTTTTAGGACCTCGAACTCATGAATGAGATATTGGATCTTCCTTTGCCAAATGTCAGTTCTTACAATTCAATTTCTCACCCTTGTGTAGGTCAGCTACTATACTCTTAGTGGCAATATCACTATAATTAAAGTGCAAATATCTCTAACATCTCATATACACACATTAACCTCATATAAACAATATTATTAATATTTTATTTTATTAGATAAAAAATAGACTAGACTGTAGGTCATAATGCATAATCATCAACAATATAATAAAATTTTAATACTACTTTTAATCCATAATATGCAAATATCTCTAGGAAATAACATAATTTCAATTACTAGAATACTATTTACATATTAACCTCGTATAATCATGTAAATCATGATATTATTTACATGTTAACCACATATAATCATGCAAATAAAAAATAATTAAATTATGTTATTATTTACATGTTAACCTCATATAATACTGCAAATAAAAATAACTAATTAAATTATAATATTATTTACATATTAAGCTCATATAATCATGCAAATAAAAATAACTAATTAAATCATGATATTATTTACATGTTAACCTCATATAATCATGCAA
>JAUPMG010000003.1:5389782-5405938 GCA_031762675.1 Pachysandra terminalis
CACCCCACCACAACCACCACCACCACCATCACCCCACCACCACTACCATCCCACCACCTCCACCAAACCACCACCACCATCACCACCACCACCACCATCCCACCACCCGCACCACCACCACCTTTGAAAGGACATAGGTGTGCAAAACTTGTGCATAAGCATGAGATTTTATAGAAATAATTTTAGTTAAGAAGGAAAAATGTGGAATTTTTTTGCTAAAACTCATTTTAGTAAATGTTAACCAAACAGCTATTTTACGTTGGAACTTATTTTGTAACATGCTAATCAAACACAATCAAGAAACCTTCAAAAAGAGTTCCTTGAATGAGTTCCTGATCCAGAATGGGAGCCAAACGAGGCCTAAAATTGTGGATTTTGGATTTTAAAGTTGATTTAGGCCTTATTTGGCTCCCATTTTCAGAACTCATTCCATGGCATGGAATGAGTTCCAACCAATGGAATGAATTCCCACAAAAAACCTATCGTTTGGTTAGCCAAGGCACAATGAGTTTTGGAAAATGCACTTGACCATCCAATCACCTCCAAGCCTCATTCCAAAATTTAGGAATGAGTTTTGCTTGTTGATGGCAAACTTAAAAATCCCAAGTGAGCAAAATTTATGCATGAGCATGAGATTTTATAGAAATAATTATAGCTAAAAAGGAAAAAAAAAAAGTTCATTTTTTTGTTAAAACTCATTCTAGTAAATGTTAACCAACCATCTATTTTATGTTAGAACTCATTTTGTAACATGCTAACCAAACACAATCAAAAAACCTTCAAAATGAGTTCCATGAATGTGTTTAAGGAACTAGTTACTGGAATGAGTTCCTGCTCCTGAATGACCGCCAAACGAGGCCTTAAACTTTAAACAGGTATTGGTGTAGAGAAAACAGGCATCATGATTTATGAGTCCATACAAGCCATAAATAGAGAGAGAGAGAGAGTCCATGTGTGAGCCCCTTAAGCTGCCTTGGACTCGGAACAGTAAAGCACCAGCAATTTCAGCGATGAAAGAACCGTAGAAGACTCATTAATGGCCACGCGGTCTCGCGTTGCCGCATCTCGCAGACACCTCCACCTGTCTTTCCAACTATTCAAACTCATCGAAAACACGACCAGTACCCTTGTAACTGGCACCCCAAGAAATTCCAAACATATCCTTCTCACTCCCACACACTTAGAGAGAGAAAGAAACAGACTCTTTAATTCAATGCTTCTTCACGGGTTCACGGATTTTATTTCTCTCCTTTTATTTTACAGCGACGAGGAAGAAGCTGTGGATGAGTTTTCTTTTGTTACTGCCTCCTCTGCTATAAGATCTTGTTATCAATTTAATTGAAATGGGATTCTTTTGCTCTTGTTGATTCCATAAAAAATCAGATTTTTCTAGTTTCTAAATGCGATCAATCCCATGAAATCTTTTTTTTTAGGAAATGATCCCAGAATCATACACACAAGAAAGGTTCAGGAAGAACAAATTTGATAGAAGAACTCTCCCAATCTCTATTTCATGATCTCAAATAATTTACATTTCCGAATGAGCAAAGACAGGAGAAAATCAAAAAAAGAAACAGCAAAAAATTTACACTCACTGCAACCTCTCCTACAGAATCCCAAACCCACTAAGATTGAAGCTCAAGTTCAAATCTTTCACTGACTCTGTTCTGGGTTTCCTTGCAGCTCTCTATTTTCTTGCTCCTGATTATTTCCCATCTCAGACTTTTCAGTTTTCTCTTCTTTTTTTTCCTTCTCTTTCTTACTGTTATCTCTATCATTGTTGCTGCTTCCATTACTATCTCCAAACGAAGAAGCTCTGCTCGAAATGGGCGTAGCCAAGAACGTGGGTTTCTCATCACCAGCCATGATCACTACAATCTTCTCTTCAAAAACATGAGGAGATTTCACCGATTCTCCCGCCTTTTCATCTCCGTTCTCGAGATCCCTCTCGCTGGAGTCTCCGTTCTCCAAATACCCAGAAAGCTTCCAGTACGAACAAGCGAGGATCAACAGAGCAAAAGCTATGAGACCCAACATGGCAGCTAAACCCCCGAATAGGTAAGGTACAGGTGAATGCCATGGAGAGTGCTGTGCAGATACCCCAGATGTTGTTGCGTTGTTTAAGGTTCCACCTGTTCTCATTTTATTCTTTAGATTTGAAGAGAAGACTGATAGAGAGAGAGAGAGAGAGAGAGAGAGAGAGAGAGAGCAAGATGTGTAGAAGCAAAGTGGTTTGTGAATGAGAAATGGGTTCATGGTATTTATAAGAAAAGCGAAAGAGAGAGAGAGAGAGAGAGGGAGAGAGAGAGAGAGAGGTTTGTCTTGGTGATTAATGTCGTCATTTGAAGAAAGAAAGCTGTTTTCTTGAGAATGGGTTTAGGGTTAGGCAAATATACCTCATTCCACCACTAGTGGAGTTTTTCTCTTTTTTCTTTTTTTTTTCCTTTTTTTTTTTGTTCTAATTCTTTTCTTTTTCTTTTTTAAGTGAAAGCTTATCCAAAAGGAAAAAGCAGGTTATTTAGTTTTTTTTTCTTTTATCCCTCTTTTTTCATATCTAAGGCTACAGTAGAAACCCACTTTGATGGTGTGTGATGATAGTGACAGCAACAACTAAGAATAGAGAATGGAATTGTGTGATGGATTGGGAAAAAGATACCAGAGTGAGTAGCCTCTTTCATTTCATCATTTGTTCTCTTATGATGATTTGATCAGATTTGATTTGAGGGTCTTTAATTTATAATTACACCACATTCCTCGAATAGCAATGGTTGCTACTTAATGATTTTTTTTTGGGAACTTCTTAGCAATAATACCCAAATGCCCTTTAAAAGAGTAAGCCAGCCATTATAGTTGCATGTTTTAACCCTAATTCCTAAGGGTTGAGCCTTTGGCTCAATTGGGCTACATGAGTGAGCCCCAATTCCCAAACCACTCGTATTTACTGTTTTTGAGAACTTTTATTTTTTTATTATTATTAATTTTTTTTTAATAACTTGGGTGTCCGGGCTAATTTGTGCACACCACAACTAATCCCTGGTCTTGAAGTTAACGATCAAGTAAGGCTTTAGTGACCACGAATAAAACGGCCTCCCGCATAATCGAATTCCAAACCTGATGTATCACGAGACACCAACTCCAAGTAACTATTGAGCAATCCGGTGAAAAGGGTTGGAATTGGAATAAACCCATCAAACAATTTTAGTTTAAGATGGAAAGAATTTTTTAGTTTTTATTTTATTTTTGCCATTTTTATCCAGGTACAATACATAGTTCTCATGGTAGTACCAAATCATTCTCTCCTTGTCATTGTTAACTTCTTACTTTTTTTTTTATTTTGATAAGACGTTTCTGAGCTCCTTTTATTTAAACTATTGTTTAATTTTTACCAATCTAGATCAAACAGTAAACAGAACAGATCATCTGATTTGGAACTCTTCAATGGGCCCACATTGTTTGGATGCAGGTAGAAAGGAAAAGCAGTTCTGAAAAGCTGCAGACGGTTTTGCTAAGGAAGGCAGTTTTGGTTGATTGGTTAGTTAGTAAGAAGAGCTTTGCAACGGAAATGGAAACGGGAAATTTGTTTTTGCTGACATGTGAAATTTTTTTTTGGCATCACGTAGTAGGCCCTTCCTGCTATCATGCTATCTGAGCTGTATTCTTCTTGGTTTCTTGCTTTTTTTTTCTCGGCTCGGGGCGGCTTACGCGGGTTCTTCTCTTCGGATCATAATTTTAAATTTCGTGAAATTTCGATTTCAGATATGTTATTTGTAATTGTCTTGTTTCGGCAAGAATTATTTCGGCAAAAAAAAGTGACAAATCATCGAAATTTGGGCAAAATTTTAGCAAAATATTTTCACTTTATAACTTTTATTTACCAAAATTTTGGCCGAAATAAATTCAAAAGCTATGTTAAAAGTAAAGTAAAAAATAAAAAAGCACTTAAAACTTTATAGAGTCCCAACCCCTTTGGGTACATTATTTTATTAATTATTATAAATAATAAATATTATTACTATTTCCTTTTTTTTTTTTTTGCTTATACAGGTACACAAATGGATTTTGAACCCACATAAATTGAAGGAAATCAAGAAACTGTTATACATTGTATTTTTTTAGATGTTAGAATTTGAATCCAATATATTTGGATAATTGTATTCTGTTTGGATGTTATAACATAAATGTTGTATTTATTACTTAGTTGTAAACTTTTATATTATTTCACATTATTAATCAAAATATGATTTGTTGTTTTTTTTTTTCCAAATTTGTATGTTCATAATATATTTTAATGAAGTTATCACTTTTTACTGACTAACTTTATTTTTCATATTTTAGAAGTTATTACTTAGTAGTTATTAAAAGAAGAAATAAAAAACAAAGAAAGGAATTGGCTAAAATTAAGTCTATATTAAATAATTTAAATTAAAAATAGTGAAATTATTTCGGCGAAATTTTTGAAATTTCACGAAATAAAAGACCTTTATTTCATTTGATTATTTTAATCAAAAACATGTTTTTCACCGAAATTTCACCAAAATATCCGAAATTTCGGATATTTCGGTTTCGTTTGGGCACCCGTAATCGTTGAAAAATCCGAAATTTAAAAATATATATGCTTCAGAACCCAAACGAAAAATAAAGTTAGTCAGTAAAAAACATAAACTAATATTTGTAATAATAAAAAAATATTACGGGTGGATTTTTAGCCACGTGGACAAGAATACATGGCTAATTCAAGTTATTTATTGAGAAAATACGGATACATCTAAACTAATATTTGTAATAATAAAAAAAAAAATATAAGCTCCCCAACATATTACTTTTAATTGTTCTTTTTTTGGTAAGTCCGCGCAGATGGTCACTTGACCACTCCCTTATAGGGGAGATGCGGAATCGATCTCCCGACCCTCTCCCCCCCACCCTATCCTTTTTTTTTAGGGATGTCCTACCAACGTCCCAAGATGGGAGAACTAATTGTAATTAAGTAATTGTCAATATATGCATATCAATGTATCATAAGCTTTGGCCAACCTCATTTACCCAAAAAAAAAAAAAAAAAAGAGCGTCACCCATAGGAGACCAGTATAGATCCCCTGCAATAAATATCATCATGTCGCATAGGCTTAACTAAAGACATGATATAAAAGTCTTTATAAAGATAAAAAAATTTTATCTAAATCAAAAATTAGATAAAATTTTTTTTATATAATAATATAAAATAAAAAATAACTAAAATCTAAAAATAGAATAATCGTAGATTTGTTTTTTTTTTTTTTTTTTGTATTTTAAGGTTTTAGGTTTTAGGGTTGATCTTTTTCTTTTAGGGTTTAGTATTTTTTAAGGGTTTTAATTTTTTTTTTTTTAAATTTAGTTATTAGGGTTTAGGGTTCATCTTCTTGTCTTAGGATATATATAGATATTTGGGAGGGGGTGTTTAGTTTCTAAGGTTCATCTCTTTTAGGGTTTAGGGTTCATCTTCTCATATTTTAGGGTTTTTATTATTATCATTTTTTAGGGTTTAATATTTACGGTTTAGGGTTCATATTTTCTTTTAAGGTTTTAGTTTAGGATTTTAAGATTATAATACTTAGAATTTAAGATTTATTTATTTTTATATTTTAAGTTTTATATTCTTTCTTTAACTTTATTTCTAACAATTTTTGTTTTTCAGTGTAACTAAAACTCTAAAAGTTTGCCAATTTCACTAATTCATTTGTCATAACATTATTAAGTATATAGGTCCCCTGCGGGTGACCTTTTCACGACTCAAAAAAAAATGGCGTGGT
Organism: Pachysandra terminalis; assembly: GCA_031762675.1. Classification (NCBI taxonomy): domain Eukaryota; kingdom Viridiplantae; phylum Streptophyta; class Magnoliopsida; order Buxales; family Buxaceae; genus Pachysandra; species Pachysandra terminalis. The sequence continues at coordinate 5,395,569 of JAUPMG010000003.1, forward strand.
AGTAAAACGGTTACATCTCTTTCAATTATAAAAAATAACGTAGCAATAAAATGGTTAACACGTTCTAGAGGTGTATCAACGTGCAGTACTGCACGTGTCACCTACTAGTATACATTAGAGGATTCAATACTTTTTATTTGGCTCAAAAATTAGGAGATGATTAATGAAAATAAAACAGAGAATAAAATAAGAAAATAATACACGAAGAAAAAGAAGAAGAAATTTAAATTTTTTTTTTTTTTTTCAAAATTTGAATATTAAAAATATACAAGAAACAAATGGCTTCTTTAAAACTCCGAAGGATCGGCATTATTCATGTTAGATATTGTGGGTGACCCACTTGGATTTAGGCCAGCCTAGTTTGGTTGTCTATATTAAGCTACTTATTTGAGTTAGTCTTTTATGTGAGACCACCCTCTTAATATTTAAGAGATAAGGAGAGTTAGAGCATATCTAGGAGTTGAGTAGAGGTTTTCATTTATAGAAACCTGCCTTTAAACCCAACATGCAGAATTCCAATGAGCGGAATTATAGATCTGAGTTCTCTCTCTCTCTCATCTCTAGCTCCCCTATAGATGTGATTGTGTCTAGAGTTTCATACTTCAGCCCTTGGTTGTTTGAGTGTAGATATTTGTACGTGGTTCTAATAATCATGCATACTATTGATGTGAGACAATTCCAATTTGTGATCGAAATCTTTCGTTACAGATTAATGCATTAAGAGATACGTGATCCCTTACGTTTTACCCTTCAATTGATACTCAATAAAAGATGGTAAGTCTTTATAATTTTTTTTTTCAAAGGATTTCACCTTGAAGCAATAGTTTTGAGCCATACACTTTTTGATTATTCAGTTTCTTATTTTATATTTTTCAGCAATTACCTTAATTTATTTTATGGAAAAAAGTTTTCATAGTTGTGCCATTCACTGAAGAGTTTCTAGCAATTTCGTTTATGGGGACAGTTATATATATATATATATATATATATATATAGATATATAACCTATGCATATTTTTTTAAATATAATAACAATTTATATTATATACTATTTATGTGTAAAATACATAAAAATATCTATTTAGTTTTTATATAAGTTTATATCTATTACATTAAATGGGAGATTGAATGGGTCAAGTGATTAAATAGATTAAGACAGGTCGGTTCAGGTTGAGCATCAACCATTAATACCCAATACTAACCCCGATTCATTTCTAACTCTAGTAGTTGGGGTTGTGACTTTAAATATCTGATATGTTTGCTGTATACTCTTTATCTTTTTTCAGTTTTAATTCAATTCAATGGGACAAGGCATGAAGAAAAGTCCCACTCTCATAATTGTCATTTTTATTATAAAATTTTAAAATCTGCAATGGTTCTTATTTGCACCATGGTAGTTTGGTACATGATAGGTATAAGGTTTACATAACCAAAGGAGCTTGTAAAGGCTGCTAATCCATATAGTTACCCACTAAAATGGCAAAACTAATTGGTCAATACTGAAAGTCGTTAGTTATTGCTTTTAACCATTTTGATTGGACTAAATTTTATTTAGAATATTTTTAGTTTTTTTTTATCGAGATCCCGTACTTTTCCTTTTTAATTTATGTTTCCACTGAATTCTTCCGGTCGACTCTCCGTGGCTTGTGCTTGATACTTATTCTAGTCCGAGAGTAAGGGTTCAGCTTTTGAAGCGGTTGAAAAATTGGTCATCTTTGTGTATTTATAACCTTTTCACAATCGGTTATTCAACCGTTCAATTCAATTGTGGTAAATGTTGGAAAAAACGTTTTGTATTAAAACTTAGCCGTTTTGGACCGTTATAGTCCAAATGACTATAAGTTTTTAAGACAGTCATTTAGGCCATTAAAGGCCTAAACAACTTCTTTTGTGGGCTATAAAAGGAGGCCCCCATCTCCTTTGTTGAAACACACCTCAAGCTAAGAGCTCTCTCCTCACTCTTCTTCTTCAAGTTTTCTGCAATTTCTACTAGTGTAGAATTTTCTTGTCTTTTTCAAGCTCTAGTCAAGTGCTTACATAAGCTTCTTCGTCTTTAGCCCGGTACGACCGTATAATCTAGGGGAAGTGAAAACCGTTGAATCCTTGAGACTAACCGCTAGACCCAGGTACACTGCTGATACGATTCAAAAGGGGGCAAATTTGGTTTCAATGACAGTTACATTATCACGCCTTAGTTCATCAAAACAGATAAGTTTGAATTTATTTTATTTTAATTTTGCATAGCCTTTTAAACCCATTTTCATCTCTTTCTTCTTTTCATTTTGTCTAAAATCCCAAAATCCTACAATTGATCCCGCTTTAATATTCGAATTTCATATTTGATCGTGGACCTTTCACGCTTGCATTCTGTGTTGTCTGGACACATGGATCGGCGAGTAACCCTTGCTTGTACTCCTCTTCTCTACATATAAAGACTGCTAAAGATATGCAAATATTTGTACAAACCAATTTCCAAAATTTTGATTCACAAACTTGCTTATGACAATACTGATATTGGTTAATCATTGGTCTAACCGATCATCTAGGACTAGCCTCTTTTCTAGTTTTACTAAGGGTGTAGATAAAGAAACACTAAAAAAAATATGAAAAATATGAAGAGAAAACCAATGACTCATTGTATAGGGTTCATTTGTGCAAGTCGCCAATGGTGGTGTGGCTGATCCGACAGAAGCCTAAGTTGGTTGTTCAACCGTACTCTGTCTTCAATAGAATAAGGAAAGTAAGATTGATGTGTCGTTAATGTTGATTAGTCAAAGTAAGTAAAGGAGGATGGTGATTTAGGTCTCAGAGTTTCATGAGCACACATAAGAGTTAACGTTCCAATGACCTCAATCTTAGGTCATCTGTCCCGTTTTTTCGGGAAATGCATTGTTATTTTCCCTTCTTTTGCTTCTTCGAAGGGCACTCATCAAATAGGGAACTCTACGCACTCCTCTTTCTCTCATGTTTCTTGTTGGGACTCAGTAATGAGATGCTCGTTCTTCAAGTTGCTTCATATAACCGAGTGAAACTCGATATACCCAAGTTCTCTAGATGAATTCTACATTCGGGAAAGATCCCATTGATGCATAGCTGAACAAACTTCTCCTCAGTGTAGGACATCACCAGCTCGCTAAATCTCCATACATAATCATCAAGTCCTTCATTGGGACCTTGATGCTCTCTAATCAAGTTAACAATGGTATAGGCTTCCTCGGTGATGAAGAATTTCTTGTGGAAAGGAGCTGCTAACTCCTCCCAGAGTTGATGGAGCCTAGTTTGAGGTTGTTATACCAGGTGTAAGTCTCTGAGAGGGATCTTGAGAACTCCCTCAATCTGAGATCATGATCCGAAGCATGAGTTCTTAGGGCTTCAATAAAGCAACTAATGTATTCCTTCACATTCCCAGTTTGACCGGTAAACTTAGGGAATATGGGACTCACATAGTCCTTAAGATAAGGTCTTTTCAACAAAGACAAAGGGTAAGGTGGGCGTTCGTCACTACTAATCCAGTCGGCATCTCAAAACTGGGACTTCCTTAATAAGGCCTCAACATCTACTAAAGTAGCAAAGTGAGGGATAAGAGATGGTGAAGATGATAATGATGGAATGACTATAGGTAATGGTGACGGCAAGACTGCTAATGGTGGGGGCAGGGTGACATGGGCATGCTCGAAAGCGGTCCTGACTGGTTCTCCCCTTGGTCCACTAGCAGTAGTGACCGGTGGTGGGGGAATATAGGTACCAGTAGGCGAATAGGCAGCAACATTCTGGGCCACCAAGGACATTAGTTGGTGTTGCATGGCTTGCATGGTCTCCACCAGAGGCATGATGGTAGTCTCTAAGATGGATGGAGGCACATTCAAAGGCAAAGGGGCAACAAGCACGATGGGTGGAATAATAAGGACAGTAGGCGGAATAAGATCTAACTCTAGTCGACAAGCGCCCTGGTTGTCTCCAACAGTGGTAGGAGGAAGCGGGTGCATGATAATTGAACAAGTTAAACTGATCTAATCTAAAATCAAATACAAATGGGAGGAAAACAGAACAAGTGCCCAACGAAGTCCCCAAAAAATGGTGATGCTCAAACTAGTCAAAGATTAATATAACAAAAAAATTATTAATTAATCAAAGGTTGTAGTGAAATGATGATTTTCGAGGAAGTCACATCCACCAATCTGAGCACAAAGGGAACCTGACCAAAGGTTAGCTATTCCAATGCACGGTTTCCTTTTCAGTGGTTTGAAAGTGATGAAAACAAGGAAGAAAGATCTGCAAATCAGTTAGAAATGTTCAGAAATACCACCGCAAAGGGCTCTTTTTCAAAAATCTAAGAAGCTTAGCTTAGAGAGGAGGGTTCCCAAGAGTCCAGGAAGAGTCCCCCTTCTCAGGTGCACAAGTGATCCCTTTTATAACCAAAATTCTGTCAGATTCCATCACTTGGTTTGTCAAAACGATCAATCAAGCAGCATCTAAAATATCTGAAATGTCTTATCAATGCATATGAAACATCTTGAAACGTCTAATAAATGCATAGAAGCATCTGAAACTTCTGAGAAATGCATACAGAACGTCTGACCAAGCATAGGCATGAGGTTTATACAGATCGTAAAGAACACTTCATCGTGATTCATGCTCTCTGTGGTGATTTAGCCCCTTAACATGACAAGACCCACTGGGGTCTTGATGGGACTTCTCTCAAGCCCGCCATTCGTGAAAGTCTGTTTATTTCCCTCTATGTTTTGAGTAAAGAACCTCGAATTTAGGAATCTTGAATGTCGGTTCAAGATGTTAAAGTAGCTATCTTGAATGACAATTCGAGATATTGAAAGGGCTATCTCGAACAACGGCTCGAAGTACCAAGATGGTCATCTCGAAATTCGGTTCAAGATGCTGAAATAGCTATCTCGAATGATGGTTCGAGATAGCAAGATTATTATCTCGAAAGACGGTTCGTGATAACATTGTGCTGGTTACCTTGATGTTCGAGGTGGCTACCTCAAACATCGAATGGCTCACGTTTATAAATTGGCTTGAGGTTGCAACCTTAAGTCACTTCTCATGAAGTAATTAATGTTTTACTCATTTTGTATATCCTTCTGCAAGGGGAGATTTCACGCATATAAGGTCGAAGCTTGTTCCGACCCTTGATAAGTGACCTCGAGGAGAATTCCCAAACAGTGGGTTTCTGAAGTGATAAAGGATTATTCATTACATGTGGACCCTTGACTGTATGGACTTCGAGAGAATGTTCCAAACATGGGTGGAGCCTCGAAGTGATAGAGAATTGTACAACACAAGTGTACTCTAGTTCAAGCTCTTGAGGGAGCATCCCAATACATATTAGTTCTCGAAATAGGTTAGTATAAGTGGTCATCCCATTACAACGCTGGTGAGTCCTCAAAGTAGGCTAGTTCGAAGGAATATCCCAACACAGGTGGGTCCTCAAGATAACTTAGTTCGAGAGAATATCTCCACACAAGTGGGTCCTTGAAGTAAGTCAGTTCGAGAGAGTATCCCAACACAAATAAATCCTTAAAATATGCCACTTCCAAAAAATATCCCAACACAAATGATCCCTCTTTTTGAAAAACTATAGTTCGAAGGGACTATCTTTTGCTGCAAGGAAGCCTTGTAATATACAGAATATTTATATTATATTATTCTGACACTGTCACGTGACATGTTATCATGGGAAATTCATTTTACAAATTACCTCATCATCTATACCGATATACGTATTATCAAAGAAATGGTTAAAACCCGTCCCCAACCTTACCTACCGTCCTTATTTCCACGGGTCTGTCTCTATTGCCAAGAGTTACAAAAGAAAAAACAGTTCGTTTGTCAAGCCTGGCTAGTATGAAAGAAAAGACAAGCCAAGCCAAGCAACTCAGGTGGTTTAATCATCATCATAAATGGCAACGCGGGTAGCTAGCGGTGGGACCCGTTTGGGACATTCGGGTCGCCCCACCATCATTTTATGCCTTGCCTTTTCCGATTTTGCCTGCCACGCTACCCCTCTCTCTCTCTCTCTCTACGCAAGCAAGTGCTCCAATTTGCAAACCAAACCCATTTCGTTTCCCATCAAAAAGAAAAAAATAAACATAAATGATACCAATGGTAAGGGTATTTTAGTACAATTCACAGCTAAAAGAAGAAGCCGTACAGTGAGAAACGCACCCAAGAAAGGTGCTGGGACCCACAATCATAGTCCTTGCCCCCCAGAATCAATTGCATGGGTCCCACAACTCACCAATTCCATCGTCGACGTCGTCATGTCCCACTAATCGTTAACGTACACGCCAAGGACAATTGCACTTGGGAAATTCCTCGCCACAATGGAAGCTTAAATTTTCTCAAACGAATAAAAAAAAACAAAAATATACAAACAAATTAGAGAAGATCAAAAAGAGAGAATCATATCAGTACCAAACCCCACTTCGTAATCAAACCTTTTAATAAACTAAATGCTAAACTTATATCTCTCTCCTCTTCTTAAACTGTTAAACAAATTAGAATCTCTCTCTCTCTCTCTCTCTCTCTCTCTATATATATATATATATACTTAGACCGGTCCAATTGGTCGAACCAATTTGAATTTGTAGAAAACAGTGGCACTCTCTCTTCTCTCCTCTCTCTCTCTCTCCCTCTCAACCAAGACCAAACAAAAATTATAAAATATCCATTTTATCCATATGTTTCTATTAATATGTATCTTAATTCTAAGATATCAATATCTAACGTGCATGTATTAAAAAACTTACGGAGTTGTATGACTGAAAGTAATAACAACTCTTTATAAAAAATTATTTTTATGGCTCATCATGGCATGGTTTCAAGGATTGGACCGGATCGGTCCAGATCGGCCAGGACCGGTCCGATCCTAAGCCACGATACAACTTTTGTATCAAGTGGCTTTGGATCGTATCGGTCCAATTGATACCGATCTGGATCGGTCCAATGACTGGATCAAATCGATCCACCGATCCAAAGATTTTTTTGTTTTCAAGTTATCAAACCAACGATCCAATAGGTACCGGTCTGGACCAGTCCGATACCGACCGGTATCACCGTTCCAGCGACCAGTCTGATTGATCCAATTTTTTTTTAAAGGATGATCCAAGTTTTGGATAAGCTAGTATCATCGATCCGAATTGGGATTGGCTGAGACCGGTTCGATCCAAGATCCCGAGACTTTAAACCCTGGATCATGGCATTCCTCCAATTGCAACCATTTTCATAATAAAAAAATTAAAAATTAAAAAATTAAGCGTTTCCATAAATTTTATTACATATCCGTGTTGTTTTTTTTTTTCTTTTTAATTTTAAGCAATTGATACATAATTACTATATTTTGAACTATGGACCAGACTAATCCATATAACCAATTGACCAGGACCTAGCTCTCAAATTGGGTTAGATCGGCTCCTAAGCCAATATGAGCAATTGACCCGATGTGAACCTGCGAATGTTGATCTTTTTCACTTTCTAGTAATTTTTAAGATAATCTTTTCTTTTTTTTCCCTACATTATACAATACAACCCAAGTTTTTCAGATGAACCAACGAGTTTGACCCTGACCGATTCAATGTTTGATCAACCCGTGAAGAAAAAAAGATAAACGAGGTGAAGAAGAAATCAAGCAATGATAAAAACACGTATTTACGTGGATAATCAAATAGTGCCTACGTCCAGGATGTACCTTACTATTCTCCAAAGCTTAGAAAATATGTTACAAAGAACAGCCATAAAAGTATGATAAATACTAAACATAATAGATATAGAATTACTATTATACCCTTAGATCCCCAAACATCGATATGGTGTATGAATCATCAGTACTTCTCGAATGTCTCAATAGCATCAATCTCCACATAACAACAATTTTTCACTTGAAGACTGAATACGAACGACTATCCCATCTGCAATCTCAAAAACAACAGTACCAAGTTGATATGCATCATCCCCTTGTCTTCAAGCTAGAAGACCAATAGAAGCTTAACATGTCCTCAGCTTCTCAAGTGTGGCCACCTTGGTCAACATATTTGCAGGATTCACACTAATGTGAATCTTCTCCAAACTGATCACCATCTCATCCAAAATTGAGCGTACAAAGTGATACATGATATCAATGTGCTTCGTCCTTGCATAAAAGGCTGAATTCTTTGCAAGATGAATTGAACTTTAACTATCCATAAAGAGCTTACAATCCTCTTGCTCCATTCCCAACTTTTTCAATAGATCCTGTAACCACACAATCTCCTTGCAATCTTTTGTAGCTGCCACATATTATGCTTCAGTAGTCTAGAGAGCAACATTTTTTTGCAATCTAGAAACCCAACTAACTGCCGCACTCCTCAAGGTAAACACGTAACCAGTAGTGCTCCTTCTTCCATCTAAGCATCCTACCATGTTTGAATTAACATATTCTTGTAGAAAAATTTCAAAACCTCCATAGCATAGTGATGAATCTATTGTACCTTTCAAGTATCTCATTATCTAATTGAAGTCTTCTCAATGATCCTTGTCCGGTTTACTCATGAACTGGCTCACAATAGCAACTACCTGTGCTATGTTTAGTCTCGTACAAACCATGGCATACATAAGACTCCATACTATAGATGCATATTCATATATTCCATCTCTTCAACTTTAGAAGTACATTGCTCTTTGGATAGTTTGAAGTGACTTTCTAGAGAGGTGCTAATAGGCTTAGCATCACTCATGTTGAAACTTTTCAATACTTTCATAGTGTACTGTGATTGAGACATCTTCAACTGTCTCCTAGATCTGTCCCTGCTGATATGCACACCAAAAATTCGTTTTGTAGCACTCAAATCCTTCATTTAGAACTCTTTAGAGAGTTGATATTTCAGACTTGTTATTTCAACCATGCTTGAACCTGCCACAAGCATATCATCTACGTACAAGAGTAGAATAATATAAGAATTACTAAACTTTTCAAATAACAACAATGATCAACTTTACACTTGTTATATCCATTGCTAGACATAAAAGTACCAAAACTGATGTACCACTGTCTATGAGTCTGCTTTAACTCATACAAACTCTTCTTGAGTTTGCATACCATGTTCTCCTTACCCAATACCATGGTATCATTGTGGTTGCTTCATGTAAATTTCTTCATCTAGATTGCCATTAAGAAATGATGTCTTTACATCTAGCTGCTCTAGATGTAAGTCCTATGTTGCCACAATACTAAGAACAGATATGATGGTAGTCATTTTCATAACAGGAGAGAATATTTTAGAGAAGTCGATATATGTCTTTTGTTGAAAATCCTTCACAACCAATCTGACCTTACATATCTTTTAGAGTCATCATTCTCTTCTTTAAGTCTATAAACCCACATGTTCTCTAAGGCCCTCTTTCCTTTGGGCAACTTAACCAAGTCTCATGTTTGGTTTAATAAGAGTGAATCTAACTCATCACCCATTGCAGACTCCCACTCATTCCTTGCATTATCCTGCATAAGTTCCTTACAACATTCAGATTCACAATTTTCAATTAGTAATAGATAGTTAAGATCGGAAAATACTGGGCTGAGGTCTTCCCTTTGGTGATACTGGTTGACCTCCTTAAAGAATGAGAAGAGGTCTCATTATGTGAAACTTGAGTAGGAAAGGTATGAACTTCTACCTCACTGTTTCATCTAGTGGTTTTAATACACCCCTTAGTGTATCTTCATCATGTTCCACGCATTTCTCATCTATTGGACTTTCTATAGAAACATCATTTGTATTTTCCTTATACATGAGATTTTCATTAAATATGAATCCTTGTTTCAAATGAATTTTCAATTTTCTAGATCCCAAAATCGATAACCAAAGTCATTAATGCCATATCCAATGAAAACACATTTCCTAGACTTAGGATCCAGTTTGTTCCTTTCATCTGCATTAATATGAACATAAGGAGTATAACCGAATACCCTCAAGTGTGTTAAGTTTACCTCTTTTCCAGTCCAAACCTCTTCTGGTAGTCCAAAGTGCAAAGCAACTGAAGCTCCCCTATTAATCACATATGTTGTGGTATTGACTACGTCTGCCCAAAAATATTTAGGCAACCCAGCACCTATCCTCATGCTTTGGCATGCTCAGTAATGGTTCAATTCATCCGCTCAGCTACCCCATTTTTCTATGGTGTCTTAGGAATCGTTGTCAATCTTTTTATCCCATTTAAAACACACCAGTCCTCAAATTCATTTCCATAGTACTCTCCATCATTGTTTGATTTGAAACTTTTCAGTTTGAAACATGTTTCTGTAAGGACCCGATCCTTGACCCTTAAGTTAATTAGGATTAGTGATTTAACTAACTTAAGTAATTAGAATTAATCTCACGAGT
>JAUPMG010000003.1:5406038-5418620 GCA_031762675.1 Pachysandra terminalis
TAGAAATTATTAGATTTTAATTCTAGGCGTATTTTAGTTACTTATATCTTACTAGAACTGTTAGAACTTCCGCTTGTAAATCTAATTTTGTTAGCCACACCCGTAGAGATACGGGGTAAAGGTTGCACTTGACTGGAAAACCTACGTAATCGGGAATTTCCGGTTCGAGTCGTGACAGTTTCATTCACAACAAGAGTTTTCCACTTTCTAAACACATCAAATACATTTGATTTCTATTTTAGATTATAAACCATAATTTCCTAGTACTATCATCAATGAAAGTGAATAAATAACGAGAACCACCAAGAAAAGGTACCTGAGATGGCCCTTACACATCAGTATGCACCAACTTTCATTTATTGGGTTTTGGAGTTCTTCTGACTTTTGAGGAACTCACCTTTTTCTTCTTGCCAAAGATGCAATCTTCATAAAAGTCCACGTCTACCCCCTTCGATCCGAGTAGCTTGTCTGCTTCATGCACTCCATTCCCTCTTCACTACACAAGTTTACGATGCCATGTGTTTGCATCTGCCCTTATACATGCAATTGAAATTGAATTGTTACTCCGAGATACAATGTACAGTGTGCCATCTTTCTTACATCATGCTATCACCATAGAACCCTTAGTCATCTTCCATGAATCATCACAGAAAGTGGTGGTTGTTCCCACTTGAGCCAACTGCCCAATAGAAATTAGATTCTTCTTTAATTGAAGTACATATCTAACGTCCTTCAATTGTAAGGTAATATCATTTTGCAGATTTATTTATGCATCACCCTTTTCAGCGATGTAACAGGGTTCTCCATCTTCAAGATAGACTTTCTCAAATTCGCCTTCTACATAATTTTAAAAAAAATCCTTTTGATGAGTAGCATGGAATGATGCACTAGATTTAACGATCCATACATCATTTAGTGTAGAAAGAGTCATAATCAAAGCATCATAATCTGTATTATTTTCATTTATTTTGGGCTACTTTCCTTGGAACTCTACAGTCTCTCTTGAAATGCCTCTTCTTCCCGCAATTCCTGCAACATTGATTACCTCTTCCTTGAGGAGGTCTCGACCTACTGTTCCTTGATTTAGAGCGGTCAGAATTTATGTTCCCCTTCTTTGAAGATCTGCCCATTTCTACTATGTTCAGTGCACTAGCAGATGTTTCAACAGTTTAAGAATTCTTCCTATGAGCTTCTTTACTTAGAAAACACCCACAGCATCATCATACCTTAAATACCCAAACCAAAGGATTTACTTATAACCATTACCAGATTGTCCCAACTATCTAGTAATCTTGACAAAATCAATAGAGCCCTGATTTCGTTCTCAAAGTTTATTCTGACTGATTCCAACTGACTAGTAATAGTGTTTGTTGGATTTATGTGATGGGTCGACCCGGTTGGCCCCACCCATTTGTTCTGACCTGGGTCCCCACTTAATGGGATGTCCATGCTTAGCGTGCGACCAAGTATGACTTGGACTCTATCTCCAAATTGGATTATGAGAGAGTCCAAGATAGAGGTGAGTTAAGTCTCCTATTTTAGGAGACTCCTCCTCATCACTCCCATTCTAAGCAATACACGTTTGGTGATTTCCAACCTAAGAGAATCTCTCCTCTCATATTCTCTTCTTCCTTGTGAGATCTGGTTTTTGTATTAGATTCCCATACAGAGATATGGTCGTTTGAGTGTGGGACTATTGTATGTGGTTCTAGTAATCACATACTTCGACGTGAGACATTTTCTAGTTCGATAGAGATCTTCCGTTGCAAATTTGGGTTTGTGGGTATCGAGGTACGTGATCTGACCTTTATTGGTATCAGATCCATTGAGATTCGTCTTCATTGGGTTGAGTTATGTCAAGAAACCTCATTTAAGAAGCCACCAAGTTGTTTTTGCAGAAAACAGCATGTGCAATGCATGATTGCAACAACGATCAAGAAAGGATAGTTTGTGCAACCATACGTTGAGATTGTCATTGTTTTGTGGTATTAATTATGTGTTTATAACACCTAAATAACAATGCGTCGAAGAGATTAGAGTAGGGTTTTAATTAGATTAAATATCTATTTTAAAAACCTAGTTTATGCCTTCCTGGTCAACCGAACAGTCTGTCTGGTTGACCCAGCATACTCCCTTGGTCGACCGAGTAGCGATAAACAACAGCTTAACAAAGAAGCTTTATTTTGCAATTGAAGGGTCCTAGTCGGTCGGAGGACTAATCAGACCCTTCTCGGTCGATCGGACTAGAACCTTAGGTCGATCGGCAAACCCTGAAATTCAAGATTAATTTTTTCAATAATTTATTTTTGATTTGTAATTAAAATTATGCCTTTTATATAATATTTTAGAATTCTGAGGCATGATTTAATTATTTATTTGCATGATTATATGAGGTTAACATGTAAATAATATCCTAGTTGAGATTAAGTAATTTCCTATATAGGTTTTGCAAATTAGGGATTAAAAGTAGTATTAAAATTTTATTCTATTGGTGATGATTATGCACTATGACCTATGGTCTAGTATGTTTTCAATCTAATAAATAAAAGATTAATATTTGTTTAGTCCTAGATAATGATGAAAAATCAACAATGTATGTATATATGAGATGTTAATTAACTGTGACTTTAATTCTAGTGATATGGCCTCTAAGAGTATATTAGCTGACCTGAACAAGGGTGAGAAAAATTATGACATTTGGCATAGAAAAATCCAATATCTTCTCGATAAGTTTGAGGCCCTAGAGACCTTTATCACATAGCCTAGTTTATCCCGAAGAGGGGACCACTGCCCAGCAACGTAGAGACATAGAGGCCTATTAGGCTTGGGTCAAGAAGAATCGTTGTGCACGATTTACTATGTTGAGTAGTATGCACAATGATCTTATTTGCTAATTCGAGGCCTATAAGATCGCACTTAAGATGTGAAACGCATTGAAACTCGCGTTTACTGGTACTTCGGCTACCAGATTATGTGCACTGACGATGAAGTTTAAGACATATAAAATGGCTCTCAACGTGAGCATGGTTGAGCCTCTTAGGAAGGTGTCGTCTATGATACGAGATCTGAAAGCCGTGGAGAATAGCCTGATAGATGAGCAATAGATTCTCGTTGTTCTGAGAGCCCTACCTGACTCTTCATTGCATCTTGTCTTTCGTCCACAAACAGAGGAAGAGAAGGAATAGATGGCTCGTGTTCCCTATGCAAGTGCTATAGGTAGTCTGATGTATACTATGATGTGTACTCAACCTGATATTAGTTTCCCGATTGGCTTAGTCAGCCATTACCAAGGTAACCTAGGGCAGACTCATCGGATGGTAGTGGAACATATTCTTAGATACCTATGTGGGACAACAGATTACATGTTTTGCTTCTAAGGAGAAAAATTGCAGCGACGAGGCTACTGTGATGTTGATTGTGCAGGTGATCTAGACGGTCAAGAGTCGACGTCAGGATACACATTCTTACTAGGTGGCAAGGCCATTTCTTGGAGTAGCAAGAATCAAGTCTGCGTCGCGTTGTTCACTATTGAGTCAGAGTACATAGTTTGTTGTGCAACCGTCTAGGAGGCCGTATGGTTGAGGTGATTCTTACAGGATTTTGGAGTCTTCAGAGCTGGAGAAGGACTTATCACATCTATAGTTATAGGATGGAAACCTTGGCCTATTCCAATGACCCCAAATACCATGGCAGGACGAAGCACATCAACATTCACTAGCATTACAATCAGAGACAGAGTTTCACATGGAGACCTTCCCAACAGATGACAACTGATCTCATGACTAAACCTATAGTTGGACAAGCTTTTAAGATTCATGTCAAAGAGATGGGATTAGGTAGATTTTGATTTCTATTAAGCGGTATAGTATCTATTTACACTTCTTATGTAGACATCTCATATTACATTATATTTCATTCATGGGAATTTAATAGATTTGACCTTTTCAAGAGGTATGATATTGTGTATTACATGCACACTTCACACAGACATTACATCCATATTATAAGGATATGGATAAGATATGTCACTAGGTTAGTGGTCTGCTTCTCATACAACGACTAGTCCTAGCGCATGCATTGCGAGCAGGATGATACATTAAGAGGACTTATACCATCAGGGGCATTTAGAGGACTCAGTGGGTTATATGTCGCCCTAGGAGATCTAGGATGAGATTCCTTAGGGAATCAAATATTACCTGAAAATACCGTAAGTGAGACATTAATCAAGGTATTTAAGAGTTATGACTTGGATTAAAGAGCTCAGATTAGGCGCATAGATTACGATTAGGCTAAGATCCGTATAGTGTTAGAGGTTGACATACTCTTGGTTGGGCCCAAAGCTTCACCATAGCATGTGTTGCATACCAAATATGCTATTAGCGATATGTACTTTGAGAGCAAGTGAATGGATCCCTATTTCCTTGTTGTGTGAAATCAAGATGATCCTAGAGTGGATCAACTTATACCCTTATTACTTTTAATCATGTTGTGAAGTTAGATCTGATGATCTCTACTCTAGTTTACTTTTCTATGGTCATGCATCATACAGTCTAACGGGGGTTTGCCTGGGAAAGGAGTTAGGTTGAAGCTAAATTGCATAAGGCTTAGGAAAGACTATTTGTCATCACATTTAGAGAGATACGATTCATAGAGATATGTGCTCATGTTTTACAATTATCATTTGATGTTTCACAACTTTTACTTATATGTATCTGATATATGTGTAGACTATATGAATTATTTTAAATGAGAACATTAACATGAATCTAGTGGTTGAGTATAGAGATCTGAGCTTGTGCTCATGAGGGATTAGAAATGCTCAATCCGATGTAGCCAAATGAGTCTGGGGCATAGGCGAGACTTTTGAGTGTGTATCTCAATATTAGTTTTATGGAGCTAGATATGGAGTCGCTCGAACATTACTTTGCGTTCGTCAGTCGCATGTTCAACGACGTGTATGATTACCATCCATGATACAAAGATAAGATGTACATGAGAGAGATGCACACTTTGTGCCCACTATAGACAAGTGGGAGAAGTTGGATTTATATGATGGGTTAACCCAGGTCCCCACTTAATGGAACGTCCATGCTTGGTGTGAGACCAAGTGTGACTTGGACTCTATCTCCTAATTGGATCAGGAGAGAGCCCAAGATAGAGTTGAGTCGAGTCGAGTCTTCTATTTTAGGAGACTCCTCCTCCTCATTCCCATTCTAAGAAATACAAGTTTGATGATTTCCAGCCAAAAAGAATTGCTCCTCTCATCTTCTCTTCTTCCTTGTGAAATCTGAGTTTTTCTATTAGATTTCCATACAAAGATTTGGTCATTTGAGTGTGGGAATATTGTATGTGATTCTAGTAATCATATATTCCGATGTGGGACATTTTTGGTTCGATAGAGATCTTTCGCTGCAGATCCAGGTTCGTGTGCATTGAGGTAGGTGATCCGGGTCGTCCACAACCTTCAGTGTTGAACTCGCTTAAGTGCTCAGCCACACTACTACCATTCGACATCTTCATATTGCATTATCTTTTCATCAGAATACCTTGTTTGATGTGGATGGTTTTTCATACATCTTTAATAGAGCCGCCATTAAATCTGCTGCCGTTTTCTCCTTAGAGATATTAAAAATCACAGATGGCGAAAGGGATAATCTAATTGTTCCCAAGACTTTCCTATCCAGAATCTCCCAATCGTCATCTATCATGTTCCCAAGCTTCTTCGATAGTCCTCCTAGATAGAGGACAAACATGATCCTTCTAATATAGGACATCCTCGATTTACATATTCCAGAATCCGAAGTTCGAACCATTGAATTCTTTGATTCACATATTTCCTTCTTTAGCCATTGCTCCTACTCAACCAAGAGCTTTGATAGTAGTTGTTAAAAAAGAAAGATAAACAAGATAAAGAAAAAAATCAAGCACACACAAAATACAAATTTATGTGAATTAGCAAATAGTGTCCAAGTCCACAGATGCACACCCAATTCTACTATTCTCCGGTTCACCCGATTCTACTATTCTCCAAAACCGTGCTTTCTCTCTCTCTCTCCCCTTCCATCCCTTTATTCTCTCTCTACCCATTTCCTCCCATCTATATGGCTTCCTTCTAATCTCCAATCTTAATCAACCAACGGAGTATGAAATTCTCATCTAATTGTTTTCCACTTAAGCATACCCTAATTAAGTAAGTGCCACCCTTCCATTCGCTCACACTTGCACATTTAAACGAACTTTGCTTTCGTACTTAGCTCCATTAACAGCATTTGGTTAAAATCCTCTCTAGTAGTGATTATTTAAATGAAGTGGGGGTTGTCACCAGTATTACCTTTGGCTTCTCTCAAAACCTAAATCAACCACCTCCTATTTGTTTTAATTTCTTCTCTTTCTAAAACTAATCTAATCTGAATACTAAGAAACAGAATAAAATCTTGTCTCATTAATTATTGTAGAAAATGGCAATGGCTCAAAGGTTATGGGATTGTGCCAAACTTAATCTATTTTAAAACAAGATTAGCCTCTAATCTAATCTAAAAATAAATAAATAAAAGCTAAGAGGAGCCACATATAGAGTGAATGAGTGAGATAATGTTGGAATCTTTTGTCACAGCACATATAGAAAGACTAGAAAGAGAAAGGAGCACTTGTTCCTCTCTTGGGGTGGAACCATGACGTACAACGCCCCCTTTTAATCGTGCTTTCCAAAGATAAGGCTAGCACCTAAACCACCTTACACACATACACGTATAAATTTATGTATACACACGTACACACATATATATATATATATGGTGTGTATATAAAGGAGATACCCCATTTCCCACTAATCATGTTGAGGGTCCCTTCCCTTTCATCCTCTATCATTTTCTTTCTCCCCCTGAGCTGCTATGCTGTTGCAATCAGAACAAAGCTTGTTCCCATTTAAACACCGACAGTTGATGAATTCTTTCTTATTTCTAAACAGATTGAGATTTGTGAAAAGTTTTATGAGCTTAATCTTATGTTCTGTTATATGTTTAGAGAAGAAAATGGGATTGCGGATGCACTTGCCAAGCTTTCTTGTTCAATTCATACAGATCAGATATTTCATTTATTGTATCGTCTTCCTTTGAATATTTATTACCTTATCAATTGTGAAATTGTTAGTTTGGGTAGTTTTAGAGGATAATTCTCATGTTGTCTTTAGACTATTTATTTGGTCATCTTTTATTAGTTGGTGAACATTACTTTGGGGTTTGGTTTTATGTCCCCATTTGTATAATTGTTTAATTAATTTCTAATATACAAATAGGGGCTTATACCCAACCCCTCCCAACGTTGGAGTGTCTCTACTCTCTACCGCTATTCCTGCCTTGAGGATATTTAAGCCACCTGATTGGGATTAGGCTCATAGATTGTTAAGATGTTGGTTTGTGATAATCTAGCTCCTATGTTTCTAAGACACAGTATCAAGTAAACAACTCCATATTTTTGACTGTCAAGATCAATGAAATGACCCATTAATAATGGCTGACAAGTGCAATAATGAGTCAGCTTCAACAACACTGCCTATGTAGACAGGTTGATATCAGCACTGCCCCACAAGAGAATTAAGTCCCTCTTAAGGTCACTTTGAACTGGACATGGACATCTCAATTAACTGAGTGAATTCACCACGCATCATTCATACATAGCTCTTTGCTTGGGTGCCACTGTATAGTTCTCAGATAGCTTGCGTCAAGCCAATTACACTTACAAGAGAGAGATGATTGGTTCTATCTTAATTAGATATACCCCACTAATCAGGTAGGATATTTTATATTTGCCCCAGATGATTACAAATGACCATGTGCATTGCCCTGGAAAAGCAAGAACATGAAGCACTTTCAGCTCATAAAGCCATTGTGTATTACAATAAAGTAGAGAGACCCAAACAAAATATACTAACCAACAAAAGGTAAGGGGCCTTATTACATGCAGCATTGCAAGGCAGTATTCAAATATAAGCAGTACAATCAACTAGTTCAAATGAAACACTGTACACAACATATAAGAGATCTTCTAGGCCATACATAAATGCCATGGCCAGGATGGGATATATGTTCCAGGAACTAGACCTCAACCTTATCCCAGAAACATAACCATAATTATAACCATCTGAAAAAAAAAATGAAATTCAATTTTTCTTTTATTTTTAGTTCTTTTTTTTTTTTTTCTTCTTCAACATGGGCCAAATTGTACAGAAGATCAAATTAGGTTGAATGATTAGGAATATATTCTAATCAAAAAAATATTTAGTGTAAATCTACTTGGCATACACCTATCGATCAATCCGGTGGCTCCCACCCCCTCCAATTATTTCCAGTTTAACACTGTGCTTAAAGCATCCGAATGGCATATTGACGATATTGACATGAAAGAAGCTTTTTCTGATCTCCGCAATGGCTAATCAATGGTATCAGTTGAATATGGAGTGCCAACATCTTAATCATGTCATTCTCCACCCACCGGGTTTTATTTATGATCTGAAGGTTGATTATTAGTGCGGCGAATGAATTACCTTGTTTTCCAAATATGTAAGAGAACAAGTGCAGAATCAAATTCCATATCCCTTCATCATTAATTCAGTAAATCACTTCTCTTCTCTTTACATGTTTGGTTAAAAATATGATATCTGTTGAGAAAATTTTAGCTCATGAAATGACTTGGTTCTTCTCTTTGACAAATTCACATTGCAGCTTGCGGTACTGTCAAAATTGTCGTCATATGCAACCTTTCTTTTTCATTATATTCCACATCCTTTCGTTGTAAGGACATGAGAATTTGTTCTCTTTGCAAGGGGACAGAGGTTGTTAAGTCACTTAACCAGTACTACCTGAGGATAAGGGATCACTGGAAAATGAAAAAATGCAAAAATTTCTCCACCACAACCATGCCTAAGGGTCTCTTTGATCCTGAATTTCCCTCTCTGGAGCTGCTGTGTTGTTACCATCAGAAAAGAACTCCCCCCATTAAACCATGCTAATGGATTTTTTTTATTTTTTAAACTTTAGAAGTACAAAGGCCATTTGATTTGGGTGAATTTACAGTTGGATCATGCATTGCCTTATCAATTTATGCTTGCTTCAGTATGTTCTTCAACTTTCCCACCAATGAAGCAATCCTTACCATACAGTCCATATAATGCATCACTTTAGATCATCTGAGGAGATGTAAATTTGGCTTTGTTAGACAGTAATCGATTATTTTCTAGCAGGAGATTCAACTCTTAACTACGAATGCAAGTACTATAGCTGAAGTAAAATGCCTCAACATTGCTTAGTTCAGTAGACTATGTCTTTCTTTATTAATCCGATAACAAGGAAGATGTCATCTTTCAATGGTTTTTTTTGTTTTTTTTTTATCATATTGTTTATACTCATGTGACAAGGAGTAACATAGATAGTTTAGAATTGTATCAAGGAATGATGTAGATAGTTTAGGCTCATATCAAAGAGCGTTGTATATAGTTTAGGCTCGTATCAAGAAACATTGTAAATAGTTTAGGCTCGTATCGAGGAGCATATTATCTTTCAATGGTGTTATAGCAAATTAGTTAGAATTTTCTTCCTTGAGGATTGATTATAAATAATCAAACTGTCCAAAATAAATTAAAATGGAATAGATCAAATAGTAGGATGACTGAAATATCATTAACGTGGTTTGGAAAAATCGAGTAATGGATAACTTGATCCCACTCATAATCTTCTGTTAAACAGCACTCCAAACAAAGTAACAAATACATTTGAGCATAATCTTTTTCTTTCCATAATGACAATTAGCCATCTTTCCTATCTTTATTTATGAAATGGTATAGGCAAGGCTTTATTTTGAGTGCAATATGCTCATGACAATTATAACAGACTAGCAACACTTTCCTTCCTTTCTCTTTCAATTTTTCCTCCTTTTCAACACCACAAATCATGATACTTTCCAAATTGAAGACATGCTCATGTTTATGACATAAAGGTTTGATCCTTCTTTTGTTTATATTCTAAAAAATGATCCCTAATAATTATTAGGAGGAAGATTGTTGAAAAATTAAGAAAGATTAGGAGTATGACAGGTAAAAAATAATATGTATCGTTGATCAATAAGCTTCAAGGCACAATCGGCTCGCTTTCTTTTAGACAAGTTTCTCCCCCTCCGATCAAGATCATGAATGCACTAAAGGATTAGTTAGAAAATGTCGTCATTATAAAATGAAACCTCTGATCAGTATAAGGACTGATGATGCCAAACACTATTGAAAGCCTTGATGAATCTCTCTCACGCAATCAAATGATTTGAGTCAAATCTGGATGCTTGAATTGAATCGAATGAATCATTCTGGTCTGGATCTGCAGTCTATTTATAAACTCGCATGTGCCTATTCACCAACAGGTTTGTGGTTGTTCACCAACAGACATGTGCATATTCACCAATATGCATGAACTTGATCCAACGGTATGGATCTAACCTGAAAGAGCATGTACCATTTCACTCATCATCCAACAGGTGCAATCAAGATCCTACGATCAAGATTTAACCATGTAAAGGCACCAGTTCCGTTGACACCTTTCTGATCGAGTGCAACCTTTGGATCCATAAGGTGTGTCCGATCGGAAGGTCGACCCGAACCAGAGATGATCTGAACTATCAAACCAAGCAATCAATCAACCGATCCAACCTGGTGGGACAAGAGATTTTCCAAAATACATTCAACGCAAAACAGAACAAGATATTTTGAAAATATCCAACAAAGATGAACCAACAGATATGGTTTCACCCTCTTGTCATGCCATAAGAGAGAAAACAAAAGAGGGTGGAGCACTTGCTCCCCTGTGATCGACATATAACGCACGCATTGCTTTAATCAGTGCTACTTGAGGATAAGGGTGCACCAGAACCGTACGTGTTTTATACGAGCCCCATAGCCCTCTAGTATTCTAAGTCACCCAAGCTCCTTGTTTTCTAAGTCATTGTCTCTTTCGTCACCATGGGCTGCAATGTGGTGCCATCTGAAAAAAAAAAAGTTATCCCACTTTGGTAGTCCTGCTACCCCATATATTCCTATCGATTCAAGAGATCAAACTTATAAATCCCATCTGAAATATGGGATTTAATCAGCCAAAAAAATAAAAGTGCAAAAATCCAACATTTCTACAACACAAGAAGAATAATCGAAATGGAAAATCCAACCATGGAGGTAATCACATTATTTGAATTCCATGGAAGTAACAAAATTTATCCAGACAATCAAGAATATTTTAGTGCAGGTACTAATCATAACACAGGCAGAATAAACCACAAATATAAGCGAATAATACCATTACTTAATGATATCTATATCTTGTAGTTAAGAAGCCTTCATGATCACATTGGAATATATACAAGTTCAATGAAACGATTGACTGTGAGACCAAAACCATTTTTTTTGTTTCCATGTATATTGAAAAAGGCACACTGGGATGGTAGTTCATAAATCGCAGTCTGATCATCATTCTCCCTTAAACATAGAAAAAAGTGCTTTAAAAATCATAAAAGCTATGACTTGTAAGACAACGAGGGAGAAGAATAAAAGAAGATCTTTCTTTTACATATTCATCATCAAAGTAATATTTTCTGCTTTAAGAAGGATTCACCCTAGATAAATTCAAGAAATGATTCAGAGCAATCAACAAGAAAAGGGGAAAAAAGAAGAAAATAACAATTTAGAGATATTATCCTAAAGCTAGTTTGCTTACAATGTGCAAATGGATATCTTGGATACCATGTATGGATGAGATCAAAAATAAATAAGTGAACATTGTTATACTTTAACATCAAGAAGTGGAGTAAAAAATGTCAAATAAACATTAAAAAGTAAGCTAGTTAAGTTGCTAATTGTCAAAAGGGCAAAAGATAAGGCAAGAGGTTGTAACTAGACCATTTTTTTCCCAGCAAAGAACTAGATGAAGAGATCATCTACAATATTCAATAAGATCTTCACTACTGTTGGGATTAGATCAATCCAAACTCGCATAGATCAATCTAATAAACTCGTCAAGAGTTCCTAAAGATGAATCAAAAGCAACAAGTAAAGCAAACAAAATGAAGACAGTAAATAAAGAGAACAATAACACACAGATTTAACGTGGTTCGGCGATCTTGCCTACGTCCACGGAGCGCACCAGAAATCCACTATATTCTTGAAGTTTTACAGTCTGAGAGAAACCTTATGAAAACCTTATTTCAGAAGTGAAGTCTACATATTTATAATAGGACTTCACAGAGTGGGTATAGAAAATGTACCCTAGTCGGGGGCACTGCCCTCGAACCCCCGCAAGCTGACTGCGCAGCTCAACCCGTAGTTCGCACCACACACATATTGACGTTGGGACAAAGATTGTCCAGCTCAGGCTCCACAAACCCAACAATCTCCAACTTGGAGTCTGAAGCTCAGAAGTAAACAATGATCGGTGCATTCTGGTGCGCTCATCTATATCCTCAAGCTTCTTCTCTATTTCCTTCTCTTTCTTTGGAGCTTTGCATTGATTTTTAAAGTGGTCTTTCTTACCACAGTTCCAACATTCAATGTTC
>JAUPMG010000003.1:5470444-5490685 GCA_031762675.1 Pachysandra terminalis
AGATTCAAAGTTAATAATTTTTGAAATTGTTTAGATTGAAAAGTTTGATTTATTTGTTTTTTCAAGGAGTGAGGAGTCAGTTATTTAAGGAGAGAATATCTAGGAGATAGCTTTAGAAATATTATGTGGCACAAATTGATTGGCTAGTAGTTGTTTCTTCTATGTAAGCTTAAAGTTCTCCTTTGAGGATTCAGGGAGGGAAGGCTTGAGAAGGGGCAATCTCACCAATAATATTCCATAGTATGTAGTATAATTAAAAGACTATTTAACCATCTAAATTCTGTTAAGATCACATGTAACTTGGAAAGAGATTCTGAAAAAGGGTAGTTACTTGCTCCTTGTATTTGCTGAAGGAACTGCAAGAGACCTTACTGTTCTGTCTCTCCAGATTCAGTGTAGCAATTAAAACAATCTACTACAAAAGAGGAGATCGTGAATATCATTTCAATCTAATTCACTGTTGTGTTATTGCTTTTTCCATTTCTATTATCTTTTGCTTGTTGATTGGACAGTTTGAAGGTGACTAAAACTCTTTCATTTTTATGGCAAGCTGCTACTCCCCTTCCCCGTCCACAGTGGCCTTTCAATATGATCTAATTCATTTAATTTATTTAATGAAATGCAGCTCTGGACTTGCTGAAAAATGTAGAAGTGCAGACCATCATAGGGCCACAAAGGTCAGCACAAGCCAGGTTTGTTGTAGATCTTGGAGAGAAAGCTCATGTGCCCATTGTATCTTTCTCTGCAACAAGTCCCTCTCTTTCTCCCATCCAAAGCCCTTATTTCATTCGGACAGCTCAAAACGACTCATCGCAGGTAAAAGCTATCACTGGTATTGTTCAGGCTTTTGGATGGCGAGAGGTTGTCCCTATATACGAAAACACAGATTATGGGAATGGGATTATACCATATCTTACTGATGCATTTCAACAGCTTGACACCCGTGTCCCCTATCGAAGTGTCATTCCTCCATCTGCCAATGATCTTCAAATTTTGATAGAGCTCAACAAGTTAATGAGCATGCAGACTAGGGTGTTTGTGGTTCACATGACCGCTTCTCTTGGGTCTCGCCTTTTTATGCTTGCAAAAGTTGCAGGAATGATGAGTGAAGGTTATGTGTGGATCATCACAGATGGACTATCTAGTTTGTTGGATCCAATGGACGAATCCAGTATGGATTCTATGCAAGGTGTATTGGGTGTCAAGCCTTGTATACCAAATTCAAAAAGTTTAGAAGAGTTCAAGATGAGATGGGAAAGAAATTTTATCTTCAAAAAGCAGAGTAGCAAATTGACAGAGCTAAACCTCTTTGGCGTATGGGCATATGATACAGTTTGGGCATTAGCCATGGCAGTTGAGAGAGTTGGAGCCATAAATTCAAGCTTCTTAAAGCAGGGTGCAAATGGAAACTCCACAGACCTTACGAACTTGGGATGCTCTCTAATGGGTTCAAGACTACGCAGAACTATCTTAAACACTAGATTTAAAGGCCTGGGTGGAAACTTCACTTTGGTTGAAGGGCAGTTGCAATCGTCGGCCTACCAAATATTCAATGTCATTGGAAAAGGAGAGAGAGTTGTTGGATACTGGACTCCAAGTAAAGGACTTTCTCGAGACTTAGATGTTAATAGTAGAACTTACTCAACTTCCATTACTGATCTTAAAAGTCCCATATGGCCAGGAGATGCAATCAAAAGGCCAAAGGGATGGGTAATACCAGTAAGCGGAAAAAAGTTGAGTATTTGTGTACCAGTAAAAGATGGTTTTGAAGAGTTCATGAATGTGAAAAGGGACCCCTATACCAATGTGACTTCTTTCACAGGGTTCTCAGTAGACGTGTTCCGTGCTGTATTGGACGCATTACCATTTGCAGTACCTCATGAATTTATTCCTTGCACAAATACTTCTGAACAAAGTGCTACAACCTATGACGAGCTTCATTATCAAGTGTACCTTCAGGTTGGTTGCACAATCATTTTAATTGCTCTAGATTTAGGGTACTGCAATAAAATGAGCTTTAATTTCTTCCTTTTCTGTGAGAATATACAGAAATTTGATGCTCTTGTGGGAGATACAACTATTGTGGCCAACCGTTCATTGTATGTTGATTTCACATTACCATATTCGGAATCAGGGGTAGCCATGGTAGTGGCAATCAAAGACGATGAGAGCAAGAATGCTTGGATTTTTTTAAAGCCTTTAAGCTGGGATCTTTGGCTGACAACTGGGGCGGCATTTATCCTCACTGGTGTTGTGGTGTGGATTCTGGAACACCGTATAAACTCGGATTTTAGGGGCCCCCCTAAACAACAACTTGGAATGATTTTTTGGTTCTCCTTCTCAACACTTGTGTTTGCTCACAGTAATTATTCCTTCACCCAATG
Organism: Pachysandra terminalis; assembly: GCA_031762675.1. Lineage (NCBI taxonomy): Eukaryota > Viridiplantae > Streptophyta > Magnoliopsida > Buxales > Buxaceae > Pachysandra > Pachysandra terminalis. The sequence continues at coordinate 5,472,829 of JAUPMG010000003.1, forward strand.
CCTCAAATATGTCAAGTTGTTTGAAATTGATTATCCAATAAAACCCACTTGCCCATGTTTCGGTTTGCTTTATGCCTAGCTAGTTTCTGTGTTTTATACAGATGCACTTTCTCTTCTGTTCTGTTCTACCTTACTGATATAATGGCAGTTAAGATAACTGGAAGTATTTCTTTTGATGGTGGCACAGGGGAAAAGGTGGTAAACAATTGGTCTAGATTTGTGTTGATTATATGGGTGTTCGTCGTGCTCATCGTAACACAAAGTTACACTGCAAGCTTAACTTCAATGTTGACAGTGCAAAGGTTACAACCAGCATTCACTGACGTCAATGATCTGAGAAAGAATGGTTACTATGTAGGATACCAAAAAGGTTCGTTTGTGAAACAGCTTCTAGTAAAAAGGTTGAACTTGGATGAGTCTAAGCTCAAGCCTTACAGCACATCTGAGGAGTATCACAAAGCCTTGTCTGATGGAAGTAAAAATGGTGGTGTTGCTGCCATTATCGACGAGATACCCTACATCAAGATCTTCCTCAATAATTACTGTTCTAAATACACCATGGTGGGGCCGACCTACAAGACTGATGGATTTGGCTTTGTAAGCTCTCTCTCTCTCTCTCTCTCTCTCTCTCATGCACACACCCACCCACCCACCTGCCCATTGTAAATGAATCTAGGAAGCATATTACAGGTTTATTTGTTTTGCTCCCCTGTTTGTGCAACTCAGTTTGAATAGTATATCAACTACTTTACTACAGATCAGGGAAGCGTATTATGAGGTTTCCTACTTAGGCCCCTAGTTGGTTGCAGCTCAATTTGAAAAGATATTAACCAATTTTCTAGTGCAGATTCGAAGTCCATCAAGTGTGGTAATACAAGGAATTCTTGATAAATTTTCCTTTACTAACTAACACTGTTCAAGTGGTTTGAGTTTAACAACTAACTCGACCGAGTTGATAAAACCTTGACAAAGTTTTATGCATTTATAACTAAGAACTTGGTCTGCAAAACTTAAGAGGAAAGCTTATGATAATCAAACTAAAAGAATAAAGTAAGAAGAATTTTTCAAAATAAGAAAAAGGAAAAAAATGATTCAGTTCAACGCAAAAGCCTTCACTATTCTATGATTAAACAAAATATTAGCTTTATGGTATATATTGTTAGATTTACTTCTGTTGTACATTAGCTTTTATCTTTATTAATTCTCAAGTTGGTACCTTCATTGAAAGACAAGCATCTAGAGGTAAAATTCAATATCAAAAGAAACTTAGTGGTGGATTGATAATATCAAAATACTGTTAAAGAGGAAAAAGGCTTTATTTTAAGACTTGGCAAAGAAGTAAGAACCAAAAAAACTTAGAAAATAAGAGTTTTAAAAAAGAAACTAAGAAGTTATAAATATGGCTAAAAAACTAGTTTATGATAACGTATATAATAAGCTAGGTATGAAAGAGGGTGAGAAACATGTATATTTGTAAGAATAAGAGAGAAAAGGCAAGCAATTTAAATCAAGTTGGATGCATTAACAGGGAAAGTTTGAGAGTTTTAGTAAAGGATGAGGAGATTAAAGAAAGGTGAAAAGAATATTTTCATAAATTATTAAATGGTGAAAGTATGAAGATCTTTGCTTTAGGTAAAGATGTGGAAATTAGAGTCAAGATACATTATTATGTTCATAGGATTAAGGTTCTTGAAGTGTAGGGGGCTTTAGCTAATATGAAAATAGGAAAGGCTTTAGGATCAAATGATATCCCGATTGAAGTGTGGAAGTGCAAGGGAGAGATTGGTGTATTGTGGTTAACCAAATTATTTTGTACAATTTTCAGGACTAGAAAAATGCCAAATGCTTGGAGGAAGAGCACCATAGTACGTATACATAAGAATAAAGGAGATGTTCAAAATTGTACCAATTATCGTGGAATTAGGCTTATAGGTTATACTATGAAATTATGGGAATGAGTGGTGGAGAAAGGGTTAGGAATAATAACATTAGTATCAAAAAATCAATTTGACTTTATATCAGGGAGCTCTACCATTAACGCTATCATTTTACTTGAGAATTAGTGGATAAGGTTAGAGAGAAGAGGAGAGACCTTCATATGATTTTTATTGATCTAGAGAAAGCATATGATAGAGTAACTATTAGAGTTAATCTAATGGGTTTTAAGCAGAAAGTGTATCAATCTGATACATTAAGGTTATTAAAGAAATATATGAGGGAGCATTAACTAAGGTGAGAATGGTGAATAGCAAGAAATATATAGAGTAACAATAGGTTTACGTCAAGGGTTGGCTACGAGTCTTATCTTTTTGCATTAATTATGTCGAGTCTCGAAATCTGAATCACATCAATAAGCGTGCAAACGCGGATCTCTAGCACGCGTCCTTGGGCTCCACCTCTAGGAGGCCATTAGGTCACTAATTCTCTTATGAAGAAGGCATAGTGGAGTTAGCTCACTTAGTCAAAATACACAGCTGAATACTCAATAAAAACTAGAGTTAACAAAGACTTTTCTTTAATTAATAACCAAGAGTGAGAACATAAACCATGAAGTTCAAATAACATAAACATCTACCCGGTTTATAAAAAGACATAACCTACTGAAATCTATACCAAAGAAACTCTAAATAAAAATCCATGACTTGCAGCCAACCACAAGTCTAAACAAAATGAATCAACTAGTCTATACACTCTCTACAGTGCTAAAGATTACAATGAAGTCCACTGCCACCTTGTCTCATCATCTCATCATTGGATCACGCGGCTGACCAGAAAGTATAAATCCCAATGAATGATTAGATAAACAACTAGTAGATAAATACTAACTACTAGTCCTCCACAAAGCTGTGTGATCAGCACATCATGTTATCAATGCACATGCTATCCACAATCACATTATTATATCAAACAGATATCAACACATCCGATCTCATCTATAGCACATCATGCATAGAACACCTCATGACGTATGCAAGTAGGACGTATGCAAGTAGGTCATATAACAATTCTATAACAGTATTATATCAAGTGATAAAATGCATACATCATAGGTGTAAACATCGCATCGAATGCTGTACATCATCAATAGCATCTTAACCATGCTATTGTGCATTCATGCCAAATCATCCATAACAGGACAATCACCACAATTCTTACTAACTGTTCTAACACAATCGGTCTCTAATGATATGCTCATGCAAAACATCATAGATAGGTAAACATGCACAATCAAGACATCAGAGGTGGCATTATCAGGTATGCTGATATCAAATCTTTGTCCGAACTTATGGATACCCACTGTGCAGAAACGATCCAACTTTTAGGCTAGGATCAAACGCCTCGTGTATCCCATTTTACACCGGCTGCTTAAGACCACCAATCTACGTGTGCAATGTAGTTCTAGGGATTTTCAACCCATGAGTCACAAGCTTCCAACCTATTTATTCCGTTGGGGGCTCAAACCCACATATCTTACTGAAGGTAAACCCAAACACAGATACAAGCATAGTTACTGAACCAATACAAAAATCTCGGCTATCATGTCTATTAACCCATGACAACCCTAAGCTATGGCCAATATCCAATGGTACGACATCTGATGGCCGTACCCTTGCCCTTCACCCTTCTAATCCTAGGGTAACAGTCCACACATGAATGATCATATAATCTAACAGTTTATGTCTCATGTCAAGCATATTCATAATCACATCATGCATCGTACTTACCTTGTATATGCATGGAATTCACACATCATACATCACACATCACACATATCATGTATCACATGGTATCATACTACTTGAGCTATTCATATAATCATATCCATTTTCGTTCCATTCACATATCGCACATTCCACAACATATATATTCTCATTGTATATCACATTTCACAAGACAATAATGAATCATACTCAACTAAGATTTAAACATGCATTCAATCATCATGAACATCATCATTTAGGTGTATACGTGCACCCATATACATGTGTAAACCCAACAAGCACAAAGCACAAAGCACAAAGCACAAACCAAACTAACCAAACCACAACAATCTGTGCACTTGGGTTGACCGAAGGTTATAACATGCATTGGATCATCATCATTTAGGTGTACACGTGCACCCATATACATGTGTAAACCCAACAAGCACAAAGCACAAACCAAACAAACCAAACCACAACAATTTGTGCACTTTGGTTGACCGAAGGTAGGTTTCGGTTGGTCGAAGAAGCACTTCGATCGACCAAGCACCTATAGGAAAAAATACACCTTCGGGTTATGGTCTTCAGTTGACGAAACCATTCCTTTGGTCGATCAAGACCCCCAAACTCCCACAGACCCTGTCCCTGTTTTTGTGACCGAAGGGGCCTTTGGTTAACCAAACCCCTCCTTCGGTTGACTGAAGGTTCCTTCGGTTTGACCGAACTGTGCAATACTGAAACATACATACACTGTTTTGGTGATCGAAGATGCTTGGTTGGTATTCGGTTGACCGAAGCACCCCTTCGGTTAATTGAACGCTCTTCTTCGGTCGACTGAACAGTGCAGAAAATCCATAAATTCTGGGTTTGTAACTTGGCTTTCGACCCAAAGACCTCCCAAAGCCACTCCTTGTCCACACTAAGTCCCCAAATCCTATTTCGAGTTTCCTACACAATCCAATCAACCAAAACCACAATCCTAAGGCCAATATAGGGATTAAAATCCTTTAGAAAATTCACATGCTCAACAAGCTTTGTAAAAACCCTTTTAAAATTCATTTAATGATTTCAAAATCTTCTAACACTTCTCTAAAACAATCAAACATCACTTCTATATCAACCGAAATGAAACTACATGTTTCCCACCATCATGAAACACAAAAATACCTAACCATTCATAAATCTGCAACTTCCATTGTTTTTAAAACATTTGAAGAAGAGATTAGGGAAGTGAAACAAGATGTTAGGAAGAACCTACCTCAATCCAAAGCTAGCACAGAAATCGACATGAAAATTGAAGGAAGATGATGAAGAGAACACCTCCAATTCAAGCCTCCAAAGCACAAGAACAATGAAGACTATCCTAAAAGCAAGCCCTGGGTTTCTCTTAGAGAAAACCCCAATTTCTCTATACTATTCTCACACCAAACACAATTTTTGAACTAACAATCAACGAGCAAGTGGGGGCTAGCCCTCACCTCTTTATTTATAGGGAACTTAGTGGCTCTCCTGTTCATTCGACTGGTCCAACCACGGCTCACTGATAAACTACACAAACCACATAAAACTAGAAACTCGCAAGCATATAAAATGATATACACGCATCCACATACTAACATGCAAATAAAACAAGATCAAACCGTGCAATTCAAGATCAGACAATAATTCAATAACTAAATCACAATTAGCAATTAATATGTGACATGTGCCATGTGTACAGTATGAGTGTGTGCCACGTGTGCAGAAGTGAACGGGTCACTACAATCCACCCTCATGAGAATTTCGTCCCCAAAATTTAACTCACATTGGAAGTGAATAAAGATGGATACTTGAGTTTGGTTTTATCCTCATGTTCCCAAGAAGCCTCTCACCTCATGATGGTCCCACTGTATCTTCACCAAAGGAATAGTCTTAGTGCGCAGGACTTGCTCCTTCCGGTCTAATATACGAATATGCATCTCCACGTAAGTAGCGTCCTCGAGTTACACTGACTGGCAGTCAATCACATGAGACAGATCGAGCTTTTCTGTAACAAAGAAACATAGAACACATTATGCACTGCTATAAGCTGAGGTAGAAAAGATAGTCTGTAAGCAACTGCTCCAACTCTAGCCAGTATCACGAACAATTCAATCCCACAAACCTCGGAGCCAACTTCCCCTTCTTGCTGAATCTCATAATGTCACGCATTAGAGACACCTTCAAGAAGACACTGTCCCCAACTTTTCTACATAGCTCTTCTGACGACTTTGGTCTACCTTCAACCTCTCTCTAATCAGCTTCACCTTCTCGGTTGTTTCCAAAACAACCTCAGGTTCCAGAACAGAAGACTCCCCAGTCTTAACCCAACACGCCAGCGATCTGCAAGGTCTGCCATACAAGGCCTCAACTAGTGCCATGCCAATGCTCGATTGAAAACCGTTGTTGTAGGAAAACTCAACAAGCGGCAAGTGCTCGTCTCAACTACCCCTGAAATCTAACACACAGCCAGCCCCCAACATATCCTCAAGGATCTGGTTAATCTGTTCCATCTGACTGTCGGTTTGCAGATGAAAGGCCATGCTAAAGTCAAGGTGTGTACCAAGCGCTCTGTGCAAATTCTTCCAGAATTGAGAAGTGAATTTGGAGTCCCTATCTGAAACAATAGTAACTGGAACATCGTGCAATCGGACAATCTCCTTGATGTATAATCTGCATAACTCATCCGTGGAAGCTGAAATCCAAATGGCCAAGAAGTGTGCAGCTGTTGTCAACCAATCCACAATCACCCAGATGGTATCATGACCAAATCGACTCTAAGGCAACCCCATTAAAATGTCCATAGAGATGTTCTATTTCCACTCGGCTACTGGCAGAGGCTGCAATATACCCGCAGGTCTTTGATGCTTTGCCGTCACCTACTAACAAGTCATACATCTCATAACATATTGAGCAACTTCCTTCTTCATGCCTTTCCATTAGAAGTGCCTACGAAAATCCCAATACATCTTCATGCTACCAAGATGAATGGTATACCTCGTCTTATGTGCCTCATCAAGAATATCTCTTCAGCTCATCTACCGCAAGTATACACAACCGACCTCTAAATCTGATACTACCATATGCATGCAGCACAAAGTCAACTCTGTCCTCAACTGCAACCTTAGATAGCAACCACTGATCTTTCTACTTTTCCACAATCCTCGCAAGAATAGTGGGCTTACACTCTGACTGAAGAGTTGAAATCCTAAATGCTGACCCTCCACACGGAAATCAATGTCGGAAAGAGCTTTCAACATCTCTCATTCCTTCACAAGCAGAAGAGAAACCAGACTCCTAGGCTTCCTACTCATAGCATTCGCTACAACATTTGCCTTCTAGGATGATATTGCAACGAAAAGTTGTAATCGTTCAGCAAACCCATCCTTCTCCTCTGGCGCATGTTTAGCTCCTTCTGAAAGAAAAGATACTTCAAACTATTGTGATCTGAAAAGAGTTTGAAGGTCTCTCCATACAAGAAGTGCCTCCACACCTTCAAGGAGAAAACCACTGCAGTCAACTCCAGATCATGCACATGATAGTTTCCCTCATGTGTGTTCAACTGCCTCGACGCATAAGCAACTACCCGACTGTTCTACATAACACATCCCAAACCCGGCAATGAAGCATCCGTGAACACCACAAAGTTCTCACTTTGGATCGGAATGGTCAACACTGGAGGAGAAATTAGCCGCACCCTAAGCTCCTCAAAGGCTTTCTCACAAACCTCACTCCAGAAGAACTTCACATCTTTTCTCGTTAGACGAGTGAGAGGTGCCGCAATACTGGAGAATCCTTGGATGAACCTCCGGTAATAGCCAGGCAAGCCTAAGAAACTCCTGATCTTTAAAGCATTCTTGGGCTGTACCCAATTCAGCACAAACTCCACCTTGGCTGGATCCACAGAAATCCCAGTCTTCGAAACCACATGCCCGAGGAACTTCATCTCCTCCTGTCAGGAGTCGCACTTCTTTAGCTTGGCATATAACTGGTGGTCTTGCAACAACTACAAAGCAATCCTTAGATGCTGCACATGATCCTCTCTCGACCAAGAGTAGATAAGAATGTCGTCCACAAAGATCACAATAAACTTGTCCAAGGACAGGCAAAAGATCCTATGCATTAGGTCCATGAATGTTGCAGGTGCATTCGTCAAACCAAATGGCATAACTACGAACTCGTAATGCCCATACCTAGTCCTGAAAGCTATCTTTTGGACATTCTCATCCCTGATCCGTAACTGGTGATAGCCTGACTTTAGATCAAGCTTCGAGAAGTACATCACTCCTTCAAGCTGATCGAACAACTCCTCAATCGTCGGCAATGGGTACTTGTTCCTGATCATCGCACTGTTCTTTTTTTTTTTTTGGTACTAATCACCACACTGTTCAATCAACGGTAATCAACACAAAGTCTCATGGAGCCATCCTTCTTCACAAAGAGAACTGGAGCACCCCACACAGATGTGCTAAACCTCACAAATCCCAATGCCAACAATTGGTCAACTTGCTCCTTGAGTTCCTTCAACTCAGAGGGAGCCATCCGATAAGTTGCAAGAGAAATAGGCAAAGTCCTTGGGACAAGATCAATTTGAAACTCTCTCTCTCTCTCTCTCTCTCTCTCTCTCCTTGGTGGCAACCTGGAACCTCCTAGAATACATCACTGTACTCACAGAACACAGGAATCTGGTCGATGGTTTGCTACTTGTCTTCCAAAGGCAGACTAACAAACACCTCCCTCAACCGATCCCCAACTACACCGTCTAAATGGAGCGGAACCACACTCAGTATGTGAAAAGTCACAACCCTCCAGAAGCAGTAAATCGTGGCACGATGGGTAGACAACCAATTCATGCCCAAGATGACATCGAACAACATCTCCAAAATCATCAGATCCATAGGCAAGGTCGACTTTCCCACTTGGATCACACAGGATCGACACATACGAGTAAGGGAAGCCACATCCCCCACTGGATTGCTGACCAACACACCAACATCCAGCTTCTCCCAAGCCAGACCCAAAGACAAGGCAAAAGCAATAGGAATAAAAGAATGGGAAGCACCAGAATCAAACAATACATGTGCACAAGAATGAAACACCAACAAAGTACCTTCCATCACTGCTCTGGGTGCTCTAGGAGGTGCAGGACAAAAAATCCCTTCATGTGTCCTAGACGTCCACAGTTGAAACACAACCTTTGTCCCTGACCCTACTCCTGCTTCTGAGATGGGACTGCCATAGGACGCACAACCAAAGGAACTGCATGAGTCACCATTGGATGCTGCTGCTACTGATGATGATGGGTCCTTTGCCTCTTCTCATCACCACCACCCCTCTGCTGCCATAGCTAAGATGAGGAGGGCTGCATTATGCCCTTACCCTTTGTCTGTTGTTGATCTCTTTCCTGGTGGTAGACCTCAGTCTCTCTCTCCATCCTCTTGGCACGATCAAGTACCTCAGAGAAGCTAGTCAAGTTCAACACAACTAGCTTGACTCGGATAGAAGGCTTTAGGCCAGCCTGTAACTTCTTCGCCTTGTGGCTCTCAGTAGTCACGATATGAGAAGCAAACCTCATCATCTCTGTGAAGCGTGCCTTATATGCCCCTACTGTCATTTAAGCCCTGCTGAAGATGCATGAACTTGGCCACCCGCTCGTCACGATAATTCTCTGGAAATAACCTCTCAAAGAACAGCTTCTAGAATCTCTCATAGGTGACCGGCTCATCCCCCAACTCATGAGACTCTACCTTCCACCAATGGTAGGCCTCTTCCTCCAACATGAAGGTTGCCAAACGGACCTTCTCCTCCTTCGGCCATACCATCACCACAAAGGTCTTATCCATCATGTCAATCCAAAATGGGCCCCAGGCGACCCGTTATACCACTGAAAAATGGAGGCTTGAGCCTTTGAACTCATCATTCCATCGTCTAGGCTTAACTACCGGAGGAACAACCAGACCAAGTGGAGCTGCCTAAGCGGGTGTAGTATCTTGAGCCTAAGCCTTCATCCTCATAGCCTGCTCCTGATGCAAAGCAGCCAACAAGTCACTCAACACTTGGTGAACATCGGCAAACTGGTCTGTCCAATCAGTGTCTCCACGGCTACTAGCACACGCAACTCCTCTTCTCCCTTTACCAACCATCTACACTTGCCAACAGAGAACAAACCAAAATAAGGACACAACACACAACTTATGCAATCATAAAAAATCTTGTCACTTACTTTCATACCAAATCCACGAGATTGAGACGTTGACATGATTTCAAACACAGAACCACCTAATACTCACTCACACCCTAGAACTCAGACACACTAAGTCATACTAAGGTTTCAGATACACTTAATAAACCTAGTGCTTTGATACCATTCTATTACTTCCAAAATCCAGATCGCATCGATAAGCATGCAAATGCCGATCTCGAGCACACGACCTCAGAGGTCGCCAGGTCACTAATTCCCTTATGCAGAATGCATAGTGGAGTTAGCTCACCTAGTCAAAGTACACGACGAAAGACTTCTTTATAACAACTAGAGTTAAAAAAAAAAACTTTTCTTTAATTAATGACCAAGAGTGAGAACATAACTAGTGAAGTTCAAATAACATAAACATCTAGCAGGCTATAAAAAGACAACCTATTGAAATCTATACCAAAGCAACTCTAAATAAAAACCTACGAGTTGCAATCAATCATAAGTCTAAACAAAATGAATCAACTAGTTTATACACACTTTACTCTGCTAAAGACTACAATGAAGTCCATTGCCACCTCTTTTCATCATCTCACTGTTGGATCACGTGGCTGACCTCTAAATATAAATCCCAATGAAGGGTTAGCTAGATAACCGGTAGATAAAAACTAACAACTAGCCCTCCACAAACCTGTGCGATCAGCACTTCATGTTATCAAAGCACATGCTATCCACAATCACATCATTATATCAAACAGATATCAAAACATGCTATCTCATCTATAGCACATCATGCATAGAACACCCCATGGCACATCTAAGCATGTCTTATAACAATATCATATCAAATGATAAAATGCATACATTATAGGTGTAAACATCACTTCGAATGCTGTACTTCACGGACATCATCAATAGCATCTCAATCATGCTATTGTGCATTCATGCCCGATCATCCATAACATGACAATCACCACATTCTCACTAACTGTTCTAACACAATCCATCTCTAATAATGTTCTCATGCAAAACATCATGCAAAGGTAAGCATGCACAATCAAGACACCAGGGATGACATTATCAGGTATACCGATATCAAATCTCTGTTAGGACTTACAGATACCCCCTGTGCAGAAATGATCCAACTTTCAAGCTAGGATCAAACGCCTTGTGTATCCTATTTTACTCTGGTTGGATAAGACTATCACCAATCTACGTTCGCAACGTGGTTCTAAGGACTTTCAACCCATAGGTCACAAGTGCCCAACCTATTTATTCCTTTAGGGGCTCAAACCCACGGGTCCTACTCAAGGTAAACCCAAACACTAATATCTGATAATACACATGAAGTTGCCTAAACCTCATTTCATTTCATGTCACTTCATGGTTGACAGATAGCCCAAATGTAGCCGACCATTCGTTACGTGACGAATTCGTACTACAAGGGTCACCTATGCTTAAACAAGTATAGTTACTGAACCACTACAAATTTTCCAGCTATCATGTCTATTAACCCATGACAACCCTATTAGCTATGGCCAATATCCATGGTACGACATATCTGATATCCGTATCCATGTCCTTCACCCTTCTAATCCTAGGGTGATAGTCCACACATGTATGACCATATAATCTAACAGTTTGTCTCATGTCAAGCATATTCATAATCACATCATGCATTGTACTTACCTTGTATATACATTGTGTTCACACATCACACATATCATGTATCACATGGTATCGTACCGCTCATGCGATTCATATACTCACATCCATTCTCATTCCATTCACACATCCCACATTTTACAACATCCATATTCTCATTGTACATCAAATTTCATAAGGCAATAGTGAATCATACTCAACTAAGATTTAAACATGCACTCAATCATCATACATAACATAATCATTTAGGTGTACACGGGAACCCATATACATGTGTAAACCCCACAAGCACGAAGCACAAACCAAACCACAACAATCTGTGCACATCGGTTGATTGAAGGTTATCCCTCAGTTGACCGAAGGTAGGTTTCAGTTGGTCGAAGATGCACTTTGATTGACTGAGCACCTACAGGAAAAGATACACCTTCCGGCTATTGTCTTTGGTTGACCAAACTATTTCTTCGGTCAACCGAGACCCCAAACTCTGCAGACTCTATCCCTGATTTTGTGACCGAAGGGGCCCTCGGTTAACCAAACCCCTCCTTCGGTCGACTGAAATGCCCTTCGGTTCTACCGAGCTGTGCAATACTGAAACATACATACACTATTTTTGTAACCGAGGATGCTCGATCGGTGTTTGGTTGACCGAAGAACCCCTTCGGTTAACCAAACACTTTTGTTCGGTCGACCGAACAGTGCGGCAAATCCAGAAATTCTCGGCTTGCAACTTGACTTCCAAGGGGTCTTTGGTCTACCCAAAGGCCTCCCAAAGCCACTCCTTGTCCACACTAAGTGCTCAAACCATATTTCCAGTTTCCCACACAGTCCATTCAACCAAAACCACAATCCTAGGCCAATCTAGGGATTAAAATCCTTGAAATTCCAAATGCGCAACAAGCTTTGTAAAAACCCTTTTAAAATTCATTTAATACTTTCAAAACCTTCTAACTCTTATCTAAAACAATCAAACATATCAACTGAAATGAAACTACGTGTTTCCCAACATCATGAAACACAAAAATACCTAACCATTCATAAATCTACAACTTCCATTGTTTTTAAAACATTTAAAGAACAAATTAGGGAAGAGAAACTAGAGGTTATGAAGAACCTACCTCAATCCAAAGCTGGCACACAAGTCCACACGAAAATTGAAGTAAGAAGATGAAGAGAACACCTCCAACGGACAAGAACAATGAACACCCCAAAAGAAAACCCTAGCTTTGTCTTAGAGAAAACCCCAATTTCTCTCTACTATTCTCGCACCCTAGCACAAATTCTGAACCAACAATCAAATAGCAAGTGAGGGCTAGCCCTTCTCTATTTATTGGGAACTTAATGGCACCCGATCGGTCCAACTACGGTTCATCCATAAACCACACTCGAACCACATAAAATCAGAAACTCACCTAAAACACATAAAAGGATACGGTGTATGCTCGTCCATGCAAGCATATACGCATCCACACACTAACATGCAAATAAAACAAGATCAAACCATGCAAATCAAGATCAGACTAGGCAGATAGTCATGCAATTCGATAACAAACATAACTAAATCACAATTAGCAATTAATATATGCCACGTGTACAATGTGAGTGTGTGCGTCGTGTATAAAAGTGAACGGGTTACTACAAATTAACCACTCAAAGGAGGTGCCTTGGTGGATACAATTTGTAGATGGTGTGGTTTTTGTGGACCAAACAGAGAGGAAGTAACTGTAAAACTAAAGTTATGGAAGGATACGTTGGAATAGAAAGGTTTTAAAATAAGTCTATTTAAGACGGAGTATATGGAATGCACTTTTAGCACAAATGACGGAACAATAAGAATTGAGAATCAAGAGATTCCTAAAAGCAATCAATTTGACTATCTTAGATCAATTATCCATAAAGATGGAGATATTGATGAGGATGAACCTTATTGAGATGAGGATGTTGAGATTGATATATTGGAAGACTAGAAAAGATAAGGTGACAAATGAACATTTCCGAGAGTGTCTAGGTGTTACGCTAATAGGAGATAAGATAAAGGAGAATAGGGTAAGGTGGTTTGGGCATGTAAAACAAGGACCTAGGGATGTAGCTGTGAGAAGGTATGAGGGGGTACTCATTAAAGGATCTAAAATGGCGAGGACCAAAAGAACCTGGATGTAGTAGCCAGAAAGGATTTGGATACTCGTAATCCAACCGAAAATATAGTTTTGGATAGATTGGGATGGAAGAACAGGTTCATTTTGCCGATCCTAACTAGTTGGGATAAGTCATTTTATTGTGGTTTTGTTTTGTATCAGTAAACTTGTATTTAGGGATTTTCAAGTCAATAAAATATGATATTAGTTATCAAAGTTTTAGTTGGCCCAAATGGAAATAAAACTTGATAATCAAAACTTTGGTTGGCGTAAATGGATATAAAACTTAATAATGGTCATAATATATTTATTGTTTGCATATCTGTGTTTGTGTTTTTTGGGTCAAGTGTCTATGGTGGATGAGGTTGGTAAAGACCCCTACCCGCTTATTAACACGAAATAAAAAGACAGTGGACATCTGAAGCTTACACCTCAAAGTGGATGTTTATACATAAAGAACACCTATCTAGGATGTAAATGCATTCGAAAGAAGATCAAAAAGATTACATTATAAAGATTTTACAAGAAATAAGAAGATTGAGTGTCTAAGATGAGGAAGGGCAGTCTGATCCAGCTGACAAAAGCCTTTTGAAGTACGGGGAAGAGAGAGCCACTCATCAAACGATGAAGACTTCTCTTGCCCACAAGCATAGTTTGCCAAGCTACCTGGTGTTTATTTTGTTTGACCAATTTCTGCCTCAACATTATGGGAAGTGTATTATATCTCCTAGTATGTTTTTATGATATTTGTTTTATGTTTCCAAGGTTATTTACAAGCTTTACATTGATGAATATTATGTTTTTATAATCTTCTTGTTGTTGTTATTGTAAGGTGTTTAAATTCTTAAAAGAACTCAATGATGGACTTGATATTATGCAGCTTCATGGTTTCTTATTTCCTCTAATTTTTTACAGGTATTCCCTTTAGGCTCCCCTTTGGTCCCATATTTTTCAAGGGCAATCTTAAACGTCACCGAGGGGGATAAAATGGAGGAGATAGAGAGGAAATACTTCAAGGATCAAACAACTTGTGAAGATCAATCGACTTCAGTCCTTTCAAACAGTCTTAGCATCAAAAGCTTTTGGGGTCTTTTCCTCATTACTGGAGTTGCTTCAGGTCTCTCTCTTTTCGTATCCATATTCCAGTTCCTTTATGATCACTGGCATGATTCAAATACTTATGATTCTGATGACTCCTTCTCGAGAAGGCTCGTTACAATGATCAAATACTTTGACCAGAAAGATCTCTCCTCACATCCTTTCAAGAGATCTGAATCCAGGGTTCACCCTGTAGTTGGAATGGGAGGTATTGAAACCTCGACGAATATAGACTCCCAGAGCCCTTCAAGGATTTCAGACCAGACAGGTAATGATGTAGCTTATGACGAAGAAAAACAAGAAGACCCATCTCCAGATCTTGGTAATCAAACTACAAACCCCCCAAGTCATCATAGATTCGATTTATAATCTTTTCGTTGTATTTTATTTATTCTGTTAAAGTAGATGATTAAAAGTTCTTGAGATATAATGCTTTTATGTGCATTACCACCTACTGTGCATTAAAAACCCTCAATCAATCCAAGGAATAAGCATATCCACAAAACCACCATAATAAGCATATCCACAAAACCACCATAAAAATTTTGCACACCTTTTACTCCTCCCTCCCATTGCTTTAGCTCATCGATCAACCATCAATCTCTGTTTGACATTGTCTGCTAAGGTGGCTTTTGGCCCGGCTTGTGCATATGGATCAGCACTTATTGGATAAGTGGTTCAATGGGAGCACTTATCCACAGCAACAATAATTGCTTACTTAAGCAAATTGCGTTTGGTAAAAACATTTATTTAAGTGCTTATGAAAGTTTAGGGATAAAATAGGCATTATAAAAATATTATTAAGGTATAAAAATAACATTTATTTAAATGCTTATGCAAGTTTAGGGGTAAAATAGGTATTTTAAAAATATTACTAAAATTGTGAAATAGCTTAATGCATAAGAGCTTGGGAGAAGCTGCTCAACAGCTTCTCCTTATGGGTCGCCTTATCCTCTACTGCTTATGGATACACAGTTACTCATAAGCCCGGCCAAACACGTTTTTCAATTTAATACGTACTTATATAAGCTATAAGCTGCAATAAGTGCTTATAGAAGCAATGCCAAATGCCACCTCAGATTCTCTCTCTTGATGAATTTGTCTAATAAGTCGTTTCCTTGGCTAATATATTAAGAGGGTTTAAGTAAGAGCATTTTATGCATGCGACTAATTTTAAAAAGTAGAGGATTAACTAAGAAACCATTTTAAAAAGTAGACGATTAACTAAGAAACCATTGCACGATTTTGTCCATAAACTGTTCGACAAGAACACCATTGCTGAACTAGATGGATGCTGATATTGTAGTTCTATGGGGTTTATTTGGCTTCTGGGACTTTGTTATGTTTGATTTGTCCTCTTATGCGAACTTGAACTTTCTTTTTCTGAGATAAAGCTCATGAGAGGTTAGAAGTACTCATTCCAATGTGGCCAAATGAGTTTGGGGCATAGGCGAGGCTGTTGAGAGTGCCTCCATGTTTGTTTTGTGCTCGTCAATTGCTTACTCAAAAACTTGTATGACTAGCATTTATGATAAAGAATTCTGATGTTTATGAGAGAGATGTACACTTGTAGTGTTCACTATGGACAAGTGAGAGATATTGGATTTCATGAGTGACTTACTTGGTCTGGGCCAACCCGTTGGTGCATCCATATTGGGATCGAGATTTCTAGGTCTAGTCCACTATAGATACCCTCTCTTATGGGGTAAGAAGTTTGAGTAATACAAGGAATTCAGTAGAGCTTTTCTATATATAGAAAAGCTCATCCTCCCAAACCCTAAGATATGTAGTTCCAAACATGTGAAACTAGATCTCTCTCTCAAAATATGTCCCTTGGAGTTTTTGATTGCTTCTATGATTTTCATACTTTTTGGCTACTTGAGTGGGCATTGTGTATAGTCTTGGTAACTACGTGTAATACCGACATGAGATGATTCTGATTCGTGATCGAGATCTTCCGTTGCAGATCCGGATTCATCCAGAGAGGGACGTGATCCGATTGGTTTGATTTATCCTTCATGTTTGTGAATAAACTAATATGAATAATGAATGTTTGAATTGGTGTATAGTCCTTGTGGCTATGTGTAATACTAATATGAGACAATTCTAATTCGTGATTGAGATCTTTCGTTGCAAATCCAGATTCGATCTTCCGCTGTCGATCCGGATTCGTATAGAGAGGGACGTGATCCAATTGATTTGATTTATCCCTCATGTTGCGAATAAACTAATATGAATAATGAATAACATTCTAGTATTTTAAGTATCAAAGACCACCAAGACGCATAAGGTAGCATATATATTCAATATATATTCATAAATATTATACATGAGATATGTGAGGATTCTACTACCTGTCTTATTAAGCCAAGTAGCCAACTTAATGTTGACTGACACTGAAGACTGAATCAAGCGAGCAAAGTAGTTGATATTGGAATCTTTGATCGTCTAGTTCCATACCTATTTAGTCTTAACATAACCACTACCAATTCTTAATTAACCATGTGCTGAGCTAAATAATATTCAACAGTCAAATATGATGACGGTACAGATTTCTTTATAATTGAACAAGTTTAACACTTCCTCTTTACCTGGAAAATACCCTAAATCATATATGGTCAACTCTATCCCTTTCAGCCACCTCCACCCATCCTTCTCAAAAATATATTAGACATCTTTCTGTTACTATCTAGCCAGATGCCCTATATATCGGAACAGAATCATCAAATCTGGACCGTCTGATATTAGGATATGACATGTGGCATGTGTTATGAATGTATTGAATCGTATCCGTGGAATCAACAGTGGACAGGCTTCACACGCCACCTGTCCATAGTTGGAGTCCATAGATGTAGGGATGGCAAAGGGGCGGGTTTTGACGAACCCAAACCCGCTCTTAAAGGACTCCCCTTAATACCAAACCCTATTGGAACGATAGCGGGGCGGGGCGGGTTTGACCCGGTTAATTTTTTTAAAAAAAGTAAATTATTTTATTAATTTAAATCTTTAATATTTTAAATATATTTACTTATAATATATAGATTTATACATAA
>JAUPMG010000003.1:5511925-5528711 GCA_031762675.1 Pachysandra terminalis
GGTACCCACGTGGCAGCAATCCAACGGTGCTGTATGGATTGCTGTAACCCTTAAGCTGTAGAGGATGCGAGGCCGTGTGACAATAGCTAGACTGAGACGAATGGAGGCAATAATCACTATTTGTGAGAACGTCTCCTCGTATTCTATACCTTCTCTTTGGATATAACTTTTCACCACGAAGCATGCCTTATATTTCTCTACACTTCCATCTGCCTTGTGCTTGACCTTTAGAACCCATGTATTTTTAATGGTCTTGTGTTTAGGAGGAAGATCAACAAGTTTTCAAACTTGACTCTTTTCCATATAAGTCATTTCATCTTGCATTGTAGACTATGTAATTCTACCTAAAGATAGGACCTTAGAGACTGATTATAAATTTGGATAAATTACATTGATATCCTCCTTGGGTTTGTCATAATTGCAATAAATACCCCCTCAAACTTTTGCCATCACAAATGCCTCCTGAAACAATATTACAACAAGTCGATAAAATAACATAATATTTGCTTGTTGCTTATAATAAGCATGTTTAGGGATGAAAATGCCCTTTTTTAGTCCTTAATGATCTTAAAGGAAAAACTGGTGCTTCTAAGGAATAAGAAGCAGCTACGTAACATGGAGAATTGTAAAAATCCCAACTATCTCTTATTATCATGGGGGAAAATTAGTCATTTGATTTCATATATTTTTAGCATTTTTAAAAATAACGATTGATATAGGGGTATTACGGTCAAACGATCTATTTGGCCCAACAAGAATATTGGTTGTGATGGCTAAGGCTTGAGAGGTACTTATTGCCATTATGCCAAACCTATGGGGTTGTCCATATAATTTACCCTAGAAATTTTTATAGTCCAGTGGATATGGTTTCATACAAACATCTTAAATATAACAACCTAATATAAATTGTAAATTTATTTATTCACTATTAGTTCAACTTTCTTTATGATACAAAGATAATAATTTATCTTAATTAATGAAAATGCATCCTGAGCCATAGGTAGCTTATCCCATGGTGTTATCCAAAAAGAAAAAGAAAAGAGCTTATCACTTGGGCTTTTGGATTGACTTCTAGTGAACATGTCCAGTCATGAAAAAAAATAGAATTTTTTTTGGGAATCCTCTAAATACTCTCCCTCAAGCTGGGGGGAAGTTGGATTTACTTCTACATAAATCCTAAGAAATAACTAAGCAAATATATAAAGCTGGTGATTTTAAAGTCTTTTTTCTCTTTTTTTTTTTTAAATAAGGGAAGTCCCTCTAGGCAGGAATAGGTGTATAGGCACTCCAACGGTGGGAGGGCGGTTGGGCATAGACCTGGACATGTATTTTAGAAAATAGTTAAAAAACTATAGAAATGGAAGGATAAAAACCAAACCCCAAAGTAATGTTCACCAACTAATAAAATTGGGTAGGAAGTTGGTTTGCCAAAATGGCAGTAAGTGAACAATGGGATCACCCACCTTCATGGAGATCAAAAAGATAATTTATTGTGAAGATAGCAGAGGGTGTTTACCTCATGAAATTATGTGTTCATCATCAGATATCTTTGTTGCTTTGATTTAATGAAATTGTTTATTTTGCTCACACTCACATATGAATATTTGAAAGATGGGCACTCTTGGGATTTGGGTGAGAGCATGTACAAGAAAAACCTTGGTTCTGAAGCATCTTATGTTCTCCTCTAGAAGCGTCTCATAACAGATAACAACATTCTTCTCAATTCAATATCATTTTGAATGATAGGTGGTTTGATCATACACATTATTTCATATAAATATAATTTAAATGATTATATTATTGTTTGATAAAATCATAAAAATTACTTTTACTTAAAAATATCAAATTCTTTATTAAATAAATGCACTTAGAAATTAATATGATTACAACAATTTAGCAGTAACTTTTCATTTTTTGTATAAGATGATATTGTATTAAAAGATATTTAACTTCTCAAAAATCTAAAGAACTTCCTTAAAATCTTTAAAGGAAAAAAAAATCCCATAAAAGAAAAAGTAGGGCATTTTTTTTTAGGTAATCCTATTTCTAGAGCGAAATTCGCTTCTTCTAGAGCAATAAATATATGTTCAGAATTGGAAACCAAAAATTTCTGTGGATGTAAACAAAAATCCTCTGGTAATAAGGCCACACTTTTTTTTCTCAACTCAAATTTATACTATTTTCAATTTATTCTATCCCCCAAAACATGTTCTGTCTCCAACCTTGCTAGTATATGCAATAGATAATCCTACAAAAGTTAGAAAAGAATCAAAGTACCTTCTCAAAACAGAATTAGAACCACACTAAAATATTTAGACATTATATATAAACTTTCTTAATATCCTACATTAATCTAAAAAATAATTTTTTTTTTTTGTTGGTGTTTTTGTTGTGGATTGGTCACTATATGATGCTTTCATTTTGAAGTTACAGGCACATGAACTAACTGAAGATATAGATTTTAACATGATGCAATGGAACAGCAGGATTTGTGCTTCCTACCCAAACTATTTGAGATAGGAAATGTTGTTGCATTTAGATGACACTAAATACTGGTTGCAAAATGTGGAACAAGATGATTCCTCAAAATATTATTCACAATCAGGTTTTTTATTAGTGTATAAATAGTAGTCAGTAGGTAGTATACTGAAGCTAGATTTTCAATTTTCTTTTTCTTTTCTTTTTTTTGGTGAATATTTTCAGTGTTATTAAAGGAAAAAAAAAATTCACACAAATACCTTATTCTTGCATTTCCTTTTGTCTACCTTACCTCTTTAGAAGCTTTAGCAGACTCCAAAACTGAATTTCTCAGATCCATCAAATGATGAGGGATAGTGAACACAAGAAATATCTTGAAAGGACACGATAGCACCCTCCCCACAACCAAAAATAAAATAAAATAAAGAATGATATATTGATTAGAACGATTTAATAAGAGAAGCTGATGACTGGCAGAAACATGATACATTGATTACAAAACTTTCCTACGTTACATTCATTTTTTACAAAAAAAAAAACAAATTTACAGGGCTTATCATGGTAAATACTGTTGTAGACATTGTTTCAACTTTTGAAAGGTGACAGGCTTGGATACAAATGAGTCCATACCATTTTCAAGGCACTCATCTGCACTCTCAGCCAATGCATTTGCTGTCATCTGCATTTGTACAGACTTTGTTAGTCAGTACATAGGTACATGAATACCCATACATTTGTATAACTCAAAAATTCACTTGTATTTCCTATCCATGTTTTAACTGAAAAATCAATCTAATATATCATAGTTAAGTGGCATTTTATTTAGTGGTACTATAGTTATTTCAAATGAAATTGGAAAAAAAGAAGCACCTTGGTGAGGTGAGACAATGTCATTTCACAACTTGGGAAGAAAGAAAAAAGCATTTTGGTGAAGTGAGGTCATTCATATCTGCCCAAGTTAATACCCAGCTTGGGTCATTCACTGGATAGACACATACCAATGTGGTAGTATTTCAGTAGTTTTTAACTATAAAGTACAGGGGTAATTTGGTAACCACCACATGGGTATGTGCCTACTCAGCTACTGGACAATGGAGTGTCTGTTGTCTAATAATTGGGTATATGATCTCCTTTATTTAACCACAGTCAAACATTGTTCTAGAAAAATAAGAACTAAGAAATGAAAAAGTACAAAACCTTGCTTATTTAAAATGATTGCTGTATACTCATTCTATATGCCAATCCAGCTAGTTGAGACAAGGCATTTTGTTGATTGATTGAGTGAAATAATCATTTTATAGAAGACAATAACAGAAAATATAGATGATATTATCTACAAAAGATTCTCATAATATATCAAGTTCGTTTTCAGCCTACAAAAGAATCTCATATATATCAAGTTCGTTTTCGGCCAACTTATGTCAAAGTGGATGTAAAATGCCCAAAACGACCCATGTAACTAAATGAATGCAATATAATTCTTAGTAAGCTATTTTGACTTTATTTCATCATCAAATTACATTGACTTTTCTATCAAAGATATGCAGAAAACTCAATTGAATATTAAAGGACTTCCCAGTACATTAGTTTTTTTTTTAAGAAAGTTTAACTGACTATAACTGCTAAGTACTATCCAATATCAACTAGGACATCAAACTGTGGGGGACTTGAACACATGGCCTCTACATAGTGGATGCAAATCCATTACCATCCTTCCAAGAGGATGTTGGCACATCTTTGCAATTTCATATACTTAATAACTTTGTAATACTGTTGGTGTTTGAAGACTTCAGAGATTTCCAAATAAGAGAATGCATGTGGTCTTTGCTGTTGGAATGGATTGATAATTGCATTACTCACATGAATTTCACTTTCTTGTAAACTGTGGATAACAGATTGGCGTATTCATTCGTTCACATTCATTTTCTTTTAATATCTAACAGGTATCATGTTCAATTGTGGGTCTTACTTGGCAAATTAGATTGCAAATAAATAAAGTCTAAGTGTGTTTGATCAAGAAGCTGAGTTCCAATTGGGATAGTGGCTTGAGATGTAGGTTGATTATAATAGAAGTAAATGGATCCTATAAGTTAAAAGAAGAAATCTAATGGTGGTGGATCTGAGCAAATCCTGTTAAGGGGCACGGCAATGGGATTGTCTATGGTCACAGTTCCAGAATAAGTTAATTCAAGTAAGGATGATCTATCAGAAAATGATGAGAACGTTGAATGTACTTCAAGTACTTCATGAGGCAGATATCAAAGGAGTCGGTGCATTTTCTTAGCAGATTCATACTTGGTGTACTTAATATCTCCTTTTTCTTATGAGTTTTACACCGCTAATATAATTAAATTGAATTATTAGTAATGTAGTTGAATTGAGACACCCAAACAATTACTTAAAGACCGTATGTTCGAGAGCTTAAATAGACGTTGAAAAAATTGAAGGCTCTTTATAAATCATTTCTAGTATTTCATATTGTAAGATAATAAAGAAAAAGTAATATATTAGCACAGGCAATCAAACTAGTTGACATATGAATTATAATTGGTAATCTAACATTTATGCCATTCAAATAAATTAGTTCTTTTATGTTCTTCTATCCTTTAAACGAGATATCACTGTCTTACGACAGTTACAAATCTTCTCAACAAGCCTGACATTGAACATTATGCGTTTCTGGATTATACATTAATTTCATCATTGGGTTGCTCTAATCTAAATGCCTAAAATAGTGAAATAAAGCAATTAACACTACCAAAGCTTAGCAAACTAAGATGGATCCTTGGAGAGTAATATTTTCTAAGAAAATACAGAAGTTGGGGTTATGAAAATGTTGGATATGTTATATGGTTCGATCCGGATCCCCAATTACATGGGATGTTCATACTAGTATAAGTGTGGGAGACTCCTTATTTAGGAGGTTGAGTCAAAGTAGGAGTGGAGTTAAGTCTTCTCTATTTAGAATACTCCTAGCTCCCTAGTTGATACATACGTTAGATCCAAATCCTAGAGAATCTCTCTCTCTTTCATTTTTTCCTCCTTGAGAGCTGGTTGCTTTTGGATTTCATACTTGACACCTAGTCGATGGTGTGTGGTTCTAGTAATCACACATACTGACGTGGGATGACATCCGGTTTGATAGAGATCTTCCGATACAGATCCGGGTTCATGTGCAATGAGGTACGCGATCCGGTTCGTTTTTGCCTTCATTGGTATCAGAGCTGTCATTGATTCATCTTTGTTGGACTGAGGTATGTTGAGATACCTCTTTTAAGAATCAATCTAGTTGCTTTTACAGAAAAACAGCATACAATGCATAGTTGCATCGATGATCATGAGAAGATCGTTTGTGCAACCATACATTGTGATCATCATTGTTTTAGGGTTTTTATTATTGCTTTTTAACACCTAAACAATGATGGATCGAAGAGGATAAGAGTAGGTTTACATCGGATTAAAATCAGATTTCCAGATTCCGTAGCCTTCGATTAGCTGATCTGGGCTGCTCGGTTAACCGAAGCAGTCCTTCGGCGGCCGAAGGACAACTGAAGACTAGCCGAGCTAGCCTTCGATTGATCGAAGGGGATTCTCAATCAGTCTAAGAGGTGCTTGGTTAACTGAACCAGAGTCTCGGTTAACCGAGTGGACCCAGAACATAAGAGTGAGATTACTGGATTTGTAACCAAAGAGGCTTCAGTTGATCAAAAGACCAAAAGGAGCCCTCCTCGGTTAACCGAGAAACCCAGAACAGGAGGGATATGAGCCGAAGAGGTATCGGCTGGTCGACAGACCAACCGAACCTTCCTCGGTTAACCGAAGAGGATCCTTTGGTTAACCGAAGGACCTAGAAAAGCATAAAATATAAATATTTTTAATTTAATTAAATATGTGCCCTTTTATATGATATGTTAGAGTACTGAGGCATGATTGAATTAATTATTTGCATGTGTATATGTTATTAACATGTAAATAAATACTAGTTTTTTAATTTCCTAGTTGGGTTTTGCGTATTAGGGATTAAAAGTGGTATTAATTTTTTATTGTATTGATGGTGATTATACATTATGGCCTATGGTCTGGTGTATTTTTTATCTGATAAATAAGGGATTGACATTATTGTTTAATCCTAGATAATGATGGAAAATCAATTATTTTTGTGTTTACGAGATGTTAATTAAGTATCATATTTAAATGTAGTGATATGGCTTCTAAGGGTATAATAGCTGACCAAAACAAAGGGGAGAAATTAGAAAGTAAGAACTATGACGTCTGGCATAGGAAAATCCAATATCTCCTTGATGGGTCCAAGGCCCTAGAGACTTTATCACATAGCTTATCCTATCCTGAGGAGGGAATCACTGCCCAGCACCACAGAGACAGGAGGCCTATCAGGCTTAGGCCAAGAAAGATGGTTGTGCATGCTTTACTATGCTGAGCAACATGCACAATGATCTCATTGGCGAATTTGAGGTCTATAAGACTGCACAAGAGATTTAGAGTGCACTGAAACTTGGGTTCGTTGGTACCTCGGCTACCAGATTGCGTGCACAGACGATGAAATTTGAGACCTACAAGATGGCTCCCAACGTCAGTATGGTAGACCATCTTAGAAAGATGTTGTCTATGATATGTGACCTGAAAGCCGCTGGGAATAACCTGACTGATGAGCAGCAGCTTCATGCTGTTTTGACATCCCTACCTGATTCATGGGAGCACATGAAGCTCACCATGACGCACAATGAGAAAATTAAAACGCTCATTGATTTGGCGTGTCATCTTGAGCTCGGGGTAGAGCCTCAGACTGCAAGGTCTAGCAACACTGCGCTCTTAGCCGAACCAGAGAAGAGCAAGACATCCAAGTCTAGGTGCAAGCGCAAGGGTAAGGCACCCCAATAGGGGGACACAACTGAGAAAGCGCCTAAGGCAGGCATAGGTACCAAGCACCCTAGAGGGAAGTGTGGAGGAAAAAGAGACATTTCCAAAGTGATCTGCTACAACTGTAACAAGTTCGAACATTTCGCTTGTGATTGCACTGAGCAGAAGTAGGTACGGACTAACCCAACCTCTAGCTTATGTTGCATTGTTTGCACTGATGTCTTGTTTGCTCATTCTAGTGCCGGTTGGATTGTAAATTTCGGAGCGAGCAGACATATAACCAGAGACAGAGATGGGTTAGTGGGTTACAGACGGATACTGGTTGGGAGTCCGAAAATATACATGGAGAACAATACCAGCGTGGATGTGCTAGGAGTTGACATGTACCTGCTGAAGACTCGAGAGACTCGCGCATTGATGGTTCATGATGTACTCTATGTACACGTCATTTGTCGTAGTCTCATATCAGTAGTAGAGTTAGTTAGACTAGGTTTTTCTATTATTTTTAGTAGAAATTGTGTTTCCATTTCTTTAGAGTCAATTTATATAGATGATTCATTTCTAATGGGTTGTTCAAACTAGATATTGATTATTCAAGTAATGGAAATTTGGTTTCTTATTTGACTTCCAATAATGATGATGTTATTATTTCCGATTCATTGAGATGACATGCTAGACTAGGCCACATAGGGATAGAGAGGATGAACCGATTGGCTCAAACAGGTCTACTGGATCGCTCGCCAAGGTTCAATTACCCATTTGTGAGCAATGTTTGGCTGGTACGTCATGTAAGAAACCATTCGGTAAGGCAGTGAAAGCGTCTATACCTTTAAAGTTAGTCAATTTTGACATATGTGGACCAATCAATGTTAGGACCCGCCACAGAGAGACCTATTTCATTACATTTATAGATGATTACATGTGATACGGTTATGAGTACTTGATTTCGCACAAGTTAGAAGCATTAGATTGCTTTAGACGTTTCGTGGCTGAAGTCGAGAACCAATTGTATCGACACATCAAGTTTCTCCGTACCGATAGAGGACGCGAGTATTTATCAGATTTATTCCTAGAGTTATGTGAAGAAAAAGGAATCCGTAGACAGTTGACGATCCATGGCACACCTCAGCAGAATGTTGTTGCAGGGAGAAGGAATCGTACCTTGTTAGACATTGTGAGGTCGATGATGGGGCATGCAAACCTACCCATTAGCTTTTGGGGAAACATACTGATGACTGCAGCTTACATCCTGAACCGTGTTCCTACAAAGTTAGTTCCTAACACACCATACCAGTTATGGACAGGCAGAGCGCTTGACCAAACTCACATAGAACCATGGGGATGGACAGATCATGTTCATATGCCTTCCCACCATAGAGGAAAGCTAGACAAGAGAGCCACTAAATGCATCTCTGTTAGATACTTAGAGCACTCTAAGGGGTACGTATTTATCCGTGAACAAACCAACAGAGTTTAACACAAATTGAATCACGTGATGTGGATTTCATTGATGGTGATTTCCTAAGCAAGAAGAGATCTGGGATGAATATAGAGCTCTTCGAGATGAATGAGCCAGAGTTGGGATCAACAGAGATCACCTCATATCCAAACACCATTGAGAACGTAGGTTCTCAACAGGATCCTACGAATTCTAGGGATATTATGGACAGTGGGAGTGGATTACCACCCAGTGGGAGTGTCTCAGTGGACACGGATTCCAACAATCCCATGTGCAGGAGTAGTCGTGGAAAAATTCCTCGTCCTTGTTTTACAATTGAGGGTGAGTCGTTCATGATTGCCACACTAGATGATGATGAGCATGGTTCATATCAAGAGGCACTATCATCACCTGTTTCGCAGAAGTGGATAACTGCTATGCAAGATGAAATGACTTCCATAGAGAAAAACCAAGTTTGAGAACTTGTTGATCTTTCCCTAGGCGCAAGACCATTGGAAACAAATGGGTTCTAAAGGTCAAGTGCAAGGTAGATAGAAGTGTAGAGAGATACAAGGCCTGTCTCATGGCGAAGGGTTATACTCGGAGAGAGGATGTTGACTATGAGGAGACATTCTTACCAGTAGTGAAATTTGCCTCCATTTGCCTCATTCTAGCTATTGTTGCATACTTAGATTTGGAACTGTACCAAATGGATGTCAAAACTTCATTTCTCAATGGAGAATTAGATGAGGAGATCTATATGGATCAACCTGAGGGTTTCGTGGCCGAGGGGCATGAGCGCAAAGTTTGCAAACTCAAACACTCCATATACCATCGAGCCATTATAGAGTTTGGCTTCACGATGATCAAGGTAGACCACTGTGTGTATGTTAGATACCATTGTAGGAGCTTTCTTATCTTGTCACTGTATGTTGATGAGTTGACGAGATATTGATAGCAGAGAATGATAAGGAGATGACTGTCGCCACTATAGAGTGGCTTTCCTTTAGTTTTGAGATAAAGGATGTGAGTGAGGCATATTACGTTCTTGGTGTTAAGATCCATAGGAATCGCGCTAAAAGGCTTCTTTGTTTGTTCCAAGAGACTTACATAGGAAGGTACTTGAGTGTTTCAGAATGCACGATGCTAAACCCATTGACACTCCTGTCGAGAAGGACGCGTCAATACATCTTGGCCATTGTCCAGACACAGAGGAAGATAATGAACAAATGGCTCGTGTTCCCTATGCTAGTGCTATAAGTAGTCTGATATATGCTATGACCCGATATTAGTTTCGCGGTTGGCTTAGTCAGCCATTACCAGAGTAACCAAGGGCAGATTCATTGAAAGACAATTCTTTGATACCTATGTGGGACAACAGATTACATGCTTTGCTTTTAGGGAGAAGATTTGCAGCTATGAGGCTACAACAATGCGGATTGGGTAGGTGATCTCAACGATCGAGAGTCGACGTCAGGATACACATTCTTGCTAGGTGGCGGGGCCATCTCTTGGAGTAGCAAGAAGCAAGTCTGTGTCGCATTGTCCACCATGGAGTCAAAGTACATAGCTTGTTGTGCAGCCGTCTAGGAGGCCATATGATTGGGGCGATTCTTACAGGATCTTGGAGTCTTTCGAGCAGGCGTAGGGCCTATCACCATCTATTATAATGGTATGGCAGCATTGGCCTACGCTAAAGACCCCGAATACCATGAGAGGATGAAGCACATCGACATTCGCTATCATTACATCAGAGACACAATTGCACATGGAGACGCGTCCCTTACACATATCCCTACACAACAAATGACAGCCGATCCCATGAGTAAACCTATAGTTAGACAAGCTTTTAGAGTTCATGTCAGAGAGATGGGATTACATAGATTGTGATTTGTGTTAGGTGCTACAGTTTCTATTTACATTTGATATGTAGACATCTCATATTGCATTATATTTCATGCATGAGAAATTAATAGAGTTTATTTTTCATGAGGCATGAGATTGTGTATTGCATGCACACTTTACACACATTCCCACCATATTATGGATATATGGATATGCTATGTCACAGACTATTGGTCGGTTTTTCGCACAACAACCAACCCTGGCGTGCATTGCGAGTAGGATGAGACATTAAGAGTTGTGCCATTAGGAGCATTTATAGGACTCTATGAGTTATATGTCGCTCTGGGAGAGCTAGGATGAGATTCCTTAGGGAATCGAATTTTACCAAAGGAAGCCGGATGTGAGGCCCTAATCAAGGTGCTTGAGAGTTGTGACTTGGATTAAGGAGCTCCGGTTAGGAGCATGAATTGTGACTAGACTCAGATCCGTATGATGTTGGAGGTTGACATACTCTTGATTGGGCTCAGAGCTTCACCATAGCATGTGTTGCATACCTCATGCGCTAGTAGCAACGTTGCCTTTGAGAGAAAGTGAATGGATCCCTATTTCCTTGCTGTGTGAGCTCAGGATGATCCTTGTAAGGATCAATTTATACCCTTATTTACCTTTGATCATGTCATGAAGTCAGACCTGATGATTGCTACTCTAGCATTCTTTCCTATGGCCATGCATTATACAGTTTAAAGGTGGTTTAACTGGGAAAGCAGTTAAGTTAAAGCTAAATGGTATGAGGGTTAAGGAAGACTATTTGGCATCACATTTAGAGAGATATGATTCATAGAGAAATGTGCTCATGATTTAAAATTATCATCCTTGATGTTTCAAATTTTTACTTATGTATCTGATATATATGTAAACTATATGAATTATTTTAAATGAGCACATTACTATGAATCTTGTGGTTGAGTATAAAGTTCTGAACTTGAGCTTATGAGGGGGTTAGAAATACTCAATTCGATGTGGTCAAATGGGTCTGTGGCATATGCAAGACTTTTGAAAGTGTATCTCCATGCTAGTTTTACGGAACTTGATATGGAGTCGCTCGCCCGTTACTTTGTGCTCATCAGTCCCACACTCAACGACCTGTATAATTAGCATCCATGATAGGAAGTTTTGATGTATATGAGAGAGATGCACACTTATAGTGTCCATTATGGGCGAGTGGGATATGTTATATGGGTCGATCCGGTTGGCCCACATGAGATGGGCCAACCCGAATACCCAATTACATGGGACAACCATACTAGTATAAGCGTGGGAGATTCCTTCCTATATTTTTTAGGAGATTGAGTCAAAGTACGAGTGGAGTTGAGTCTTCTATATTTAGAAGACTCTTCCTAGCTTCCTACTTGATACATACGTTAGATCCAAACCGTAAAGAATCTCTCTCTCTCATCTCTTCCTCCTCCTTGAGACCTGGTCGATTGAGTGTGGATACCACTATGTGTGGTTCTAGTAATCACACATACCGATGTGGGATGACATCCGGTTCGATAGGGATCTTCCACTGCAGATCCGAGTTTGTGTGCATTGAGGTACGTGATTCGGCTCAATTTTTGCCTTCAGAAAAAGAATCTGATATACAGCTAGTGTAAAACTTAGACAGGCGAGCTTCAAAAACACTATTCATGGCACGCTTTACAATGATTAAATGGTTAACCCATAGGAATATTCTCCTCCATTTAGAACTGCTTTCCTCTTAAAGCTGGCTTGTATATATATATATGTATGTATGTATATAAACATATATACATATACACACGCACACACACACACACACATATATATATATATGCATGTATGTATATATGTATATAAGGAGGTGTTTTTCAGGGGACAGATAGCCTAAGAGGATTTGAACTAGGTGCTCACGAGTTTTCGGGTGGTTGTCCTGGCGGAAAGGAGAACAACTAGATCTACGTTCTTCCAAGGTGATGCATCTCTATTAAAAATAAACATGCTACACATTAAAAATATCCTTAAACAGAAAATTGAAAAGTTCTGAAGCATTAATTTTGAGAGTTATGCACAATAAAAATGCTTACCGCAATGATGGGCATCCGCTTTGTAGATGGCACTGAATCTCGACCATTTGGTAATGGGTCTGAAGAGGGCACAGGTAGCTTGATTCCAGCCTCTATAGCAGCATCCCACTTGCCAGTTTCCTCGAAAGAGCGAATCAAATTTGTTGCTTGAAGGCCATCCATTAATGGCATGCATACATCCTGCAAATTGGCACAGATATATATATGAAAATGTCGGCTAACTTGGCTCTTAGATTTTAATGATTGCAAACCTGCTTTATTAAAAAGGCTTTAGAATTATTTTCATCATATGAAAACAAGAAAAGAAACAGAAATGGTGTGTTTAAGCTTTTCAAAATTTCATCTTGTTGAGCCATTACAAGTTTTAAAACATCTATTTTACAAAAAATATTGCACTTGTAGAATAGAAAATTTTGAGGTAAATTTCACATATTTGCAATATGTCCTGCAAAAATTTATGTAGAAAAGGAAATATCGACATAAGGGAAATTTTATAGCAAATCTTGCAATACAATATTCAGCCATAGACAGTGAATGAGGCCTAACAGGTAGTCTTGTAAGTATGGTTCGAAGAAGGGGCAGGAGTTATAGAAGTGATAGCAAGTGCCGCTTTTATGTTTATTTCCCCTAATAGATGCTGTTGTGATATCAAATTCTCCCAAGCAGGGCCAATTGCTCTGATACCAATCGCTGTACAAACCTTCCCCGATTGTGGGTATGTCATGTATGGAAAATAAGCAGAAAAAATAAAGAAAATACACAGCAAACAACCACAAAACAAGGCTACATCCATGGGCAAAGACACTTAAAAAATTCCACTATCAAGGACATTATAGTTTACAAGTATAAAAGTGTTCCTCAACGCCAGCCCCAAAGACAATGAACAAAGAGAAAACTCCACCACAGTCTAGACTCGAAAGAGCCACACTAGCACTCTTAATAAGAATCATACTATTACAACCCTAAGAGTACACCCTTAACAAGACCCCAATAATAAAAGACAGCCATCCTAAAACCCTCCCCAAGAACCACACTCTAATTTCCAGAAGCAAAACCCTCTCCAAAGAGCAATTGGACACACCCAAAAGCTTCTCAATCATGGGGACATCTCCTTAAAGGAGCAAATCCTACATCTCCACCATGGATAAGTCTCCCCAAGGAGAGAAAATATGACCAGAACCCTAGGATTATGACCCTTTATAGAATCCTCAAAAATGTATTTCCATTAGGAAACCCAAAGCCACTCCTAAGCCAACTAGAAAAATTATACACTTTTTCCAAAAATTGCTATATTATAATTTTTGGACCAAAAAGAATTCAGGACAAAATTCAACAGACGCATTACCAATTACTCTAGTCCTGAGATTGCAAGAAGTAAAAGACTTTTGGTTTGAATATCGGCATTACAATGTATTTCCTTTCAAGAGTTACTTGTTTCATCTAATTCAAGATTGAAGGAACACAATGAGAGATATGAAGGTATCAAGAGGGAGAGAAAGAGAGGGAGGGGAGAGTGTTCGAGAGAGAGAGAGAGAGAAACAAACTTCCATTGGTGGGTCATATTTTGACCAGCGATTCAAAGCTAAGCTTAGGTAATTTCTGAGGCCACTGCTTCACATAGTTGAGAAAATTGTTGAAATTTTCAATCCGCTTTTGTTGAAACTTCAAAACATATCTGTTTTGGGGGATTCCAAACTCAAACCCCTAAAAAGTAATACTTTTTCCTTTTTCTCATTTGTATCAATACTTTAGGCAGTTTTTGTCCTAACTTTTAACATTAAGTTGAAACTATCGACTTATATTTCATATTGATGTCATTTTTCAGCTAAAAAAATGAAGCTGCATTGTCTTTTTGCCAGTAAAGGATTATGAAGCATGGCACCATATTTACCAATTTAGAAGGCACAATGGTTGATATCTTAATTAAATGGACAGGCCAATATTTTGTACCACATCCAGCATTTATATAGTGTATCACTTGGTAAATTTCAAATGACTATAAGCCTATGCGCAACTCAATGTGATATAAATTATTCATGTAAAGGATAGTGTGACTTCCTGAAAATTGTATTGCTTTTTTAAACATGTGTAACTATAAGAGAATTCTTGAATGATCAAACATGAGGGATTGTAAGTTGTATATTTGATTATGTGTTATTCTTCAAGTTTGGACACCTTATACTATCCATTATAGATGTGTTTTCAGTTCCCTGTGATACGAGTACTTCTTATTGGTGCTTTATTAGTTATTTGTAATATTTGTCTTGGCTGAAGTTTCTAAATGTGTCAATTCATACTCATTTGTTTCCTGATTATTCTATACCATGTGGGTGGGTGTATTTTATTCATCATTTTTTTTGAGCTTATGTTTGCTTCTAAATAAGTCTTGTTTTATGTTTCCAAAGTTTTGTTGTTCTTTTATACCATTAACATGTGTTTCGGAACATTTTCAAAAAAATTCCTATTTTGTAGGGACCAAAACTCACTTTCAAAATGAAATTTAAATCCCGCTCAAGACCAATAGCTCCCTAATTGATAATTTAGACAGGCAAGAATACAAAATGCCGTTGTTTGCAACTGCCCAAGTATCATCACCTAAGTGCTTAAGCACTTGGGACAAAGTTGAACACTCAATAACCAGATAAAGTGTCAAGCATCTTATGAAACTTTGTCTAAGAGTTTCACATTTGGCTATGATCGCCAATGGAGTCGATCTCTTTATACACACACATACACCAGTATTGCATGGACTCTTCTAAATGAGAGAACTATCAATGTCTAGCAAGCATTGGATGCTGATGCTAAACAGATTATCCTGCGACGCTCCAGATTTTTTTTCTTCCTTCTTTTTTTTTTTCCCTTATTTTTTAACCAGTAGCAATCAACATTTACAATAATATTTAATTTCATAATGTGTAAATATTTTTTGTTGTAAAAAAGACCAATAACATTGATGGTGAGAATGTGACCTAGTGGAAGTTGAAGGTCCTAAAATGGTGAAGGGAAGAGCTAATAGATACGGTATTGGTAAGAAATAATTTCAAAACATAAAATATAACTGAAGGAAAGGCTTTCACTAGAGAGAATGGTAGAACAGGATTCAAGCAATAGGCCTAACTGGTTTGGAAAGGTTTTATGTACTGACGAATATTTTTTATTTTTTATGAATTCTATAAATAAAATAGATTTCACTTGCCCAGGGAATACTTACTGTTCAGGAGTCACAAAATGCTGAGACTATATTGATCAAGGAAGCAAGTACACAAGAGCAATAACAAAGGACGCTAACAAGCTGAAATTGAAGAATCCATACCATCTTTCATGGAAGGTGATGAAAGGAAGGAGATGTGAGCTGTCTGTTAAATTTAGAAGTTGGAAGGTTGGGGCTTGTCTCCAATTCTTATGAGACGCGGGTTTCCTACTTCATTTTCGAAACTTCTTTAGGGTTTTGTTTTAGGGGTTTCGGCATAAACCTTATTTTATATAATTTGGGTGTGACTTCTGTATTTAAGATTTTATCTTAAGGTATATTACGGGACTAACCGTTGTTCCAAAAGCCCTAGGACTGATGAAAACTTATTTGGTTAAGCCCTTAACATTTAGGATCATTCCACGGCGGCCCACTCTATCGACACTGACCCGATGGTAGCCCTTTCTCTATTTGGCGGCTCCACTCACCTATCAGTATTCAATGACTTGGAACCATTAAAAAAAATACTAAGGCATTTTAATCCAGCCTATAGGTTGGCCCCCCTCCATGGCTCGAACCCGTGACGTGGTGCTTGCTCTGATACCAACTGTTATAGGCCTAACTGATGGGGACATCACCACTTCAGCTGATTTTAGAGTATACCAGAGGCAGAGGAGGAGAGGTTTTCACCCTTCTTTATGATTGAGCTAGGTGGCATATCTAGGTGAAGATCCAATAAGCACACACATCTAGAAGACTCCACATTGGCTGCTTTGGAGTATTGACACTGTTTTGTTTATGCTTAGTCCTTTTAATTTGTTTCGTCATTCTTTAGTCCTTTAGAACCGTTTT
>JAUPMG010000003.1:5528811-5548253 GCA_031762675.1 Pachysandra terminalis
GGGGAAGATTTTTGTATTTTAACTTTGTGTTACCACTAGGGTTGGTCATCTCTTTTATTATGGGGACTTTTACTGATTTTATTTTTCTCAGAATAAGATACAAATGAATGAAAACTGATTTCTGGTGTTCACCAAAGCTTGGTTACCACAGGCTCCAGCGATTGGAAGGTGTGAAGCCTCTAAGAGTGATTCCTAGGTCATTTTATTTGTTTCTCTACTCTTTGGTAAGCTTATTTTGGTTAGTTTTCTGTTATAACAACCATTCTCTTCTCTTTCTTAGAAGAAACTCAAATCTAAGGTTAGTTACTGCTGTTTTCTTCAGACCTCTTTATCTCTCTTCTTATTTCTAGTGTGTTTTCCCATCCTTTCTAATCTTCTATTGCTGTAGTTCTTTATTCTACTTCTAAACAGTTTTTATTGCTGCCGTCCAATATAAATAGGGTTGAAAGCACCCTACAGTGATCGTAGGCCTTCTTAGGCCCTCTTGGGGTCCTGTTGTACCTTTATGTTAGCTTGTTCCCTATTTATTTATTTATTATTTTTTTTTTGTGTTCTACAGAAATTTTCCAGCACTTGTAAAACCCTAATAAACCTACTAAAATGATAACCTGATATTATCTTGGAGTCTAAATCTTATCTGCAGGTCTTGGGTAAGGTATTTAATCTTTTTATTGATTCTAAAATGAACCCTATACTAGTTAGCAAATTCCTACTTCCATTAGATCCACTGTTCTTGAGATTGAGTGATTTCTTTGCACTTCTTGATTGTGATTTCTCTTAGGAATCGACTTTATATCTTGATTAGGAGATTTCAGGACAATCTATTGTGTGAATAGCTTGCTGGATTTATTTAAATTATTTGAATATATTCTGAAATCTGATCTCTAAGCACCATATTACTCTGCTCTCATGCATATTGCATCAAATTTTGGTATTAGAGCAATGCTTGATTAGAAGATTTCAGGGCAATCTATTGTGTGAATAGCTTGTTGGATTTATTTGAATTATTTGACTATATTTGGAAATCTGAACTCTAAACACCATATTAAACTGCTCTCATGCATGCTACATCAAATTTTGGTATCAGAGCCTAGTTTAGGAATCTATTCTTAGTCTTTTCACTTCAGGTTGCTTCTATTCCAGTCCTTGCATATAGGCATAGGCATCATATAGATGTATTTAGTGCATCACATTTAGTTAAAGACTCTAGAAATCTGTTTTGTCCCCTTGGTTGTTGTAAGAACCTGAAAAACTAGGACTAGAAAAGAATTTTTTTAATAGAAGGGTAAATCGATAATTTAATCAGACCATAGTTAAAACTAACCTAATGTTTGGTAAATAAGACATTCCTAATTATATATATATATATATAGTTAAGTTAAACATTAGTGAATAGGTTCCGGGCTTAATTAAAGAAAGCTGGGCTTATGTACTTAAGTTAGGCTTAACTAGACTAGGCATGACTTTAGTACCTAATCTAACGGGCTTAAGTAGTTCCTTAAGGCCCAAGGTACTTAAATATCTAATTAATTAATATTCAATTTGGTGGCTAAATAATAGGGGAATTTAAAATACAAGTTATAGTTAGAATAGGACTATAGATAACTACTAAATACGAGTTAACAGTTCTAATACAACTATAACTCTTAAATCATTATAAAAACAAGTTAATTAAGAGAATTAGATGATTAGAATCAAGGAAATTTCGTGGGAAACCATAGGAGGGATTAGAAGATGATCAAAAACCCAGAAAACTGAAGAATCAATATCAAAGAAGAAATCTACAGCAAACAAGTGTTCCTTCATTGTCTTGTGTATTTACTTCTAGCCTAGTGTTATGGCATGGAGGAAATCTTGAATGAGTTATGTTGATCCTTTCCCCATGTTTCTATATGTAAAACCCAACAATTAAGATCCAATAAATGTAAGGTAACCAACACTATATGTTAAGAGACCAAAAAGAGGAACAAAAAACTGGAGATTTATCAAGGTCTGGATGTATCGATTAAAGAACCAATGACACATTTTTAGATAACTTATTTTATATATTTTTTTTTTATGATTCCCATGTTCGCTAGGAACACAATGAAACAAATTTAAGGTAATTCCGATAAGTATACAAAAGTTATGACCCAATACCAACCATACGTCAAAGCTGAAAACCCAGAAAACCCTCAACGACTAGGCGCTTAGTCAGCCGCAGACCACAGACCATAGGCCTGCTCACTGGCCAAGCAGTCGCCAAAAACGGCTAGCCGATTGACCCAGCTAACGCCCATATCACCATGCATATTTTTGATGAATTTGACCTAATTAGACCCACCCTAACCTAACTATGAAGTTTGGCACACTTTGAGAAAAAACGACTAGCCTCTTACCCAACTCCTGACGCAACCGAAAATATATTGCAGCCCATTTTGAAATCTATGACCTTGGACATCTGAATAATGTTAAACCTAGTTGATTTATTGTGTTTCCAGGTGCTGGGAATATAATTATAAAAATTTGACCTCCTATACCTAAGTTTTGAAATTCTAAGATGTATAGGGAATTAGCCTCACAACACTTTTACTAGTCTAATTGCATAAGACACGCGTGTCCAGATGTCTATTATGATGTGTAAGCTTATTGATACCTTGTTGTGACTATATATGTGTTTTTGAGAATATTAAGTGTTATATGTAATTAAATTAGAATAAAGGATTATTAACTGTGTGAATATCTCATCTCCAAATCAAATAAGACTTATTACATATTTATACTCTTTATAATTTTCTCATCATACATACATGTGTATTCAAATTATATATATATATATATATATACATACTACCCTAGGATCATGAAGATGTGTCTCATGTGTGAGTTGTTTTGAATATATGTGTGTGAGCATTATTGTGTGTGCATTACACTAATAAATGGATCTGAATTAATGAGTTGCATGTTGATTACCTGGCCGAGATGGCTTTCCTGATATCCTATTATTGGAGCACACTGTGCTTGACCAATAAAGGATACTATCATGACTCATGTTATGCTATCACCATTGATTGTCCACTGTGGGACTAAGTGTTTTGTATGCCCAAGGTGAGGGATAGGCCTTGTATGGGGGTCCCAAGAGGCTTGTGGTAAGATGATAGGTGAGGGATAGGCCTTGAATGGGGGTCCCAATATCTGAATCATAAGAGTCAACTTCTGTTAGTAGATCGGCTAATGTACAGTTCACAAAGGAAGTTAGAGGTGATGCCTTGGGATTTGTCCCAATGATCGGAAATAAGTGAGGAAATTGTGCCCTCTAGGTCGGATCCCCTAGAAACTATGATGCAGACATTGAATAATCCATTATCACTGCCATGTATTGGGAAATGAGTTCACATTAGTGGGACATTCTTGGGTATTGGATTTGATTGGGTGTGGAACATACACTATTCGAAGGCCAAACAACATGCATTGCATTTCATGTTCTTGTTGATATTATTATAGATATCTTGTGTATGATGCACTTGATGTCATAATTATCATATAGACTTAGGCATTGTATATAAAATATAACCATGGATATTCTTAGGATACAAACCAAAGTGAGATTTGGTGAGAGAACATACTTGATTGATTTCTGTTCACATACATTCTATTATTCATATTTTCCAGATTATATCATTATCACTATTATTATGTATATTTTCTCATAGCATTGGGATATGAGTAAATACCTTGCTTTGAAGGTTTACTCATCTGAGCTTTCAGCTTATGTATGTTTTATGACATATTTTTCGGGTAAAAGGATGATTGTTTCGAAAAGAGAGCTATGAGATTAAAAGGAAAGAAAGAAGTTAGAAGGACAAATACAATGTATTAGATGTAGTTTATTTCAGTTTATTTAGAAAGGACAGATTGTAATCTTTATTTAAATATTTATTAGAATTAATGAATTATCTTCCGCTTATGTTCTTATATTGCTTATCCACTCCCATAGGGATATGGGGTGAGAGTTACAACTTAAATTTGGGAACTCCTTTGAGATTTACACGTTTAGGATGTGACAGTTGTGCATGACAATGTATAATGGTACTTCCTTTCAACCCAGTCATCCATTAGAGATGGAACCCAATATCAATCAGCTCCTGCAACAGATTTTTGCTCAACTAGCTGCCTTGTCCACCAACATGAATTCTTTGAATCGGAGAGTGGTTAGCTTGGAAGCAAACCGGAATGTGCAGGATAACCCAATCAATGCCCAAGTTGGTCAACTAGTTAACCACCAATAGTTTGACCTAGAGTCTATTGATGAGGATAACTATTATATCCATGATCGGGGTAGAGGTAGAGGTTTAAGAGGTAGGGGTTTAGGCAAACCATCACCACACTCACAACATGAAAATGACCAGGATCACTATGATCCAGGTGATCGGGTGTGTAGATCTATTAAAGTTGAAGCACCTAGCTTTGATGGTTAATTTGAACCCACTATCTACCTTGATTGGCTTTCAGACATGGACCACTACTTCAATTGGTATGATATGCTTGAAGATCAAAAGGTACGATTTGCCAGAATGAAGTTGATTAGGCAAGCCGAACTCTACTTGACCAACATAGAGAGAATGCTGGAAAGAGGAAACCAAGCATCCATTGTCACTTGGGAAGAGATGAAGGAGAAGCTTAAGGAGAAATATCTTGCTCTTATCTATCGTCAGAGTCTCTTATGTCAATGGAAGACCTTATGCCAAGGATCAATAATTGTTCAGGATTATATTGCTAAATTTGATGAGTTCATGCTAAGGTGCAATGTACAAGAAGATTCTTTGGTGATTTTAACTAGGTTTACTACTAGCCTTCGGCTTGAGTTCCAGAAAGAGCTGATTCCCCATCATACTAGTTCTTTGGGTGATGCTTATTTTGTCGTTCCTGAGTTAGAGCGATATCTACTTTTCTCTGCGGTTAGGTGATTTGACTCCCGTGAGGCATCGGTTAAGCCCACACCTTCTGGGTCTAAGACTATTTTTGGACACCATCTGCCTAGGACTGATGCTAGTTCATCCTCCAATGTTAGAGATAACAAGGGAAAAGCTCTAGCTGATGGACCTCCAAAGGGAAACACTTCCATTAAGTGTTTCAGATGCCAATTATTTGGTCAATATGCTGGCCAATGTCCTACCAAAGAGTCTAAAAAAACCCTGTTGATGGAAGGCAATAAGGAAGAATATGAAGGGGTTTTGAGGAGGAAGTTTATAAACCTGAGAGGGTCCTTAGTGACAAGGAGGTGGAGGAAGATAGCGGTCGATTAGTTTGTGTTAGGCAGATCCCTCTTTTAGTGGAGCAGAGCCTCGTTGAGATCCATCTTATAGCAGTTGTGAGATGTGCACTTGCTCAGATGAAGGAAAAGGATGATTGGTGTAGGAATTCTATATTCCATTAAGTGTTTTAGATGCCAAGGATTTGGTCACCATGCTGGCCAATGTTCTATCAAAGAGTAAAAAAACCTTGTTGATGGAGGGCAATGAGGAAGAATATGATGGGGTTTTTCAGGAGGAAGTTTATAAACCTGGGAGGGTCCCTAGTGATAAGGAAGTGGAGGAAGATAGTGGTCGATTAGCTTGTGTTAGGCAGATCCCTGTGTTAGTGAAGCAGAGCCTCTTTGAGACCCATCGTATAGCAGTTGTGAGATGTGCACTGGCTCAGATGAAGGAAAATGACGATTGACGTAGGAATTCTATATTCCACACTTTCGCAATGTGCAGAGATAAAAGTTGTAAGGTAATCATAGACAGTGGGAGTTGCACCAATGTTGTCTCCTCCAATACAGTCTCATGTCTAGGCCTGATGATAGTTGCCCATCCTCAGTCTTCCCGAGTTGCGTGGGTTGATACATCATCAATTCCTGTGTCCCAGAGATGTCTTGTACCGTTCCAATTCTCCTCTTATAAAGACTCTCTGTGGTGTGATGTGGTACCGATGGATGTGGGCCAAATTATTTTAAGTAGACCATGGTTGTATGATCGTGATGTCACCATTTATGGTCGATCAAACACATATGCTTTGAACCATGAGGGTGAAAGAATCAAGCTGAAGCCTTTTCCCCTTAAGTTTACCACCCCTGCAAAGGTAGATTTAAGAAAAGTGAGAGCAAGAAAGAAAATCAAACAAAAGTTCGTCATATCTTCAACGCCAAAGAATTTGAAAGGGTAGCAAAAGAGGTAGTTGTTGTCTACGCTCTTGTTGCGAGAAAGTCCCATCCAGAACCTGAATTGGAGCTACCAAAAGTAGTAGTTCCAATGATGCAAGAATTTCAAGATGTCTTCGCTAAATATTTTCCCGATGAACTCCCTCCAATGCGTGATATCCAACATGCAATTGATTTTGTCCCAGGAGTGACTATGCCAAATCTCCCGTATTACCGGATGAACCCAACAGAACATGTAGAGTTAAAAGAGGCAAGTGGATGACATCTTACGAAAGAGGTTCATCAGAGAGAGAGCCTTTGTCCCTGTGCCGTTCCTGCAGTCCTCACACCAAAGAAAGACAGGTCATGGAGAATGTGTGTGGACAGCAGAACCATAAATAAGATTACGGTAAAGAATCGGTTTCCCATACTGAGACTTGACGATATGATGGACATGATGTCTAGAGCCGTTATATTTTCCAAGATTGATCTGAAAAGCAACTACCATCAAATCCGCATTTTTTCAGGTGACGAGTGGAAGACCACCTTTAAGACCAAGGATGGTCTATACGAGTGGTTGGTAATGCCTTTTAGGATAACAAATGCACCAAGTACATTTAAGTGAATAGTGACCCAAGTGTTGAGACCTTTTACGGGCAAGTTCCTGGTAGTGTATTTCAATCACATTCTGATTCAAAGCAAAACTAGAGCACAACACCTCACTCATTTAAGTAAGTCTGTGGAATCCTAAGACAAGAGAAGCTCTATGCAAACCTGAAGAAGTTTTCCTTTATGAAAAAACAAGTTATCTTCTTAGGGTTTGTTGTGTCTTCAGAAGGAGTGTCCGTAGACCCCGAAAAGGTTAAAGCTATTTTGCAATGGCCTGAATTGAAGAACATACATAATGTTCGTATCTTTTAAGGTCTGGCTACATTCTGTTGACGATTCATTAAGGGATTTAGTTTCATTATGGCCCCAGCTGCAGACCGTATAAAAAAGGGGGAATTCAATTGAACTAAAGCCGCAACAAAGGCTTTTCAAGAGATTAAAATAAGGGTGACAGAAACACCTGTGATGCGCTTCCCAAACTTCTCAAAAGTCTTCGAGGTTTCTTGTGATGCATCCGGAGTTAGTATTGGCGGAGTTTTTAAGCCAAGAAGGCCAACCCATTGCATATTTCAGTGAGAAATTGAATGATGAAAGGAACACGTATTCTACTTACGACAAGGAATTCTATGAGGAAATGAAAGCATTGAAATATTGGAGACATTATCTTTTACCGTAGGAATTTGTCATGTTTTTTGATCATGAAGCTTTAAATATCTCAATTCCCAGAGAAAGCTAAATCCATGACATGCCCAATGGATTGAAAAGCTTCAAGAGTGTACATTTATTCTCAAACATAGATTATGGATTAAGAACAAGCCGGCAGACGCTTTGAGCAGATGACTCTCTCTATTGCATTCTATGAGTGTAGAAGTGGTAGGATTCGATCGGATAAAAGAAGAGTACTCCTTGTGTCCTGATTTTGGGGAACTGTGCACTGCTGTCCTTCAAAGTTCAAATCATAGTGATAGTGGATTTGTATTACAGAATGGCATTCTATTCCAAGGCAATAAACTCTGTATTCCTCGTACATCTCTTAGGGATTTTCTTGTATGGGAACTCCATGTTGGTGGAGTGGCACAACATTTTGGTCGAGACAAGACCATTGCCCTTGTGGAAGATAGATTCTATTGGCCTAGTCTCAAGCGAGACGTAGCCAGAATTATTGGGCAGTGCAGAACTTGTCAACTGGCAAAGCGCAGAAAATAAAGCATGGGTCTTTACACCCCATTGCCAGTGCCACATGCTCCGTGGCAATATATTTCTATGGATTTCGTGCTTGGGCTTCCCAAGACTAACAGGCAACACGATTCCATCGTTATTGTAGTGGAACGTTTTTCAAAAATGAATCACTAAGTCTTTTGCTCCAAAACTTCCAATGCTGCAAGCCACTGTGGCACATGAAGGGTACCAAACTTCAATTTTCCATTGAATACCATCGGCATACTGATGGTCAAACGGAAGTGGTAAATAAGAGTCTAAGAAATCTTTTACGATGTTTAGTGGGTGAAAATATCAAATCATGGGACTTGATCTTAGATACAACAGAACTTGCATTTAATAGCTCAGTCAATAAGACCACATGCATGAGTCCATTTGAAGTTGTGCATGGTTATAACTTTATAAGCCTAGGCTACCTATAGATCTCATCCCTATATATGTCACATCTAGACCTTCAGAGTCTGTAGAGTCTTTTGCACATCACATTCATGAGTTGCAAAAGAGACTAGACAAAGAATAACAACAAATAATGAAAAATACAAACCGGTAGCTGACTCTCAACAGGCTAGCCCTAATGCGTATGTGTTGGACCTTCCTGCTCATATGGGTATTAGTTCAACATTCAACGTGGAAGATCTTGTGCCTTTTCAAGACACTGCAACGCCACCTCTGAACCCTTTTCACCCCACATTCCCATCTACCAATTTACCATTGCCACTTATTGTTCAATTCCCACAACAAATACCCCCTTCACTCATATTACCAAAGAGGAAAGAAGAGATTGAAAATGTCCTAGATCACCAAGTGGTTTCCACCAGTTATGGGGGCTATCAAAAGTATCTCGTCAAGTGGAAGCATCGTCCTATTTCAGGCAGTACGTGGATCACCGAGACCGAGTTTCAGCATTTAGATCCTGATTTGCTTGATCAGTTTCACTAGCTTATCTCGCCAGAGTCGAGTTCTTCCCACCCTGCTTTGTAGTATTAAGACTGTTTTGTTTATGTTTAGTCCTCCTATAAGATTTTGGATTTGAATGAATGTTTATTCGTCTCAAGTGAGGTATAAAAAGATATTACAAGGATTTATAAAAGGTATGTACAAGGATATTGCTTAAACATAAGCCTAAATATATGTAACATAATATGTGCAAATATGGAAAGTATGAAACTAAGGAATATTGCCTAAACATAGGCCTAAGCATAAGCCTAAATATATGTAACAGAATATGTGCAAATATGAAAATATGAAACTAAGGAGGCTGCCTAACACTCCCGCGCAAACTTGACGGTCTAAGAAGGACGAGTTTGGAGCGAAGAAGCTCATAACGATTCTTGTGAAACCCCTTAGTGAAGAGATCGATAGTTTGATTGACAGAAGGAACAAACTGAACCCGATGGCTACCAGATAAAACATGTTCACGAATGAAGTGATAATCAAACCCTATGTGCTTCGTGTGAGCATGGAAAACAGGGTTGGAAGCCATGTAAGTAGTGCTGAATTTGTCACAGTAAAGCGTGACGGATGTGGAAATAGGCAAATGGAGTTCGCGAAGAAGATGCATAATCCAAACTGCCCCAGCATAAGCTTGAGCCAGTGAGCGATACTCAGACTCATCACTCGAACGAAAAACTGTAGGTTGTTTCTTGGCACTCCAAGAAATCAGATTGGGCCTCAAGAAAACATAGAAACCATAAGTGGAATGCCGAGTGTCAGGACAGCCAGCCCAGTCAGCATCAGAGAAGGCATGAAGAGTTAAGGTACCAGATGAAGGGTGAAAACCACGCCAACGTCGAGAGTGCCTTTGAGATAGCGCAGAATGCCCTTAACAACAACATCAACAAGATGAGTGGTCTGAGGAGCACTCATAAACTGAGCAACATGATGAACCGCAAAGGAAATGTCTGGACGGGTCAGAGTCAGGTACTGTATAGAACCAATTAGGCGGTGATACTCAGTGGCACTCAAGGGAGTACTGCATGGTTTGCACTCAACCATAAAGTTACGGCGCAACAGATCAATAGTATACTGAGTCTGGGATAGCTGCAGGCCTGAGCCCAGGGAGGACACCTCATGACCTAGAAAGTAGTGAAGAGGGCCAAAGTCCTTAATCTCAAACTCTGCACCAAGAGTGGAGACAAAGGAGGAGAGTAAAGACGGGGTGTTCCTAATGAGCACAATATCGTCCACATACAACAAAAGGACCCCCATCTGAGAGGAGCATATAAAGACAAAACATGGAGGGATCAGCTCGACTCTGTGTGAAGCCATATTGGACAATGAAGGAGCT
The DNA here is from genome assembly GCA_031762675.1 of Pachysandra terminalis. NCBI lineage: Eukaryota > Viridiplantae > Streptophyta > Magnoliopsida > Buxales > Buxaceae > Pachysandra > Pachysandra terminalis. Next base: position 5,539,086 of record JAUPMG010000003.1, read on the forward strand.
AAAAGGCTGAAAACGAACCCGAGGAGCCTGTCTGAGGCCATAGATAGCCTTGTAAAGCTGGCAGACATGGCTAGGAAGTTGGGGATCAAATAAAACTCGGAGGCTGAGTCACGAAAACCGTCTTTTGAAGAAATCCATGTAAGAAGGCTTTCTTGACATCTAGTTGCCACATAAACCAACCAAAAGACACTGCTAGGCTAAGAACAGTCCAGATAGTGGTAGGCTTAACCACAGGGCTAAATGTCTCATCATAATCAAGGCCATGTTGCTGATGAAAACCTTTATCCACTAAGTGAGCTTTGTAGTGTTCAATAGAACCATCTGCTAATCGCTTAACCTTGAAAACCCACTTGCAACTAACGGCGTGCTGATTCTGTGAAGGAGGAACCAAGGTCCAAGTCTGATTTTTAGAGAGAGCATTAAACTCATCAGTCATAGTAGCGTGCCATTCGGGATATCGAATAGCCTGAGAAAAGCAGGTAGGCTCCTCATTGAGAGAAGAGATCTGAGCTGCTAGGGCAGTTGGTAGGGGATAACGCACAGTGCCATTAGTGCGAACCAATGGTCTTTGTGTCCCAACATGGAGACGAGTAATCATGGGATGTATCGGAACATGAGGAGATGAAGAGGACTCGGGGTGCAAAGATCCCTGTGGGTTAGGTGGAGAGCTCGGCTCTAATTGTGAACCAGAAGCAGGCAAGGGTTTATCAGCCACAGCCCGGGTGCGACGCTGAAAGTGCCTGGGAAAGGGCTCAACAAGGTGGGAGGCAGTAATGCTAGTAGCTGATGGAGCGACGACACAAGGAACAGAATCAGCAGGAGGTTGAGAGGGCGTCTCCTGGAGAGACGGATTGCTAGTGCATGGACAAGAGTTCGCTGATGGAAGAACAGGTACAAAATTAAGATCTGAAACCACCTTAGAGCTAGAGATAGTCTGTTTGTGAGCATAGGAAAAAGCTGTCTCATCAAAGAGCACATGGCGCGATATATACACCTTGTTGGTGACTGGATCCAGACACCGATACCCCTTGTGCTGAGAGCTGTAACCTAAGAAAACACACTCAATAGTTCTTGGCAATAGTTTGTTAATAACATAAGCACTAAGGTGTGGGTAACAAGCACACCCAAAGACACGAAGATCAGTGTAATAAGGTGGACGACCAAACAGGTGGGAAAAAGGAGAGCCTCATTGGAGGACGAGAGTGGGAAGGCGGTTAATGAGATAAACTGCAATAGACACCGCTTCAACCCAGAGATTGAGCGGGACACCACTGGAAACAAGAAGGGTACGAGCCATTTCAAAGATATGGCGATGCTTGTGTTCAGCAAGATCATTTTGTTTCTGGGTGCGAGGACATGAAATATGATGGTGGATGCCAAGGTTGGTGCACAACTCAGAAAATGGAGAATTAACATATTCTTTACCCTCATCACTTTGAAAATATTTTAAATAACTGCCAAAGTGATTTTTAGTAGATGCAAGAAAGGTGTTGAAATGAAGAATCTCTGATTTTCGACGCATAGCGAAAATCCAAGTGTAGCATGTGAAATCATCAGTAAATAAGACATAATATTTAAACCAAGAGACAGATAGAAGAGGAGATTGCCAAACATTAGAATGAACCAAATCAAAAGGAGCAAAGGCACTTATTTCATTACTGATGGTAAAGGAGAGACGCGTGGACTTACCCAATGCACATCCCTTACAAAAAGATTTTTGACAGCGAAAATCAGAAGATAACAGATGATTAGAACCTAAGTAAGATAGGACTTTGTGAGATGGATGGCCTAAGCGACTGTGCCAACCGGACGAAGGCAGACTTGTAACAACAAAAGCCCGTGGAACAAGAAGAATGGAAGACATGGGATAAATACCATCCCTACAAAGGCCCTGAAACAAAAGAGCACCAGAGGTCAAGTCCAAAGTGTAAAACCTATAAGCATCAAAGGCAAGCAAGACAGGATTATCCCGAGTAAATTGTGCAAGTGAAATAAGATTCTTACACATGTCAGGAACATGATAGACATTTGTAAGTTTGAAAGAAGAACCAAGAGGAAGAGACCTGTTATCAGTGTAGGTGATAGCAAGTTGATCACCATTGCCAAGACAAACTGAGTCTGATCCAGTGTAAGGGGTACGGTTCTGGAGAGCCTGGAAATCTTCAGTCATGTGGTGGGTAGCACCAGTATCCGGATACCAATTAGGGTCATGCACAGTCATTGGCGGATAAGGAAGATAGGGCTGCTGAAATGAAGGCAGAGAGGGCTACTGTGAATAAGCCTACGACTGATAAGCTAACAGAGGAGACAGTTGAGCCAGTGGGAGACAGCAAAGGCAATATGCAGAGAATCAATAGTAGGATGGTGCGCATGCCGCTGAGGACAATAAGTTGTCGGATGTCCAGGGCCATTGCATAGCTGAAAAAAGGTACCAGGAGCAGAACCAAGAATCCCTGAAGTAACAGAACGATTGCCAGAACCACGATTATTGTTACTGTTGCGGTTTTGATTACGACTTAGGTTCTAGTTGTGTCCACCACTAGGATTAAATGATTAATGCCCTGTCCAGAGCCACAGTAGTTTCGAGAATGTGACGACCCTAAGTTCCGCTGATATTGGGTAGCCATGAGCGCTGTCTGAGTTGACTGAGAGGTAGTGGAAATCTGAGCCTCAAAGGAAAGGAGGCGAGCGCGAAGATCATGAAAGGGTGGGAGAGGGGGAAAATTCAGAATTGCAGTAACAAGCATAGCATATTTTGGTCCAAGTCCACGAAGCACAGCAGATACCAGATCAGTAGTGCTAGCAGGTTCATTAATGGCAACCAAGGAATCAGCCAAACCTTTGGCAAACTATAAATACTCAGAGACTGTTCTATTTTCTTTGCGAATAGACATGAGGGTAAACCAGATATGTGTGGCATTCACAACAGATTGCTGGGATAAATGCTGCTGAACACAGTGCAATATTTGTTGCGAGGTATTGAGACCAACAACCATAGCCAAGATAGGCTCAGAGAGAGTGGCAGTAAGAAAACTGACAAGAGTCTGGTCAGTACGATACCAAGTCAAATACTCAAGATTCGATACAAGGGGGTTATCGGAAGCAGTAGGAAGAAACTCAGAAGGCTGAGGAAAATATCCATCAATAAAGTGCCAAAAGTTTTGTTCAATTAGGAAGGGACGCATCTGCTGGCACCACAAAAGTTAGTTGAAGTCAGTCAGTTTCACTGTAACAAGATTGGTGACATGTGGGACAGAGAAAGAAGAATCACCAGAAAGAGAACCCATGGAGGATCGAGATAGAGGGGCGCGTGCAGCTGAAAAAGAAAGGGGAAAAGCAAAAAACCAAAGGGGGAAGTAGGAGAAAGAGAGCACCGACGGCGGCTAGAACATGGTCGTTAGACCCTCTGATTCCATGTAAGATTTTGGAATTTGAATGAATGTTTATTCATCTCAAGTGAGATATTAATAGATATTACAAGGATCTATAAAAGGCATGTACAAGGATATTACCTAAACATAAGCCTAAATATATGTAACGGAATATGTGCAATATGGAAAGTATGAAATTAAGGAGGCTACCTAACAACTTCTTTTAATTTGTTTAGTCACTATTCAGTCCTTTAGAACTGTTTTAAGGGCAATTTAGTCAACTTCCTATGTTAGTAGAGGTTAGACTAGGGAGTTATAAAGAGTAACTTTGTGAGGGGGGGGGGGGGGGGGGGGTGGATTTTAACTTTAACTTTATGTTACGACTAGGGTTGGTCGTCTCTTTTATTATGGGGAATTTTGCTGCTGTTTTTTGTTTTTTTACAGAATAAGATATGAATGAATGAAAACTGATTTATGGTGTTCTCCAAAGCTTGGAAACCCTAGGCTCCAACGATTGGAAGTGTGAAGCCTCTAGGAGTGATTCCTAGGCCATTTTATTTGTTTATCTACTTTTTGGTAAGCTTTATTTTAGTTAGTTTTCTGTTCTAACAACCATTCTTTTCTCTTTCTTTGAAGAAAATCAAATCTAAGGTTAGTTACTGCTGTTTTCTTCAAACCTCTTTATCTCTCTCCTTATTTTTAGTGTTTCTTCATCCTTTCTAATCTTCTACTGCAGGAGTTCTTTAGCTCTAGGGTTTTATTCAACTTCTAAACAGTTTTTATTGCTACAGTCCACTATAAATAGGGCTGAAAGCACCATACAGTGATCGCAGGCATTCTTAGGCCCTCTTGGGTCCTGCTGCACCCTTATGTTAGCTTGTTCCCTATTTTTTGTATTCTGCAGAAATTTTCCAACACTTGTAAAACCCTAATAAATCTACTAAAGTGCTAACCTGATATTGTCTTGGAGTCTAAATCTTATCTGCAAATCTTGGGTAAGGTATTTAATATTTTTATTGATTCTAGAATGAACCCTATACTAGTTAGGAAGTTCCTACTTCCATTAGATCCACTGTTCTCGAGATTGAATGATTTCTTTGCACTTCTTGATTGCGATTTCTCTTAGGAATCGACTTTTAATGCTTGATTAGAAGATTTAAGATAATCTATTGTGTGAATAGCTTGCTGGATTTATTTGAATTATTTGACTATATTCTGAAACTTGATCTCTAAGCACCATATTACACTGCTCTCATACACTCTGCATCACTAACCATTGTTCCAAAAGCCCCAGGACTGATGGAAACATATTTGGTTATGCCCTTGGCATTTAGGATCATAACACGGTACCATTTCGTTCAGGATCTCTTGTTGGAATCAAGGTTTGAGGAGTGATTTATGAGAAAGATTTGGGTTTTTCCTGTGTGCCCTATTGTTGGGCTCTATTAACCGTTTGCTTTTGGTGTTCAGACTGATCCTTGTTAAAAGTGTTTACGGGGCTGGGTTTTCTTGTGCAATCTTCACCTTTGCAGTGGAAGTGCTTTTGATTGTCTTTGCCTATGAACATAGCTCTGTTTCGAGTGAACCACATAAATCCTTCTGTTGTGGTTTGGCAATCTCTTGTTTTCTCTAGCTATCATTTCACATATTGCATATGTACGGTAGGGGCAATATTACACAAGAGGAAGGATTTGAACAAAGAAATATTGGTCTGACATTATGGCAATAATGGTTGTGGTGATTTATGCATTGTTTTTTACATGATTCATGTGAAAAATACAAATATATACACCATCTGAGATGGTATGAGAAGGCTTTAAACATACGAAGGAAGACGACGATGGTTTTCCATTGAAAAGTACCTAGTCAAGATCATCGAGAATGCCAATGCATTGCAGCAAAAATTTCGGAGAAGTGGTTGTAAAGAAGTGCAAGGAGAATAATGTGATTGGGTTGAATAATCTCACTAAGGATACTGCAATATATTGGAGGTCCTTAAAGGTAATGAATAGTGGTTTGAACCTTGATGAGTTCCAGAAAGCATTACATTGAATAAGTCCATAACTCCAGTTTACAGGGTTCCAATATTTAAGAAAGGGGACTTTGGAGAAGCTTGTGAGACTATTTTATGGACTACTTGTGAGTTGTGAGAGTGCTGTGGAGTACAAAGTTGTATCAAAATGGTCAAGATCAATTGCTTAGAATAAGAAGGATCTAGTTTACATTAATTTGGAAAAGGATATTTTTCTTTTTCTGTCAAATCTGTCTCTTTTTTTTTTGCCACCATACAATTAATGTTAGATCGCATGCAAACATAGTCAATCTCATATTCCCATTTACAGACAATAGTAAGTCTCATTTTACTAAATTTAATATGTCATTGGAGCTTATGATATCAGGAATTCAAAGTTAGAGTTTGGAAAGTTCATCAAATTTTGGGCTTGGTATGAGCCACTTATTACTAAAATTTGTTTTTCTAAGTTCTGTTTTTCCTTTACAACATATGGTATGCTTTAATTTCTACAGAAAATTATAAATCTAGAATTTATTGGTTCTTTCATTATCTATGAAATTAATTTCAAGTTAAGCAGTATCTGAAGTTTCAGCAGTTAAGATCTATTTACACCTTTTATTGTATCAGAGCTATTTAAAAAACTATGTTGGATATCAAATCCTATGCTGAAAAGTTACTGATGGAGTTATTTCCTAGCTTAAATGATATGACTTCGGATTTCTGGCTAATTGACAAAGGATAACCAACATTTAGGGTCCGTATAAACCATGAATGTGTCAGAGGTCTGAGTTCCCATTCCCAATTCAACAAAGAAAATATTATTAGGAAACCTAATTGTTATATTGGTTGATATTAAAACTAAAGTAAGTCAATAATTTCATTTAAAAACTAATGCGCCACATATGACAATGTAAAGCACAATGAAACCTCTAACATTATGTCAACCCTATATTATAAGGCTCATATATAAAACATTAGCAGAACAGGTAAAAAAAAGTCAGTTAGTATTGAAAATATAAACCAGTCATTGGGTTCAATAGATTACCATCAGAATGAGATCATATCTATGGCAATGAACTGCTTGCACAGCTTCTACTCCATTATTCACAACATCTATGTTATGACCTAGCTGCTTCATCATTGACTGTGTCACCATTACGTTAACCTTGTTATCCTCTACGAGAAGGATTTTTGGTTTTGAGATGGATTCGGGTGCTTCTGGACTGATGCTAGACATGCGCTGGAAGCTTCCATTAGATTCCTCATGATCCTGCCTCTGACTTGTATCCTGGACTTTGGTAGTCTCGGCCATTATATCCACTTGAATGTATGCATTTTCACAATGGATTGAATCCATACCAGAATTCATGAATTGGCCATTTGTATCATCTTGATACTCTCTTCTTGTAAAAACAGCATTCCTTTTACCAGGGTCTACATCCTGCCTTAATGAACTTTCAGTTTCAGATAGTGTCTCTGAAACATCAGCCACTGAACAGGCATCCTCATGTGAAACTGTCTCTCTTGATGTGCAGTTATTAGACGGGAATGAATAGCACTCCTCAGATAAACCATTCAACTTATACTCAATATTGTTTGGTGAAACTTTTTGCATCCGGCTAGATCCAACAGATGAAAATAGAGAACCCAATGTGCGTGGTTGAAAGAGAAAGTAGCCAACATTCATATCATCACTGTTCACATCAGTTTCAGATTCATTGTCGTCCATATCTGAGAGTTCATCAGAATCATTCAAATGATCCCGTGTGGGGGAAACCTTATAAGGCAGAATAAATGTAAATGTTGAACCACAATGTTCTCGGCTTGACACAGTAAGACGACCCCCCATTAACTCTACCTGTCTCAAATGCACAGGAATGGTTAGAAATGTACTAAAAGCCTTCAGTGTCATTAAGAATATTAGTTCTTATCTGCCCACATACACAAGCGCGCGCGCACACATACACAAAATCATAGATTAAGATTTGCACAAAGTTGACGTAAATTTACAATTCTGGTCCATGTTCCCACTTTAGCATGTTCAGAAGTCACATTTACAATGAAGTATTATTACAAAACAATCAGTGATCTACCAGCAGCAGCAGTAAGGATTATTAATCTTCAAGAACATTAATTATGCTTTGAATTATGTCTGCAATGATAAATCATGTAAAATTTGACAGATAAAGCAACCCAATAGCATCCATATGGTATGGTTGCTTCATACGGTGAAACTAGAAGGACAAGACACGTTTTTTGACTTTCAGCTATGGTGACTTGTCCTGCAAAAGTGAATGATGTCCCCATCTGGAGTCGGGGAAAGGGAAGAGGGGATAAGGACGGAGGAGAAAATGATATGTTTAATATTCATAATCTTCTAAATTTGGAGTGGTCTGAACAGATCAGCTAGTGCTCTTAAGAAAATCCTGAAGGTCAAAACATCCCCATGTACAAGTAAAGTAAGAGAATCCAAGTGCTCCAGGTTAATTTTTTTTAATGAGGTTAAGTGTAGTAGTTATAATTCATGACAGTTTTTCCCCCCAATAAAAACATTGAAGATAATCCATGGGGAAGTCTGATCACTCTGTACAAAGTTGTTATGCAGAGAGCTCCTGTTGAACCTGAAATAGACTAAACAAGTGAGTTGTTAATAGTCAGCATCCCCCTTTCAACCCTTGCATAGATTTAACAGTATCCAAGGGAAATAGACCATGCTGCTTTGGAACTTGTTGGAACATGGTTTTGAGTCTTTTGACACACCACTTAGGTGCCATATCAGCATCTAAATGTCATATATTGCCTAGCCAACAATCTTAGTTGACACTACGTCACACCCGGGGTGTTGGAGGTTTGGTGGCCAAAGAGAGCAGATGGGCACAGCTTTTGAGGGGTTGAAAGAAAACCCTGGGATGGGCTATTGTAGCATTTGCTAGAATCTGCAAGAAGTCTATTTAATCAGTAAGAGATTTTGGATACTCTGGTTGGTCTTAGGATTATCACACAGCAAGAGATAAGAGACAAGTCATCCTTACAGACCAACAGAATGCAATTTGGGGAAAAATAAATTCACTAGAGCTCTGTTTGGTTTCTGGGAAGGTTGTGCAGGGATGGAATATGCAGGAAGTTAAAGGAAAAATAAATAAAATAATGGAGTGGATTGTCTCTCCTGTGCTTCTGATGGCTCTTGGAGGCTTATGCATCTTTTTAGATTGGCCTAATCCTTCATATATCAGGCTATACATGGGATGAACATCTCAGTCACTCATGTATCATGTTTGGGTAATGATATAGCTAACAGGCTAGCCAGAGATGGCATGGGGAGAGAGGCTTCCTTTTCGGGGTACCCATAGAGAATATGTTAAAAGGTGCGGAAGAATGATTGGTGTGTGTGGGTTTGTTGAGTATTGTATATGGGTAGCCTTGTTTTTTGTTCACCTTCTCACTCCTTGGCATATTTTCCTTTACATATATATTATCTTGTCATTATTCATTAAAAAAAAAGGAAATAAAGGAAAAGGAAAATTACTTTCCAGCATGTTGCTTGGTTGTATAGAAAAAGTTTGGAATGAAGCTATAGAAAGAGGGATAAAATATTCACATAAAAGAGTATAAAATTAGAGAAATTTTCAAAGTATTTCTTTCTCATTTACGCACGAAGATTTGAGGGTAGAAAAAGAGCCTCTTCTTCTCCTGGATTATATTCCACATCCCACAATATCCACTTACAGACACACACACACACACACACACACACACACACACACACACAGAGAGAGAGAGAGA
>JAUPMG010000003.1:5554639-5565787 GCA_031762675.1 Pachysandra terminalis
TTTGCCACGCCCCACAATATCCACTTACAGACACACACACCCACACACAGGGAGCGAGAGAGAGAGAGAGAGAGAGAGAGAGAGAGAGAGAGAGAGAGAGAGAGAGAGAATTGAGTTCTCTTCATATTCCTCCATCTTCTTGCTAACTAAACAGATCCTAGAAGAGGACTGATGGTAGGGAGCCTCAATCAAGATAGAGATTTTCTTTTGACTTGCCATTTGATAGCTAATACATGTCATAACTTCATACTCCTTCATCTTCTTGGTAACTGAACAGATCCTAGAAGAGGACTGATGGTAGGGAGCCTCAATCAAGATAGGAAATTGTTTTTGAGTTGCCATTTGTTAGCTAATATATGTCATATTTGCGTACAGAACTTACACGATATTATGATTAATTTGCCATTGTTAAATACGGTAAATGAATACTTACCAGGGTGTAAGACATTCAAACAAGAGCATGTGAAAAATCATAAAAATTATTTTAAACTTTTTCCCAATTTTTTTTTTTTTTCACATGTCCAGTTTTCTCAAAAGCTACTTGAAGAAAAAAATGTTCTACAGGTAGAACTTTCCTACTCCCATCTGAGTCTTAAGTTTTTTATAAGTCATAACTGATCAACTCTGAAGCCTTCTTGGGACTACACTAGACTATGCGAATAGAAGGTTTGTATAGTCGTGACAAAAGTTATTACATAGGTTAAAATTAACAATTGTGATCTGTAAATAAGTTGCACATTTTTCAGTAAAAAATACGAAAGCAACGATATTTCAGAAGAATCAGAACTTCTTTTTTCATCATCAGCTAGGTGTAGTTACTGTTATTTTATTTGTTATAATTTGTAATAATAGAACTTTTGCAGCTATTAAATTTATTGAAAGTCGTCTGTATGACCTATTCTTTGATCAATAAATTTTTTTGAGCTTCACTTCCCATAACCAAAAACTGTTGTCACAGTAAAATGCAATACGTAAGCACAATAAGAAAAGGTATAGAGTAACAGAGGTGGAAATGAGAGTTTACCAGCTGTTTGCAAATTGCCAGGCCAAGACCTGTTCCCCCATATTTTCGAGCATGGTCTGTACTGACTTGCATGTACTTTTTAAATAGTGTAGGTAAAGCATTTTCTGTTACATGAATATAATGTGTATTCAGGATTAAATAAATACTGAGCAAGAAAACTAAACAAATAATTCAAGAAAATAAATATTTGGAAAGAGATCATCAAGATTTAACATTCATGAATCAACATGTTGCAGAACAAAGACAAACTGCATAACTTACAACATACCTGGTATTCCAATTCCTGTGTCATATACATCACAACGTATCCATACTGTTCTGTCATGTGAGAAAGGGTGCTTCTCTTTATCTCCAGCTGCTGAGGCTTCGTTCTTAAATGGTGCTCCACATCCATCATTAAGTGTATGATTTTGGTCAAGACCCTTCCATGTCTGACAGAGCAAACTTTTTTGATCACATCTGTTTTGAGATGCTGAAGAAAAGTTCCCTTCTTTCAGTATATTTGTTGAAACTGCAGATTGATAAGTAGCTTGTTTTTTATGGCACCCTTCTCCATGACCATAGTACGGCTCAGGTACTACATAAAGATTTATCCCAACCTTCCCTTCATGTGTGAATTTGATGGCATTGCTGTATAGAGAAGTTACTCATTTGAACCCCACCCAAACAAGTAAAACAAATGCTAGAGGAAGGAGAAGGATAAAAATTTAATGCATTAACATACTGAGTTGTTTAGCTTCCTTTAATGGTGATGTTCATGAATGAAGTTGCGAAATATAAGTATAATTCATTAATCTATGCGGATGATTGTACACTTTCTTCTAAATTTCTTTTTATAATTTATATTCTGATAATAAAAATATTTATCTTGATCTATACATTCTTAGTTTGAGGAAGGAGTAGAGAAGATTAAGTGTTTCAAATGAGAGAGAGAGAGAGAGAGAGAGAGAGAGAGAGAGAGAGAGAGAGCTTGTCTTGTTTCTCGCTCCTATTCTTTATATATGTACAAAATTACCCTTAAAAAGAAAAGAATTAATAGGAATCCAACAATAACGACAATGACATAAATGCCCCTCTCAATACTACCCCTTAAGTTGGAGCAAAGACGTTCATCATGCTTAACTTGTTTATGATTTTTGACAGTTGAGCCAGAGACTCCCTTTATAAGGACATTAGCTAATTGAAGTTCAGTTGTGATGTAAGGAATATAAGTTTGAACTGCTCGTAGCTTGTTCTTGATAAAATGACAGTCTACATATGCTGTACCAGGTTATGACCTGCCCAGAGACTCCCTCTATATATGCTTCTTGCAGTCATGCTGTACCAGGTTATGAAAATTACTTATAGCAGTTTTATTTTTTGCAATATAAGTTCGTTGGTTCATAAGCACAAAAACTCGCTCCAAAAGTAAAAGTGCAAGCCATAATAGTTTGCACACCATGTGATCCTATTCTGCCTCTGCACTGGATCCAGTGATTACTGGTTATTTCTTATTCCTCCAAGTGACAATGTTACCTCCCACAATATTACGGTAACCTGATGTAGATCGGCAACCAGTAAGTGAATCCTGCCCAATCAGCATCTGTAAAGGCCCCAATCTTCAAATACTCATGTCTTGAACACAAAACCCCTTTTACCAGAAGAGGACCTGAGATACCTCAAAACCTTGTGAGCTGTCTCAAGATGAGTAATCTTGGTGAGTGCATAAGCTGAGTGACGATGCTTACAGCATAAGCAATATTAGGATGAGTGAGGGGCAACAAGATCAACAGACCTACAATACGCTGAAATCGACATCAATAAGAGGACATCCTCATCATTTAACCGGTGGTTCATCTCAATAGGAGTTTCAGTAGGTTTGGCTCCAAATTTTCCAGTTTCTTTTAATAGATATACAATGTACTTCCATTGAGAAATGAAGAATCTCTTTTTTGTAGTAATTTCAATCATCTCTAAATGCTGGATGCTTATCCATGTTGTTGCGTGTTGAACATGGTAATAGGGTTCAGTTGAAGGGTCTGCATCTTGTATCTCTAAGGTTTCTTTCTCTTTTTTAGTCAATGGGAGTGTACACGAACATTTCGAGTCTTCCAGAGGGCTTAGACAAGGAGATCATCTTTCCCCTTTCCTCTTTACTTTGGTGGGTGATGTGCTTAGTAGATTTTTTTATTTAGCCGAAGACATGGGGTCATCAAGGGTTTTCTTGTGGGTAGAGATTCGGTTCAGGTGTCTCATCTCCAATATGCGGACGATACGATTGTTTTTTTGAAGCCGTGGAGGAGTAGGCTTATTGGGTGAAGTCTATTCTGAGATGTTTTGAGATGATCTCTGGTCTCAAAATTAATTTGGAGAAATCCACCATTTCAGGTTTTCATTTGGAGCATAATAGACTTCAGCAATTTGCTGATGTTTTGGGTTGCGGGGTGGTGGGTTTGCCTATTAGGTACCTCGGCTTACCATTGGGGGATTCTCCTAGGACCTGGTCTTTTTGGTCTCCCATCATTGATAGACTGGATAAACGTCTAGCTACTTGGAAGAGAAATTATCTGTCATTGGGGGGTCGTGTAGCTCTTATTCAATCCGCCTTGGCCAATCTACCAATTTATTTCCTTTCCCTCTTTCGGGCTCCGGTGAAAGTCATCAAAGCCTTCGAAAAAATTCAAAGAGATTTTTTGTGGGAAGGGGGTGGGAATCAGAAGAATGATCATCTAGTCAATTGGGAGATGGTGTGTAGGAACAAAACAGTTGGCGGTCTTAATTTGGGCAATATTCGAACTCGGAATTCGGCATTGCTCTGAAAATGGCTTTGGCGTTTTTACACTGATACAAATGCCCTATGGTTCAAGATAATCGTCAGCAAATATGGAAGCGGGGCTAATTTTGGGGAAATTTGTCAAAACTCTAGAACTTTTAGTCATAGTCCTTGGAAGGCCATATTTGCTCTTGCGTCCTCTTTCTATCCTTTGCTTAGATTCGGGGTGGGTAATGGTGCACAAGTTAGGTTTTGGCACGATCTGTGGTGGGGTGACTCCATTCTTAAATTCAGGTTTCCTAGGTTGTTCCTTGTAACACGTTATAAATTTTCAATAGTATCCGATGTTCTTTCATGGGACTCCTCTGGGCTTGCGTGGAACCTTGAATTTAGAAGGGATCTTAGAGATGTCGAACTGGGGGAATTAGCGTCTTTTTTTTATACTTTAAATTTTTCTTCATCAATCCCACCATATCGGATGTTAGAATTTGATCCTTGGAACCTAACGGGATTTTTTATACCAAATCTTTTTTTTTTCGCTTTCTTGGTAGTGAAAATAATATTGTTCCACCTTCTTTCCCTCCTTTGAGGTTGTGGAAACCTAAAGTTCCTCCTAGAGTTAGGATTTTTGTTTGGACGCTGTCCTCTATAGGATCAATACGGGTGACTTATCACAAAAAAGGAGGGGAAATATGGCTTTATCTCCTAACATCTGTTTCATGTGTAGGAACCATAGGGAATCTGTTAATCATTTGTTTTTACACTGTTCCTTTGCCAGACAGATATGGATGCATTTTCTTCACGTCATGGACATGGCTTGGGTGTTACCAGATACCATTGTTGATCTTCTATCACAATGGAGATTCCGGGGGGATGATCCAGCGTGGAAAGTTGCTATTGGACTCTTTCTTTTTTGAGATCTTATGGTCCATATGGGGGGAGAGAAATAGGCGTATTTTTAGGATGTACAGTTACCTGTTTCTCAGATTATCAATGGTATTTCTCGGATGGTAGCTTCATGGATGGACGTTTGGTCGGAGTTTAAAGATATATGCATGGACTCAATTATTAGAGACTGGAATACGTTACTATTCACTTCGGTGAGCAGATTACATCCTAATTCGGTTTGGATAGCTCCGGCCAATGGGATCGTCAAACTTAATTTTGATGGATCTTCTTTGGGTAATCCAGGCCCTTCTGGTGTTGGAGGAGTTTTCAGGCGATCTGATGAAGTAGTTTTCCATGCTTATTCTGGTCCGATTGGAGAAACGGACTCGATGACCGCTGAAATCAGTGCTTTGATTGCGGGTTTGAAAGAGGCAAAGAAAATGAATCTGGAGACCACTCAGGTTGAAGGGGATTCATATTCAATTATTTCATGGATGTCAGCAAATGCTGATTTTCCTTGGTGTTATGCGCCTTTTGTTCGGATGGCAAGATTTATGTGTCAAGGATTAAGAATATCTTTCATTCATGTTCTCAGATCTGCCAACTCTGAGGCAGGCGACTGGCTCGAACTGGGGTTACGAGAACCAAGTTTGCTTCGGGATCTCCTAGTGAGAATACATGGGATGATGTGACATAGAGGAGTCTATACTTTGGTATAGGGTAGTGCTTCGTGCCTTCTTTCTTTCCTTTTTCTAATCAAATTTCATGATTATTTTACACAGTTTTTGTACGTACTCCTATTTGATGATTAATAAAATTGTTGTTAATTATAAAAAAAAAAAAAATAGTTAAGATCGTCTTACAACTAATTTAAGAAGAATCATGAGTTCCAGTAGTTCATACCTGATCAGATTAGTAAGAATTTGCCGAATTCTTAGAACATCACCGATGACCTAAATTGGGGATATCATATAAAACAATTAACAACTTGGAAAGATAATAGGGAAACTAAAACAGAAGTTTCTTGGTGTTCAATAATGCTTTCAATACAATACAAACAGTTGAATGTGATTAGAAATGTACAGAAGACCATATGATAAACCTCTGTGGTTCAGAAAAATGAATTATCTAATTAATGATACATAGCAGCAATATGGATTTCTAATACATCAAAGTAGTATGCTAAAAACAGTCAAACACAAGACATAATTTCCAGCAGAAGTGCAAAAGGTAATAAGAAAATATAACTTATGTGCAGGCTCATCAAATCATCAATAATCATAGTGATACAAATATTTAAGAATCCGGATTTTAATTCTGGAATATTATCAAAAAATGATCTAGTGGCATCATAAAAGAAACTCCAAGCATCCAACCAAAGGAACAAAGGAAGTTTTGGAGATCTTTAATTGTTGGCTGGCAGGTCCTGTTAATATAAGAGGAGGAAATATTTTGTGGGATATTCCTTGTGTGGTTTGCTGGAGTTTATGAAAAAGAACGGAACAGGAGAATAGTTGAAGCAAAGAAAAGTCATTGTTTCATTTTGTAAAGACATGGTGTGATTGTTATCATTGTATTCTCTAACTCGATGGGTTTCCAAATGGCTTCATTCTTTACACCATTAGAAGCTTATTCCACTAACTATCCAAAACGACCAATATTATGCAATTACAATATGATTTTATCACTTCTGTCCAAAAGGTGAATTTGGAAGAAGATCCATCCCAGGATAGTGTTTCAATTCCAATTTAGTTCTGATTAATAGAAAGTTTAGGAGTGCTATATTTATTGATCTAGTTGGATTTGATCTGACTGACTTCACTTGAGTCCAAGTACGAAAAATTTTAGTGGATTTCATTACAAATTTGAATTACAATCCAATTAGGAGTTTAAATTTTGTTTAGTAAAGGTCCATAAAAGAGAGAATACCTTCTGTAAATTGAAAGATTTAAAGATGAATAACGCTTTCTTCAGAAGCTGTGATGGTTGTTCAAGAGGTGACACATCTAGCTTGATTGGTGTAACTCTACTCACTGAGATTAGGCATCTAAAGTGCGATTTGGAGACCCTAATACTGGACTGTAAGACACAGTCCATCACCAATTACTACCTTTCTTATTTGGGTTATGTCCTAATTATTAGATTAACATCCATTCGAGTAAAATTTCCTTCCCACAATCAGCACCTAAATGTTATGTTCCCTTCTAGTAAAGTTAAAAACACCAGCCATTTCTCTTCTGTCCTACATCAATGTTGTTATATAAGATTTATGTGGAATTTCAACATATTTTAGTTTTATAATTTAATGGATATTATTTATACATTGTATTTACCTTTTAAGGGAAAAATTATTGAATCCTGCACTAGAATCCATCTGCTTATGACTTTCTAATGTGATGTCGTGGACAACACTACCCACATATGATCACTAAGTCAAAAGAGTAAGGCCAAAAACCTGGCATGTAACTGATCAGAAAGTGTCATTTAATTGGGGTGGAGTGGGAGAAGGAAAGGACATGTCCATTGCGCCATATCAAGTGCATGAAACCCATGTCATATACAACTTGAGGGTCAAATTAATTGTGTCAAATGGTGAAAGCTTTCACCTCCACAGGAACATCATCTGCTACATGTCCTTCCAACGTCAGTATCTTTTGCAATGATGCTGCAGCAGTCTGGAGTACATGTTTTACTACCTCTCTGGGTCGAAATTTAGTAGCTTCCAACTTCATAACTCCTAAAGAAAAAAACAAGAAAGTATAAAAGCCATAGTTAAATCACCACACATAGTTGCACAAGGAGTCAAGTCAACTGGGAAGTGATCCAGTTTTCTGCTTTATCTGCAGATTCTAAAAGAATCTTAAGAACTTGTAAATACCAGACAGCAGAAAGTGGAAAACAAGTTATAACTAAAAATAAATAGTATATCTAGATGTCAAACGTTTTCTACTGTAAAACCAAAGAAACTTTGTTTAACCTAAATAGCTACTAGTGTTTGTTTGATGATATAAAAAAGAAGCAGATACCACACAAAATAAGTAACTAAAAGCAAGTTACTTCTAAATGTAGTGAAAACTGCCAGTCATTAACTGTGATATTTATCTTCAAGTAGCTTAAGACTTCCTTTGTCTTGTGGCTGCAGTTTCTTTCTCCACTCAAAAATCTTTAGATATTAGCTATTTTCCTAGATTTCTAGCTCCTTTTCACATATTCAATTTTAAATTTGAGAAATTCCTTACAAATTATCCAGGTGAATTCAAACATGTAAAAGAACATTGCCCTACAGCAAGCTTTTTATACTTGTTTCCAACTTTTCTTTGTTTCCTCCCCCCCTCCAAAAAAAAAAAAAAAAAGTTTGCAGGGAAGCTTTAAATTTTAAATTCCTGAAATAGGTCTTCACATTAGAACTTGCTCCATTTTGTTTTTGTGAAGTGATTTTGTTAAGCACAAAAGAAAGCTCCGCATAGAAGCATGTTAAGCAGTTTCATTTGATTTTAAAGAATCCATCTTTTTTAACAGAATTAAGAGAAATAAGTTGAAATATAAAAAGTTAGAGACAAATTCCATACCTGACTCAACCTTGGAAAGGTCAAGGATGTCATTAATCAACTGCAGGACAAGATCCCCTGAAGATAGCATGACCTCCAACAGATGTCGTTGCTCCTGATCAAGTTTTGTGGTGGAAAGAATCTCAGCCATACTTACAACACCACTGAGAGGAGATCTTATCTCATGTGACATAGTTGCTAACATTTGTTTTGCTCGCATTGTTTCCTCTGCAAGATTATATAACCATAATAAGTGAATATGATTCTACCTTAACTCCAAAATCATATTTATGCAAACAGTATACCTACTAATAGGTTAGTAAGTACAGAAACCTGTTATATGAATTGTTTTATTTAGTTCTGTTTCCTTGGCTTTTTGTACGGCTATTTCCTCTCGTAGCTTTGCCATTTTTTCTCTTTTTATCACCTGTGGTGAAACAAGGAACATAATACAGCATATGTCATTATGGTAAAAATAACCTTGCATGGCAATGAAAAGGGAAAAAAATAAATGGTAGAAGAGAAAAAAATAAAAGAAGCTACTTAAAGAAGAAAAAGTACGACGTAAAACAAAAAGTGTTATGTAAAACATGTTTAACTAGTTTTATTGATACATGTATTTATAGAATTTGAACAATTATGATCAAAATTTCTCATTCAGCAGTTCTGTCGCATGCTAGTGGAAAAAAAGGTGATATACAAGAGAGAGCCTTAATTGTTTGTTTCAAAGGTAGATACAAATATGTAGTAACACAAGGTACTAGTTACTATAGTGTAAGTTCACTTATATGTAGAAGCTTATTATCTTCCCATATCTTCTGAAATAGTTGGCACAAGAACCTAATGACTTACAAGAGACAAACTGCAATTATACAGCAATTTATAAACAATATAACTGGCAAATAAACAAATCTTCCCCACGCAATAGGTTGTCAAAATTTGAAACAAGTAAAAAGTATAGAGCACTACTTTTGTAGTGTATATTGAAAAGATATAATACCTGATCGGTTATATCCATTCCCATATAATTCACACCAATAGTGTCTCCTGCTTTGCTAAAAACAGGTTCCACATATATCAAAAATGTTTTCGACCCAAATAATTCCGTCTCGAATGTAATCTCCCTCTTTGCAGGTAATCCTCGTTCCATGACTTCTTTCTTGAAGTCCTGAGATTCCTTTACACCAGCACCACTAAATATCTCCAAATCCGTTTTTCCTATAATGTCCTGAAAAATCAATGAGGAAAAATGTCATACTGTCTGTGACAACAAATTAAGTAGTACACTTCATATATGAGCAAAAGTTTCCGTATTGTAAAGGAAAAAAGAACGGCTTCGAGTTTCACGAAAAACATAACCATGTTTAAGCTTGAACAATTGAACTTCATGAAAGCAGTTTCCAATCAATTACCTCCTCTTGCAAACTTGGGAAATGGTTATATATGAAACGGTACCGCAACTCTTTGTCCTGAAACAAAACTATGAATAAATCAATCATTTTTTACTGGAAAGTGGCTTCCATAAACCAAAGAAAAAAACATAATTAGGAGAAAAAAGAGCACTTTGGCTTAGAGACATCACTAAAACACGACAGAAAAGAAATTCTGTATGCAGTTAGACTTACAAAAGGAACAGGTTTCCTGCATCAATATGGAAATTGCTGGGGTAGAGATTCATAAGTACATAATTTCAAGTTCCTATAGTAGTGTGACCATGTTCAGCTGCACCTTCTAACATAGTTTAGTGATAAACATTACCTCCGCAAAATCTTAAAAGGCAGGCATTAACTGATAACGATTTTTCTTTGAAACCTATGTATAGGATAAGGCGAAAGGTATTCTTGTCTGCTTCACCAGGTTTAGTCACCTGATGAAACATGGATTTATCGGGCACATGAAGCAATGATGTGACCAATCCGGACCATCCACCTAACAGGGGACCCTCTGGATAGGCCACATGGACAATATTTCAACCAACATAAGCCCACTAATACTTTCATGATATATTTTATTATGTTTAATTACAGTAGATATTTTCAAAGTTCTGCACAAGAAACATGTAGATTTATGAAACCCCTTTTTTCCATGTGGAAAATATTTTTGGGGCTAAGACTTAATGAGTTGGGGTCGACTGGAAGGAATGTGTATAAATGGGGTTCTCCCAATAAGCTGCCACATGTGAAATCAATATCTCACCATGTTTTTAACTCTGGTGCATTTCACCAGACAAGCCAACCTCATAAAATAAATATAATCCAATTCCTGAAATTTTACAAGTGGTTCAGGGGAATGTGAAATATAGAGGCCCAAAATATGTAGCCAACCAGTAAGGTAAAAGAAACTGCTGGATGTCTCACATAAAATAGTCCCTCAGAAAGAGTAATCATCGGATGAGTATGGCATGCCTCAAAGACACCCTTTGCAGTACTGTTAGATTGGTCATGTAGATCAACAATTTGTTAAGCATCATTGTGATCTAGTGTCTTAATTGTACAAAAGAGAAAAATAAATATACATAGGAACTCAGAGATGATAATCATGAGAGGTGAAGGATAGAAATGAAATAAAATTGATTACAAGGGCATTTGCAGGAAACTTCCCAATTTGTTATTATCAGATTAAAAATCTCAGTGTATGTAACTCAGGAAGCCATTAAATATCACCTGTTGTATATACTTTGTTATGTTTAAAGGAGTTTATTTTCACTTATACGAAATAGTTTATTAAAATTTTAAAACTATAACACTCATTTAAGATTTAGAACCACTTCTTTATGGCTTTTTTTATTAACAGAAAAGCTTCATGTGAGCGTTTTGGGGACCTAAGACAGCTGATAGGATTTCACTGGGAAGAGTGTAGCAAGAGAACTGAGTAAATTCAGATTCTCAATTTGGTTTCAATAAGAAGAGAGAGAGAGAGAGAGAGAGAGAGAGAGA
>JAUPMG010000003.1:5593447-5610656 GCA_031762675.1 Pachysandra terminalis
TACCTTTGTCGATGATTATTCTCGAATAACTTGGCTTTACTTAATGAAAAATCATTCCGAATTATTTTCTATCTTTTGTGCAAAAATTAAAACTCAATTTGATTGCTCTATTCATATCCTTCGAAGTGATAATGTACGGGAATGTGTCTCTGATCCTTGCAGCACTTATATGACACACTCTGGCATGCTCCATCAGTCTTCCTGTGTTCACACACCACAAAAAATGGTGTTGCAGGGAGAAAGAATAGACATTTGTTAGAAGTCACACGCACCTTGTTGTTTGAAATGTGTGTCTCAAATTTTTTTTGGGGGGATGCTGTCCTTACTGCCTGTCATTTAATTAACCGTATGCCATCTTCTATTCTTAGTAGACACACCTCATTCTACTATATTTCCTACTGAGTCACTCTTCCCGGTGGTTCCTTATGTTTTTGGGTGTGTATGCTTTGTCCATCAGTTGTTCCCGTGCATTGACAAATTCGGTCCTCGGTCCATTCGGTGCATTTTCTTGGGATACTCTAGGACCCAAAAAGGGTACCGATGTTACAGTCCTTCCTCCACTAATATTTTGTATCCACCGATGTCACATTCTTTGAGTCTACCCCTTTTATTTTGAGTCACATTCTGCTACTGATCCTGATTTTATGCTACATGTACCTCTTCTCGTCCCATTTGTCCCCATTATAGCTCCATCTATCCCTGATGTTTCAACCCGTTTGTCTCGACCTGATTTGCAGTTTTATACTCGTCGCTCTCCCCCAGAGATTATACCGGACTCCGCTGTTCCGCCACTGCCTTCCACGTCTTCAGCTCTGCCATCCTCTCCTCCAGAGCAAACAGATTTAGACCTTTTGATTGCTCTCCGGAAGGGTAAACGTTCTTGTACTACTTCTCATCCCATTTCTAACTTTGTCTCTTATGATAATTTATCTCCCATTTTTTCTTCCTTTATTGCATCTGTGTCTGCCATTTCTATTCTTAAGTCTGTTTCAGAGGCACTTTCCCATTCTGGTTGGAACCGAGCCATGCAAAATGAAATGATTGCTCTAAAGGACACTGGTACTTGGGACTTGGTCTCTTTTCCGCAGGGAAAGTCAGTTGTTGGGTGTCGTTGGGTGTATGCAGTTAAAGTTCATCCCAATGGCACATTGGATCGGTTAAAGGCAAGACTTGTAGCAAAAGGCTATGCTCAAGTCTATGGCCTTGATTATTCAGAGACTTTTTCACCGGTGGCTAAGATTGCTTCTGTCCGTCTATTCATCTCACTGGCCCTTACATCAATTGGATGTTAAGAACACGTTTCTTAATTGCACTCTACTAGAGGAGGTTTACATGGAGCAACCACCAGGATTTGTTGCTCAGGGGGAGTCTAGTAGTCTGGTTTGCAAGTTAAGAAAATATCTCTATGGTTTGAAACAGTCGCTTCGCGCTTGATTTGGCAGGTTCAGTGATGTGATAGCAGAATTCGGCCTTTAGAGAAGTGGTGTTGACCATTCGGTTTTCTATAGACACACTACACCGGGTAAGATTCAGTTAATTGTCTATGTTGATGATATTGTTATACCTGGTGACGATTCTAGGGGCATTCAGGAGTTAAAATCCTGTTTACAAATTAAATTTCAAACCAAAGATTTGGGACATCTTAGATACTTCTTAGGAATTGAAGTGAAGTGGCTAGATCTAGTGAAGGGATTTGCTTATCTCCGAGGAAATATGTTCTAGACTTGTTGAATGAGTCAGGAATGTTACCCCAACTCCAAATTATTGCTAGATCAAGGGTAACTATTTGATGATCCAGGACAATACAGGCGTCTAGTTGGGAAGCTTAATTACCAAACTATCATCAGGCCTGATGTTGCCTTTGCAGTTAATGTGGTTAGCCAATTTATGGATTCTCCTCGGACTACACATTGGGATGCAGTGATACGTATTCTGAGATATCTCAAGGGGGCTCCGGGCCGTGGTTTATCGTATAAGGGTCATGGTCACATACGTGTTGAAAGCTACACTAATGCAGATTGGGCTGGATCTACTGGTGATAGGAGATCTACTACAGGCTACTATGTTCTTGTTGGAGGTAATCTTGTGTCATGGAAGAGCAAGAAGCAAATAGTTGCCAGATCTAGTGCTGAATTAGAGTACAGGGCGATGGCACATACTACATGGGAGTTAGTATGGATGAAACACTTGCTAGAAGAACTTGGGTTTACTCAGTCCAATCCTATGAACCGTTTTTGTGACAACCAGGCAGCTGTTCACATTGCTTCCAATCCAGTGTTCCATGAGAGGACAAAACACATTGAGGTTGACTACCACTTTTTCTATGAGAAGGTCCTACGGAAAGTGATTAATACAGTTCATGTAAAATCTGCAAACCAATTAGCAGATTTGTTTACTAAAGCATTGGGTGGGACTCGTGTGAAATATATTTGTGACAAGCTGGGTGCATATGATATGTATGCTCCAGCTTGAGGGGGAGTGTTAAAGGATAAATATGTACATCTGTAAAGCGTCTATATGGTTGTCCCACATTGGTTAAGTGCTAACCTATAAATAGGCTCCTTTTATTCTTTATTCAACAAAAAAGCTGAATATAATTATTCATTCTTCATCTTTACAATGCCAATAACATACGTCCATCTAATTATGAGGACAAATGTTATTGATTTGGCATGATAGGACATTGGTCATGTACCTGTCGTATTCTCAAAAATTTAGTTGATCTTTATCAAGCATCAATCAAAGCAAAAAAGAAGCAGGATATAACTCATATGGACGTCCTGATTTTTTCAAAGATTCAAATACTAACATGACTGAGGAAATGGAGTAAAAGAAAAACTTACCATATGTAAAGTGAAGCAACATGAACTCTTTTATCTTTTTATTTTTACAATGAATTTTTGCTGTTGTTGTTTTGTTTATTTTTATTTCTCTGTTTAAATTTGGGATTTGTAAACAGTATTAATGCACTATTTATTTTTATTCTCACCTCGAAGGGATGAAAATTATGATGCATCACAACAATGATCAAAAAGACATTCACACATATGAGGATGTCATATGTCTAGCAGACTGTGCAAACAACCCACACAATACTTCGCGACTGGAAGTATTTTTTGAAGTTCACATTAACCGAAGCTAATGTCCATATCATATCAGGCACTACAAACCTGATAGAAGGCTCTGGAATAGCCAATATCGTATTACCAAACGGAACGACTTTCCATATTGATGAGGCTTATATTCAACTAGATCCAGAAAAAATCTACTTAGTTTTAAGGATATTCGCCGAAATGGATATCATGTTGAAACTATAAGCAAAAATAATGCAATAAATTTATGAATTACTTCTATAGTCTTTGGCTAGAAGTGCATATTAGAACGGCTTCCTTCTCTTTCATCTGGATTATATCATACAACCATAAGGACCCTAAAAGCATATGTTGTGCAAACGAGAAGTTTTCAAGTACAAGTGTATTTATGCTTTGGCATGATTGTCTTCCTCATCCCAAAACTACGATGATGCGTCGGATTATTAAAAACTCAAAAGGACATTCACTATCAAGCCAGAAGATTCTAGCCTCAGCTGATCATTTGTGTACAGCTTGCTCCCAAGGCAAGCTTATCGTTAGACCATTCACCACAAAAATTGCCGTTGAATCTCTCACCTCCTTGCAACGAATTCACGGTGATATATGCGATCCAATTCACCCAGCGTATGGACCGTACAGATACTTTATGGTCATACTTGATGCCTCCGCACGATGGTTTCACGTTTGTCTTCTTTTAACTTGTAATTTTGCATTTTCCCGATTCCTTGCTCAAGTAATCCGATTACGTGCTCATTTTTCGGATTACCTGATCAAGTTGATCTGCCTTGATGGCGCTGGTGAATTCACCTCCAATGCATTTAATGAATATTGCATATCGGTTGGGATTGATGTTGAGCACCCTGTGGCTCACGTCCATACTCAAAATGGGTAAGCAGAATCCTTCATTAAATGTGTCCAGATGATCGCACATTCCATGTTAATGCGGACAAAATTACTAGTTTCTGCCTGGGGGCATGCCATATTTTATGCTGCAGGTCACCAATACTCCTCACATCAACTTGTACTTGGTCACCAACCGAACATTTCCTATCTATGCACCTTACTCCTCACATCAACTTGTACTTGGTCACCAACCGAACATTTCCTATCTATGCACCTTCAGTTGTGCCGTACAAGTTTCAATAGTGCCACCGCAAAGCACCAAGATGGGTCCTCAACGACGGCTTGGGATTTACGCTGGTTTTAATTCTCTCTCTATCATCAGATATCTTGAACCCTTGATGGGTGATATTTTTATGGCACGTTTGTGAATTGCCATTTTGATGCAACAATATTTCCTCCGTTTGGGGGAGGAAAGCTGTATGAAGAACAATGTGAAATTTCTTGGAATGCATCAACATTAGCTCATCATGGTCGGCACCATTCGATGTGAATCAAAAGTTCAACGGATCATCCATTTGCAAAATATTGCAAACCAACTACTAGATGCATTTACTGACACAAAGAAAGTGATAAAATCACACATAACAGCTGCAAATACTCCAACATGGATTGACGTCTCTGTAGGACAGTCTGTTTGCTTAGCAGCTAATGAATCTAAGGCACAACTAAAGCATTGCTGACCCATTGGTGCAAAAGATGTGACTCGCTGGAAGAGAATGACATCATACACATCTTGCGCTACCTTCGTGGTACAATTGAAATGGGCTTATTTTATTCGAATGGATCAACCAATCACAATGGTTGGATATGTAGATGCTGGATACCTTTCCGATTCACATAAAGCCCGCTCACAAACATGATATATTTTCACATAAGGAAACACAACTATCTCATGGCGGTCTATCAAGCAGATAATGGTTACTACTTCTTCAAACCACTCTAAGATACTTGCACTTCATGAAGCAAGCCGTGGATGCATATGGTTGAGATCTATGATCCAACATATACAGGAAACTTGTGGACTTTCTTCGATCAAAGACAAGCAGACATTATTATATGAGGACAATGCTTCATGAATTGCACAGATTAAAGGAGGCTATATTAAAGGTGACAAAACTAAGCATATTTCACCAAAGTTCTTTTTCACACATGAACTCCAAAAGAGTAGCAATATCGATATCCAGTAGATACGTTCAAGCGATAATGTAGCAGATCTAAATTCACTAAAGCACTACCAACTACAATGTTCAAGAAATTGATATAAAACATCGGAACGTGTCGGCTCAAAGATCTTCCATGTTTTTTTTTTTTTGATGAATACCAGCAGGATATATTAATAGCAAAACGTAAAATACAGATAGAACCAAGAACAAAAAAGAAAACCAAGCATCCAAGTTGGGCAGCTGGACAACACAACAAGCATATAAATGAGCAAAAACAAGGAAAAGATCTTCCATGTTGAAATACTACAGAACTCATACGCCTTTAGACATTAGGGGGAGTCATTATTATGAAGGACATTGCACACTGTACTCTTTTCTTTCACTAAGGTTTTGTCCCACTGGATTTTCCTAGCAAGGTTACAGCGAGGCAATATTAAGGGCGTTCATTAAGATTAGTCAATCAACTGTACTCTTTTTCCTTCGCTTAGGCTTTGTCCCATTGGGTTTTCCTGACAAGGTTCTAAAGAGGCAGTGGTTGTACAACGGTCATCCAAGGGGGAGTGTTATGAAATAGAATCCCTAAAGGCATCTCATGGAAACCCAAAGGGTGGATGACCTTTATACAAACCCAAAGGGTGTATGACCTTTACTCTTCCATTGATGTTACACCATTCAAAGTATCCGCCATCAATCTAATGACCCTTCATGTACCTTCCTATGCCTATAAAAGGGCACTTCTTCTATGAAACACACAGTTGTTGGAGTGAACTTCTCTCTTCTCTTTTTTCTTCTATCTTGTCTTACATTCCCAAGCGTTTAGTTTACAACATATTACGATTATTATTACTCATGGTTCAAAATATCTTATCTTATCCGCCGATACGGTTGATACATATCTTGTATCCACGGTGTCGGCACGATACACATGTGTATTTTAAGATACGCTAATTTCTACACTGTATAAGTCGATACATGTAAAATGTAGACTATAACGGTCAATACGGCCTATTTGGTACAATGTATCGGGTGTATTCGACCGATGAATTCGATACATGTAATGCCTCTGCCTTTTTACATGTAAAAGCGTGAAAAACGAACCATTGGTTATTGTTCAACTCTCTCTCTCTCTCTCTCTCTCTCTCTCTCTCCTTAACCAAAAAACCAAACCCCAATGAAATATAACCAATTTTGTCCCAAAATCTTCTTAGTTTGATTGAAAACATCTAATATTTGAAATTTGAAGCATAAAAAGCACTTTTCCTCTTCATGCATAGGTTTTCATATCATACACCAATTTTTTTTTTTTTTTCCATTTCAAATTATACTTTTTATGGCCAAACATGTTTTAGAGTTCTATATCTACGAATTTCAAGTAAAGATCTAGATGCCTATTTGTTTAAGCTTCTATGTACCTGCTCGAATACCAGTTTGTTTCCACATTAATATATATTATTTGCATGGGTGTATGATATGAAAAGAATGATAATCTATTATATTTTTTAATTATCTTCGCATCTAAACCCCATTGAAATATAACCAATCTTGTCCTAAAATCTTCTTAGTTTGATTGAAAACATCTAATATTTCAATTTTGAAGCTTAAAAACACTTTTCCTCTTCATGCATAGCTTTTCAATGTATGCATTATAAGAGTTTCTTTTTTCCATTTCAAATTATACTCTTTATGTCTAAACATGTTTTAGAGTTCTACATCTACGAATTTCAAGTAAAGATCTAGATGCCTATTTGTTTAAGCTTCTACATACCTGCTCACATACCAGTTTGTTTCCACATTAATATATATTATGTGCATGGGTGTATGATATGAAAACCATGATAATCTATCATATTTTTAACTTATCTTCACATCTAAATGAAACTTGTTCTAAGTATGCACCATTTTCCATGTGTATCCACCGTATCCATAGTTTTTTATAGCGTTTCCACGCGCATCCAATATGTGTCTCGATACGTATCCATTCTTTGCCTAACTGATATGCTATATCGATACGATACTTTGAACCATGCTATTACTGTTACTGTTACTTTTACTATCATCATCATCATCATCATCATCATCATCATCATCATTATTATTATTATTATTAATATTATTATTATTTTCAAATTGGCATTCTTGCAGTTCTGTCAACTCATGCAATGCATCAGAACTTTGTTTCGCAGTGGCATACTTGTTTTTTTTTTGCCAACTATTCATTGAGATAGGTGCTCTTACAATTAAAAGGTAACTCGACCAAGGATTATTTTTTGAATTTTTTTCCCAAGAACTACGTCATAAATCAATTCCAGGTTCATTTTGGAGATGTAAAATGAGTACAAAATGTTTCCATAAGTAGAAAATGACCCTGGTCTTATGCAAATACTAAGAGAAATGATGGTCCACTTAATTGCATTTTAGATACCTTCTCAAAGACATTAATCCTCATTTTGAATTCCGCAATCCATTAATCCATGACGTTCGTTATCTATCTATCTATATACTATATATGCACAGCCTTTATTTCAGGCAAAAAGGAAGAACAACCAACAGTCAAGTTTATCAGGTAATGGTCGAGGATAGTTCAGGCAAGAAGTCAGCAGAACTGTGGTACCTGGGCAATGTGTTTGGCAGAGATGAGCTCAACCATAACGAATGAAGCATGCCATCCTTGCTTTAGGCCGAAAACTTCAAGAAGACCATCATCAGCATGGGCTTCAACAAAGCCTCTCTGAGAATTGAGCAACACGAACAGAAAGGGAATCAAAAACCCTCTTTGTAAGCATGAAATTTCAGTTATGCAAATTTTGAAGATATTCCTAAACATATCATAAAAATTCCTTTCTTAAAGGACTGCCGCTAGTTCTTACAAAGACTACAAGGTCCCTAAACTTCACAAATATGACCAACATCAAAAGCAGGGATTGGAATCTGATGCATATCAGGGACTATGATTCCGTACCTGCTTCTTGTTTCATGCAATATATATATATGGAGGTCAATCCCCTGGGAAGGAAGGAGTATTTCTGAAGTGGAAAACATTAAGAGGGAGCATTTCTAAATTCATAAAGTAAAAGGAGATTCCTACATGACAATACCACAAGGAATTTATGAAAGCCCAAGTTTTCTTGTGTATTTTGTTAAAAAGATAAAATAGTCGTAGGAACAATAAATATTCTTCTTCTTCTTCTTTTTTTTTTTTTTTTGAAATCAGTATGTTTTTAGACTACTTTGTTATTACATGTTCACTAATTCACAGTTCACAGTTGGAAGAATAGGAGAAGATAAGTTATTAGAGTATTTCTATTTACTTATTTTCGTGAGACAGATTATTAATCCTTTCATTTCATCAAAAGACATGTAAAACGTGTGAACTATAAACATCCCTTCAGAATACTCCACTATAATGCCATGTGGTTGATGAGAGTTTAGATAAGACTAATATAAACTGATAGTTAAATAAGCTTCTGAATGTTGTGTGGCATAGATTAAAGGAAATAAAGCTAGAAAATGACTTCGTGAGAAATCTTCAATATTGACATTTATAGGTTTAATCAACATGGCCTGTGAACAAAAAACGACTCACTTTATTCACTTTTTAAGCCACCTTACTTGGAAAGAAACACACACATGCACATCCGAACACACAGAAGAGAGAGATACCACACTGCTTATGCAAAACACCTGCGCTGATGCAAGGAAGACCTAATATTTTGGCAGGTTGACTTGGTGAACAAATGGTTAACCAATTCAACTTTTATGGCCACCGATTCACTCATGATATGATGACTCCATGGCACATCATAGATACGTGATTACATGTGAGTCTCAAGTCCATGTTGAAACAAGTGTTGATCAAGGTTATAAATGTCGCTGTCGCAAGACATGTCGCTGATATGGTTGAAAAAGGAAAAAAAATGGAGAAAAAAATGATTAAAATAGTTTTTTTTAGTGAAACTTTATAGCATGGTGTAAAGGATCATCCGATCCCGAGTTGGATCGTCCAATACAACTCAGGATCGGCTCGGTCCAATTTGCAATCCATAACCAAGACCAAAAAAATTTGAACTAAGCATGTCTCAGTCCAAAACTAAAACAACTCGTTGGATCAAGACGAGTTGTCTCTGGATCGTGGAGTTGTATCGGGCGATCCAAACCGGATCATCTGATACACTTTATTTTAATGTGGTCATGTTACCACATTTGAACTTTTCAGTTTTAAGAAGAATAGATCTCATTTGTTAATTGTAATTTATATCAGCACTTTTTAGGATTTATATAAATGTAACTAAGGTTAATTGCATACTTTGATTTGGCGATTGCTTGATGGAAACAACACGTTTATGTAAAATGATTTTTAATACATTTTTAGACACTTATTTCAACTAATTTATATGTACTTAGGTCTGTTATAATTTTTCTGATTTTTTTAACTTTTACATGAGACATGCTCTGGATTGGCCGATCTAGAGTTGAATCCCCGATCCAACTCGGTATCAGCTCAGGACAATCCCCGATCTGATACCGAGTCTTAAACCCATGCTTTATATGGATCTAACTTAGAATTAAATACATTCGAATAACTCAAATACGACAAAAACAATGCATATATAATGATTAACATTATTTGGGAAGGTACGGTAGTGTATCAACATGTGAAAAAATGGAGGTCATCCACAATAATAGCCTAAAACATAAACATATTTAAATACACTAAAAATAATATCTATGCTAATATTACATGGAATGGTACCGTCAAATTATGGATTGGGCCTAATATTGTCACTACATAGATAGAGATGATGCAGTATTGTCAGTATAGGGATGATAGAGTTGATGAGGATGACATTGAGCCGGGACGCTACTCTTTATGGATGTAATGTATTGATATCTCCTCATTTTATTTGCTCATTTCATCTAATTATATTATGTCATTTGGGCAATTTTATTGTGTTTAATGTATTTCAATATGCTTATGTTTAGTGAATGACTAAATATATTGCATTCACTATATGTGCATTTTCTTTGGTCGTGTTTTGGTTATATAAATGTAGTAAGCGTTACATTAGTCTCCTACGAAGTTTTATTTTTAAAAAAGCCTTATTTTCACCATTTTTTCACTTTTTCTTTTTTTCTTTTCCACCATGTCCTTTATATGTCGCTGACATGTTGTGAAATGTTGCGACATGTCAGGGACATTTGGGTAACATGGCAGAAAAAATCAATAATACGACTTTTGCCAATATATCGTGTCACCCATACCAAAAATGGGGACATGTCACGACATTTAAAACACTGGTGTTGATCCAATAATTATTTGGATCCATCATTAAGAAGCCAGTTAGCACACTCCTGGTGAATCACCAAACAAATATTGACACAAGAAGTAAAATGTAGCCATCAGATTAGGATTTTATTCTTTTTCGGATTAGATGTCAACGTGTCGTTGACTGGCTAGGTCCAGACCATCTCTTTTTTTTTTTTTTTTTTTTAACGCATGATTAGTGAATAACAATGCAAAACCACTGGTTAAAATTCACTGACCACATTTTCTTTTTCGGTACGATCCAAGTGTTGCCCAGCATGGAATAAATCTTATTAGTACATATGCAACACTACAGATGTGTCACACATATTTTACTTATTCTCAAAGACACACATGTATGTGTTTTTTTTTTTTTCTGTATATATTAATACATATGTAAGTGTGTATCTGTATAAAGATGTGTGTGTGTGTGTGTGTGTGTGTGTGTGTGTGTGTGTGAGAGAGAGAGAGAGAGAGAGAGAGATTTGTGCTATTTGATTCAATAGAAATCATGAAACCACGGCCAATAATTCTATTCTAGAATTTAATAACTATGACTGATAGTTAAAAATAATTCTTTTTCTCTTTTTTTGGAAAACATTACCAACCATTAATTTATCAATTTGGTTGATTATCCATTAAGTGGCATATAACTCATCGAACCTTTTGAATTTATTTAAAAGATTTTCTTTTGTTTCCCAAAAATAAAAAAATTCAAATAATTTTCATTTTTATGCATTGTATGTCTATGAACTTGACCAGAAAGTTTAAATGTCTACAGTTCTGGAATTGGACCAAATTATTTCAAGTTCAAATGAATGAACTGAAAAGGTAGAGTGCAAGTCTTCAATCCTGATTCTTAACCAATGATGTGGATTTCGAACAAATAGCCACATCTATATGCTTTGTTTTTGCTTAAATATGAGGTCTTAGTTCCTTGATGCAAAGAGGGAAAAATAACAGCTTTAAGTTTAGGGGTAAAAAAAAAAAAAAACTAATTAGGCAGCATAACTAGTCTTGATTTCGAGTTTTACTAATATATCAGGGCAGATATGTACGATACTTATGTTTAGAGAAACACTGAATTCTTAACGATATTAGGGAAAATGATTAAGTATCAAAGAGTATCATCAGACAAGCTGAATACATTATATCATGCCTCCAACACTAAAAACGTGTTCAATTCAATAAAGCCCAAAAACAAAATCAATCTCCAGAAACTAGTTCCACCTAACCAGAAAACATCAAGAAAAAACTCGAAGTCCACAATCCTACATTCCTAGTTGACATGGTTAAATAGACTATAATTTAATAGCCTAATTATGTAATCCAGGTTATGAGTAAACCGAGATAGGAAAATGTTAATGATAATAGAACCAGCTCCAGGACTCGAAATGTCCTCAACACTCGACAACACAGTGTAGTTTGAAGTTGTAGTAGACCCTCAAAGGGACATGACAAACAAAATTGATTCAAGTCAGATCACAGAGAAACCATACCTTTTCCAAATACTCTGGCTTTAGATTACCCCATGGATTCGTTCCACTTCCATAGTGATGAAGATTTAAGGCAACAATTGACCTAACACTGAAAATAGAAAACTGTATCAGTTCTGAAGAATTTTCCTCAAACGTATAAAGTAACATTTTGAATTCAGAAAAATTGGGATAGAATATGTATCCCTCATAAAATTCTAACAAAAAAAATGTTAACAGGTAATATAAAACCACCATGTGAGTTTCATAGATGAGAAAATTTGATGCAATAATTTGCACACTTCTGACCTGACATCTATGTTACATGGACTTGGGTGCCGGTGTCCGCAGTGTTTTAAATTCCAGCAGCTTTCCCCAAAATATTGCATTATGCAGTGCTAGTCGCACAAATTTAAACGGAAATCAACATTTCCCTTCATTCCACCATGTCCTTTGTCCTAGACATTTCAACAACATGGAGTGAAATGTCGCTCCACGTTGCCAAAATATCGACGCCATGGTGGAAATTTTGCATGTGTCGTGTTAAGAAATTTTGCCTTTTAAAGGGCATGTTGAGAGAAATGTCACCACATTTCGGCGACATTTCTCTCATCCATGTTCCTCCCTTTTCAAGCACAAACCCCAACAAAACCCCATTTTCACCACCTGTTGTGTATTTTGTGAATCAAGAACACTCTAATAAATATTTCTTGCACATGGATAGTTGGATTCTATTGGACCTTTTCTGTGTTTTATGGAATTATTTGACTGCTATTTTTATTTTCATTTTAAATCTCTTTATTCTACGTTGATAGTATTTAGTCATATTAGCCTAAATAAATGCAATTTGTATCCATTTTGTCATACTTTAGGTTATTTCCATGTCATTATCTTTTATTTAAACCTCTATAAAGATTTCACATTACATTAAGGTATAACTTCTCTATATTTCCCCTACACAGTATACAAAAGTACTTGCCTACATATGTAAGAATGAATATAAATTTCTATAAGATTGCACATTATATTTAGGTATAATTTCTCTATATTTCCCCTATATAGTATACATAAGTACTTGCCTACATATGTGAAAATGACTATATATGCATATTTCTTTGGATATTCTGGGTTCGTAAGGTGTAATTTACTCTTACGTAAACCCTCTAGAAGTTTCAAGAAAACATTCCAATTTTTCCCCATAATTTCCCCCAAACTAACCAAATTTTCTGCCATCTCGGCGAAATTTCGTTCCCTTGGCAAAAATGGCTGGCAAAATCGACATTAAATTCCTTGGATGTCGGTTGTGGGTGTGTGTCTAGGTGTCAGATTCATCAAATCCCCATATCACAGCAGACAATGATTTGGCCCATATACTATATATTTTGAACTTAAGTTTAGGAGTACCTAAAGATGGTATTACCTATCCACAATATCAGTTTTTGCACATTTAGAACTCGATAATTATATATATAAAATAAAGATAGAGGAGGAATCTGTTTAGAATAGGGGAAATAGCAGTTAAAAAGAATTGGACACTGATATTGAAGGACCCAACACAGATTCCATCCTCATAGCCATACCCATACCCCATGTTGTGTCGGCACTAGTACTTTGGGGTGAGTAGAAGCGTCCATGTAACATAACCTTCCATGTGTGCCTGGGTCCAAAAATGCAGCAAAAGCATGTAAACAATACTTCTTCCAATCGATTGGAAAACCCTAAAAGTTTAACAAGTGGAAGGAGGAGCAAGAGAAAATGAATTGATTGAGATATCATTAAAAAGGGTCAAATTTACTTATTCAAATAACCAAGAACATCTTGCAATGCCACTTTTAGATAGAATTTTTTTTATCTTTATGAGTTAGGAGAGTTTTCTTGGGTATTTCAAAGTCCGAATCAGACCATTTGTGAATTTTACCAAAAAAGGGAAATTCAAGCAAGTTAAAGCATATTTCAAATTCGATAAATGCGGCCTGAGGTCGTAGTGAGACAGTTACACTATCTCAGGTTCTGCTAGTATCAATTTTAGTAAGGAGTTCCAGTATCTCATAGAAAAGATCAAGCAATGGAATAAGGATGCTTTTTGGAAGGGTGGACAATAAGAAAAAGAAGATTTTTAGCGTCTTAGCAGCTTCTGAAGACAGAGAACAACAAGGTAGCTGCTTAGGAACTATAATGAATTGAAAAGTGTCAAAAGAGGAGTTAAAAGAGTGGAAAGATTAGAGAAAATCAGTTGGTGATAGAAATCAAGCACCCGGCTGGGGAGGGGGGGGGGGGGGGGTGTAATAATATTAAAACTTTTCATAGATTTGTGAACCCAAGATGTATTTTTCAATTACATGGAGGCCCTATAAGTGGAAGAGACATCCATATGGGAGGAAGATGAAATCAAGAATCAATTCATCAAGTTCTACTCAGATTTGTAGTGAAAACCAATGGAGTTTCACTCTGTGTTGGATGGCTTAAAATTTGACTAGTTGAGATGCTTGATCCTTCTCCTATAGACAAGGCAGGGGGAAAGCCAAGTCCAAATGGTGCATCCCTACAGCTTGCTTCTCAGTGAATGTTAATGGGTCAAATAATGGGTTCTTAAAGAGTTTAATGGACTGATGGAGTACACTCTGTGTTGGATGGCTTGGAATTTGACTATTTGAGATGCTTGATCCTTCTCATATAGGCAAGGGAGGGGGGGAAGCTAAAATCCAAATGGTGCGTCTCTACAGCTTGCTTCTCAATGAACGTCAATTGGCCAAATAATGGGTTCTTAAAGAGTTTAATGGATGGAGCTATGGCAAGGTGATCCGCTATCACCCTTCTTTGTTTATATCAGTAATAGAAGCATCAAGTGGCATGTTAACAGCCAAGATGTGGGATTGCTTTCTGATTTTATTTTTTACTTTTGGAAGATGCTTGAACCTTCTCTTATAGACGAGGGAGCCCAAGTCCAAATGGTGCATCGCTACAGTTTGCTTTGCAATGACTGTTAATGGGTCAAATAATGGATTCTTAAAGAGTTTCGTGGATAGAGCTATGGCAACTAGCAAGGTGATCTGCTATCACCTCTTTTGTTTGTATCAGTAGCAGAAGCAAGGTTTCTGGTATCAGTTTCATATCGGGTATCGGTCTGATCCAAAACCGAGTCATATCGACCGATACGATATGACTCGGCTGATACAGACCAATATGGGTCCAGGACAATGTTAAAAATCCAAAAACAAATAAGAAAATTTGTTAAAAAAATGTTAATTATTGTTTCATTAATAGAAATGATGAGAAAATGAACATTAAAACTAAACAAAGCGTAAATATTGTGCAATCTCAATGTGGATGAACCTTAAATAACACATTTTAAGATCAAAGACAAGGATATTCAAATGTTTCTAAAAATATAGAAAAAAACGTCTAAAAAATAAGCCAAAAATATAAAGCCCCAAAATCTTTGCAAATCTCACAAATAAGCTGTAAGATCACTGAAAGAATAATCTAAACAGACAAGTAAAATAAAATAAACAAAGAAGCATGCATTTATAATAAAAAAAAATTGAAAGAAAACTCAACCACAATGACCCACAAAAGAAAATTTTCCAAATCTCAAAGATTTCTTTTCGATTTGGCGATTTGTACCACAATCCTTGTTTCTTTGTGCAAATAAGGTTAGATCTGAAGTGGATTAGCTTGAAAAGGAAAGGGGTGTGAGGAAGAAGTGCTTTGAGCTTGTTTGAGCTCAAAACAATGAAAAACATGACTAAAAACATGCCTGCCCTGTTTTTAGACGTGTCTGACATGACTCACAGATACATATCGGTGATTTATTTTAAAAAGTTTTATGTATCGATGTATTGGCGAAACCTTACCCTCCATTATTTTTAACTGAGCCAGGGCATATACCATATTATCCACCCTCAAAACTGATACGACTCGGCCGAGTCATATCAGTTTTGGCCGATACTTAAAACCTTGAACATAAGCATCAAGTCGGATGTTGACAACAGCCCAGATGTGGGATTGCTTTCTGACTTTTGTCCTTTTTTTTTTTGCTACAGTTCACAGATGTACCCTAATTGAGAATGAGATGTCTGCTAAGATGTTTCGAGATAGTTTCAGAATTGCGCACCAAATCTACCAAAGGAGGTAAAATAACCACTCATCCATAGTTCCTTATCAAGTCCTCCCACAGCTTGTTTATCCTTTTCTACTATTCCAGTATCTGTGGCAGAGTAATTGGAAAAAACTAGAAGACTATCTTTGGCATGATAAAAAGGATGCTTTCGAATATCATTTGTGGAGTAGAATAAAATTTGCAGACCCAAAGAGGAAGGAGGTCTAGGTCTAGAACATTTCATAAAATGAACAAAGTGCTTTTGGGAAAGTGATTATGGAGATTTGATGAAGAAAGGAGGGGTCTATGGCAGAAAGTTATTGCAATCAAATACCCGTCAAGAAGAAACAGATGGTGCTCACTTAAGTTGGTGATTCGCATGGGATAGGTCTGTGGAAAGGATTATAAACATTTTGGAATCATTTTCCCTTCAAATCAAGTCTGAGGCAGTTGATGCAATCTGTATTTCCTTTCTGTCAGATTGGTAGTGTAGTGAGTAACTGCTTTGCTCCATGTTTCCTAGAATCCATTAAGTTGCACTCAATCAGGAAGCATTGGAGAGAGGAAAATAGACTTATTGGAATCCAGTGTTTAAAAGAACACCCTTTCAAAGCGAACTTGATCAACTTGATGGATTCTTTAACACAATTTGTATGGCAAAAATTAGGCTGATGAAATTGACAGGTCGTTGTGGATAGACAATCCCTCAGGGAGATTCATTGTGAAATCCTTCTATAAGAAGCTGGTCAGCATGATAGATACATCATTTCTAGCCAATATTAGATCTAGCATTTCTTCCAATGTATCCTTTTTTGGATGGATTCCGGTCTTGGCTAAAGTTTTAATAGTTGAACACCTTATTGGCAGAAACTAAGTCATTCTGAATAGATGCATTACATGTGGTAGTAATGTTGAATCAGTAAATCATCTCTTTTTATATTTCTATTTTCTAGTACCAATTGAGGTTAAGTTGTTATATCCTCATAATGGTGCATGTCTAAATTGTTAAAGGGAAACATTCTACATGATTCCATCTTTAAATCTATGCAAAGATTTGGAAGGAGAGGAACAAGAGAATATTTCAACAATGAAGAGCAGGTGGACACGAGTAATCTCGTAATCCCCTTTTGGTCAACAGTGGTCGGTATAAGCAGGAGCGAAACCAGAATTCTTCT
>JAUPMG010000003.1:5610756-5621147 GCA_031762675.1 Pachysandra terminalis
GGATCGCCGATCCATAACCCGGCCGGTATCGCGGGTTGGAACCGACCGGTCCCGTCCGGTCCCAGTCCGGACCGGCCGGTACGGACCGGTATCGGCCGATCCTTGAAACCATGGTTGGGTGTGATGTTGCTTCTAACAAAATATACACTGAAAGTTTCAGGACTTCCATGAGAAGTGAGAACTCAAAGAGATGTTCTTCTGTATAAATCTGAGTGTCCCTGCCAACATAATGAGAAGTGAAGGGGAAATATATTCCTCATTGCGGAACCCTTCTGTCTTGTTTTTGGCCAGTGGGACTCACCAAGAATAGTTATACATCTTTATCTTTACTACTATAAAAAGCACCAAGGGCCTTAGGTGTTTGTCTATTTTTACTTTCCAAAAATGACCTAAACGTTTAAACTTAATTACCTTACAAGCAGTTTTTCATAATCAAACGGTTTATTATCTATCTATGCCGTTTAAGCACAGCCCTCCTAGTCCTCTTTCTTACCTGTAAAGCCATTGCCTCTAACAGCCACCATTTCCAATGACTCCAACACACAACTCCAACCGGCTACAAGGTTAGTGATATGTAAATAATTCTGCAAAATCCCTTTTCTTTTATCTTTGTGTCGATATCTTTCCTTTCTGAAACAGTAAATTCTGCTTTTATCTTTGTTTCAGTATCTTTTCTCTCTCCAATTGATTTTGCATGGACTGAGGTTAGATTTCTTTTGCTCATAATTTCTTTTATAAGTTTTACTACTTTGTTGCCTTTGATTTCATTATAAAATAAGAATTTTCGTGAGATTTGCCATAGTTTTTCCATAAGACTTGTAATTGTGTATATGATGATCTGCTATATGTACATAATTTTACATTATCTGCTTCTTGCAATTATAACCTTATATTTTTTTGTTTTATTTAAGTACAACTGGAAATGGACCATCTAGGATTTAAAAAAATAAATAAATATATAAAATAAGATAGAAAATCCAATCCCTAAAATATCTCTAAAATACCTTCATTTATTTCTCTTCTTAATATTATTCTCTCACTTCATCTTCAAAAAAGCTTTGATTAAAACAATGCGTCATTATTATCTTTTAGTTCTCATAGAACCTCACCTTTTTTATTTCCTAAATACTTAAAATCACTTCATTTATTTTCTCTTTCTAATACTATTCTCTTACTTCATCTTCAAACAGTTTTCTATAAAGATTATGTCTTTATCTTCTTTCAGTTAACCCAAAACCTCTTTTTTTTATCTCCTAAAATCTCTTTGAAGACTCGAGTCTAAACACGCCTGTTCACACACAAAACCTCATAGTTCTTTCTTTTAAAAGAAAAAAATAAATTTAAAAAAAAAAAGGAAAGAAAAGCTTACAACTAATTAATCTAAAGATGGAGATATAACGGATGATAAGGACCCCATTATACTATAACACCATGAGTAGCATTTAGATTGATCGGCCAAGTGCCATAAGCGTACTACCACTACCCTACTTTGATATATTCACACCCCATTGATTCAAGCTATCCTATGCCTTCTGTGCATCCATCCTTTTATGCACGTTCATGCCCAAACCCTAACCCCAAGAATTCTCCAAAGCCAAACTCTGCAGTCATGCAACAAAGAAGAAACACTAATAAAAGCTCATTACATCTCTTATTTTGGAACTGGTGGATGAACAACACCCAAAAGCCTACCCCTGCAACCACACAAAATCATATCTCTTTCATCTATCTCTGTCCTTCCTCTTTACTAGGCTTATTGCTTACCAAGAATATGATGCATCGGACGGCTATTTTAGGAAACCTATAATTCCAACCTTTCTAGACTATAAAAATTGATTTTCTTAATTTTATCTTGACAACACTTACCGGTTTCCCAACGTTTCAGTCCCTGGAATACCACTAATGCTCCTTTTGCAGTCTTAGGATCGCCTCTTTATTAATTGATTGAGAGAGAGAGGTCGTGATAGTGACATGACAATCTCACAACATGTTGCCCTATTTGAGTAATTCTTTCATTGTTTCTTTGTTTGTCCATTTTACTACCCATTTTTTTTACAGTTTTTTCTTTCGAGATGCTATTTTCTGGGCTTTTTATGGTTCTTTTCGAACTGATTTAACTGTTGCGTCTCTTAATCAAATAGGATACGTAAACTTATTTAAATTAATTTCAGTTTCTAATTTAGTATTCACACTTCCTACTAGCAAAGTTTTATGATAAAGAAAAAATCCTAATCCCACCAATAATCCAAAACCCATGTCTTTCTATCTTTCACCTTCCAAACTCCACTTCACTACCTAAAATTAAATCAATTAATTTTTCTTTCTAATATCATTCCCTCACTTCCTATTTGAAAATTTTTAATAAAGAAAAAGATTCCTAGTTCCACAAATATTCCACAACCCATGTCTCTCTATCTTTCTCCTTCCAAAAACCCACATCTCTACCTAAAATTATATCAATTAATTTCTCTCACTTGCTATTTGAAAAGTTTTTATAAAGAAAAAAGTCCTAATCACACCAATGTTCCAAAACTCGTGTCTCTCTATCTTTCTCCTTCCAAAAAAGAAAAAAATATAATCCCTCGTATTATTAAGGAGAGATTTTAGGGATATATTATAAAAATAAAGAAAAAGAAAAGAAATTTTAGAAGAGAGGTTTTAGGAACAATAACTTGTTGAACAAAAAACTCAGAGATACTATGGTTTTAGGGATATATTATAAATGGATTGAATAGAAAGATCTTATTGAGTACTTTTTAATGACAACCAGTTACAAATATTTTTTATTCAACATTTGTATTGTTATTTTGAGTTTATTTAATGTTTTTCATATTATTATTTTTATTTAATGTATATTATATTATTTTTTAAATATTTTGTTATTACTTTTTGATATCAACTTGAATACAAAAATATATATATATCAACAGGAGAAAAATTCTATTTTTAAAAATATATATATACATATATATATATCAACTTGCAACATAAATGGATTGAATAGAAAGATCTTATTGAGTACTTTTTAATGCTTTTTGATATCAACTTGAATACAAAAATATATATATATCAACAGGAGAAAAATTCTATTTTTAAAAAAAAAATATATATATCAACTTGCAACATAAATGGATTGAATAGAAAGATCTTATTGAGTACTTTTTAATGACAACCAGTTTCAAATATTTTTTATTCAACATTTGTATTGTTATTTTGAGTTTATTTAATGTTTTTCATATTATTATTTTTATTTAATGTATATTATATTATTTTTTAAATATTTTGTTATTACTTTTTGATATCTATCTTGGTGAGGTAGATCCAAGGATATTTTTTCCTGCATCTTTTACAGTTAATCCAAGAGGAATGCATCGAAGGTACCTCGATGCTATGGTACTGGTGCAAGGTTTTGGTAATCTTGATTAATTTATTACAACGATATGTAATCCTAAATGGAAAGAAATTCAAGAAGATATAAGATATGGCCAACTACCATAGGAAAGACCAGATTTGATACAAGAATTTTTCAAGCAAAGCTGCAAGATTTGAAGGATATTTTGTTCAAAATATGTCTTAGGAAAGGTCGTAACATTTGTTCATGTGTTTGAGTTTTGGAAGAGAGGTTTACCACATGCACACATGTTGATAATTATGAAACCAAAGTACAAAATCGCGAGTCATTAATTGATATTAAAAAATTGAATATGCATGGAACCTAGATACTAAAGCAAATCGTATACTTTATGAACTGGTTGTCAAATGATGCATACTCAATCTACATAAGGAAGGTTAGTTGCTGGCAGGAATTGATTTATTATGCTACATTGGATTGTCAACGGAGCATCTTATATCTTCAAACAATATACAGCTATCACACCAACTTCGAGACAACCCCGAGATATTATTACGGCGAAGGACGAACAAAAGTCAAGAGCTCTGATTCTTTCATTTTGTCAAGAGCTCTGATTCTTTCAGGCTTCAAAGTTGTTCAATACTTATAGAAACATATATATTCCAAGGGCACGGCAAAATTGTTGTATATATTGCTTCTAGTGATGGAAAAATATAGTTGATGAACTTCAACAATTCCAACAATTGACATTATGTATTTTCTTATTTTCTCCTAGATAATAATTATATATAAGTTTTATATTAAAAAAATTCTTGCGTACACCGCACGTGCGTGTTTCTAGTTAGTGACAGGTGTAGCATCTTTATGTAGTGGAAGGTGATCACTATCAGCACACACATTATACAACAGAACCATGCCTATTTGGTAAAACATGCCCATGCCAAAAAGGGAAGGCAAGGAACTGTTACAGGCAAAACAGGAAAAAGAAAAAGGATCCATATTATCATTTTTATGAAAACAAAGAAAAAGAGAAAACTTACCTATCAAGACGGCAAATTGGACCTATAACAGCCTTGTGCAAAGACCTTTTGACAGCAGATCGCCAAGCAAAAGGAAATGAACCACCCTGGAGAAAACATTTGAAATCAAAAGTAAAAAAGATAGGACAATAGTGAGCGAACGGAAAAATTCTTGCAGATAAATCTTACCCAACCAAAACTTCTAGATAGGTCATTGCCTGTACCCAGAGGAATAATTCCTGTTGGAGGAACTGGTTCCCTCCTCTGGTTATACAATTCCGCAAGACTTCCTAGGACCCAACCAACTGTACCATCACCACCTGCAACCTGTCCAGAATAATCTCAAATTCTCAAAGACAAAATGATTGTTTAAGAAGGAACACAGCGACCGCGTGCACAATATCAAACCGAAAAAAAAAAACTAACTTTTCATCTAAGCATTCTTTTCATTTATAGTCACGAGAAATCATATTTCAATGAGGTTTGACCAAATAACAAGTGTAACATGCAGATAAATAATTCAGCAGTTAATCAAAGAAAGACAACATACCACAACCCTTAACTTCTCACGAGTTTCTTTTGCACATTGGTCACCAAGACTGGCAAAATTCTCCAGACAAGCCAATCCATACTGGACAAATTCTGGAGGCTTCACAAGTGAAAGATCAAACACCTGCATCAGACAACAAAAAGAAGCTCAATCGTTTAAGATTATGTGCATACTAAACTAGGAAATTCTATTTTAGAAAAACGAAGGAAAGATCCAACAAGAACAAGCACTCACAAGACCAAATAACCATGACGCATCTTTCTGAAGTCGTTCCAATATATTTCATACAGAAATAGTGGGAAGGTGAGACATGTCTAACAAGCCATACTGTCACCATGATTTATTACACAAAGTAAATTGGAAAAAATAATCCAATTGAGACTGAAGTATTAGAACGAATTTTCAGGATAGTTTTAACAAAATTCAAGTGGGTAACACTTAACACTGCAAAACTGTGCTAAACTCTATTAACAAAAAAGGTTGGGAAAAAAAGTGGAACTTACGGAAGGAGCAAGAAGATTAACTAATAAAAAAATCCGGGTGTCTAGTTGCTGCTACAACTCTAGTTCAATGGTGGCTGCTTAAATGACCAAGTGTTCTTTCAGGTGAGCATGGTACTTGGTATTATAATGTACAATTACATTAACAACCGTTAATAATTAAGATTTACTTATAAGTCATT
This sequence comes from Pachysandra terminalis, assembly GCA_031762675.1. NCBI lineage: Eukaryota > Viridiplantae > Streptophyta > Magnoliopsida > Buxales > Buxaceae > Pachysandra > Pachysandra terminalis. The sequence continues at coordinate 5,616,360 of JAUPMG010000003.1, forward strand.
ACATACTACTAATACAATTATGTAGTTGTTGAGGGAGCACTCACTAGGATGAGAGTGATGGGTTGCAAGACAAATAAGTTCCCAGTAGGCTTACATCAAGGGCCATCTATGAATCCTTATCTTTATGCTTTAATTATGGATGAACTAACTACTCATATTCAAGAGGTGCATTGGTGTATGCTATTTGTAGATGATGTGGTACCCAAGGTTCACCATGTCGATGTCGCCTGGCATATCGCCAGGTGACTCTGGCGACATGTCGCCGACATGAGGAAAAAAGGGGAAACCAAGGGAAAATGTGGGGAAACCATGGGTTTTTTATGGAGTTTCTGCCCCAAACTTTAAAAACATCTAATTAAGGCCTAAATGCATCCAAATACATCAAAAAATACAAAAAAAAAAAAAAAAAAATGCTTAAACATAAAAAGCCATTACTTGAAGGAGGTTAACTTACACGCAAGGTTCGTTATGTCGATGTGGCCTGGCATGTGGCCAGGTGGCATTGGCCACATCTTGCCGACATGGTGTAAAAAAGGGGAAATGTCGGAGAAATGTGGGTTTTTGATGGATTTTTGCCCTAAAGTTTAAACATGTCTAATTAAGGCCTAAATGCATCTAAATACATCAAAAAATGCAAAAATAAATGCCTGCACATTAAAAGTCATTACTTGAGGGGAGTTAACTTACACGTTGTTGGGTCTGTAAGCTGTAAAAATGATGCTACATCTAATTAAGCCAAACTAAAAGTAAATGTAAGTCAAACTAAAAGATACATAAAACTAAAAACCAAGTACCATATCCATGAGGGGGAAAAGGGAAATATGGGGAAAATGATGGGAAAATCTGGAAAAATGTAAGGTTTTTTATGGGTTTTCCCCTCAAATTTTAAACAACACTAAGTAGTGTCTAAATACATCATAATACATCAAAAAATACAAAAACAAATGTCTTAACATTTTTTTTTTTAAATTAAAAATTGAAAATTTTCCCCTATATCAAAATATCGAAAAAATTTTGAAATTTTTCACCCATGTCGCCAAAACCAGGGTAAAACGACTTACACCCTGATTTAGTGTCGCCAACCTCCAAATTGGTGACATGTCGGGCAGCATGGGCGACATGTCGCCGACATTCTATACACTACTTACACGTTGTCGAGTCTATAAGCTCTAAAAAAGATGTTATATGTAATTAAGTCAAACTAAAAGATACATAAAGCTAGAAATAAAGTGTCATATCCATGAGGAAAAAAAGGAAAATCTGGGGAAATGTGGGGTTTTTGATGGGCTCCTCTACCCCCAAGTTTTAAACAACCCTTATTAGTGTCTAAATATATCATAATACATCAAAAAATGCAAAAACAAATGACTACATATCAAGGGACGTTACTTGAGGGAGGTTCACCTACTCGTTGTGGGTGTGCAAGTTGTGTAAAAATTGATGTAATATGATCTACTTAAGCTATACCCTCATACATTGCACATCTTACAACTAAATGTACATAAACTAATCAAATAAGATACATACCATACCAATTTTAAATCATAATTTCAAATTTTTTCAATCTGTTTTTTTTTTCACAAAATAGTTCAACAATTTTTTTTTTTTTTGACCAATAACGATGAACTAATTAAAAAAGGAAAGAGTAAAAGTTCTTCAAGGAGGGGAAACCAAAAAAAAAAACGAGAAAGTACAGCAACAAAGAATAGTTGAACAATTTCAAAATTAATATTTACTAACATACAATATTTATTTTTTCAATTGTTTTAAAAAATTTCCCCTATATCGCCAACATGTCACCCATGTCGAGAGACATGGGGGAAATATCGAAAAAAAATTGAAATTTTACCCCCCATGTCTCTCAACATGGGGATAAAAACGAAATCTGGAGATTTACAGCCAAATTTAAATCACCAGATTTCGTGTCGCCCTTTGGGGAAATGGCGACATGTCGCCAACATTGCATTCACTGGTGGTTCTCATGGACCAAATTAGAGACATAGTAAATGCAAAACATGAGTTACCGAGGTACACCTTGGACTCCAAGGCTTTATATTAAGTCGAGTTAAAACCAAGTATATGAAATGTAACTTAAAAGAAAATATTAGTAGATGTGAAACAATGGTAAATATTGACAATCAAAAAATTTCTAAAAGCAATCGATTTCACTATCTTCGATCAATCATCCATAAAAAGTGGGAGTTTGATGAGGATGTTGCATATAGAATTCGAGTTGGATGACTTAAGTGGATAGGTAATTCTAGAGTGTTACGTGATTGTTCCACTCAAAGTAAAAGGAAATTTTACAAGACAATCATTAAACCTGCTATAACGTATATATCTAAACGTTGGGTAATAAAGAAGAAATATATGCATAGTATGAGCGTTGCTGAGATAAAGATGTTAAGATGGATTGTGGGAAGACGAGGAAAGATAAGGTAAGGAATGAACATATTTGAGAGTGTCTATATACTGTAAAAATAGGAAATAAGACAAAGGAAAGTAGGTAAAGATGGTTTGTGCATGTAAAGTTAAGACCTAATGAGACAGATATGAGAAGGTGTGAGGGGGTACTCATCGACGGATTAAGGAGGGCGAGAGGAAGACAAAAAAAGAACCTAGATGGAGTCAATCTAAAAGGATTTGGATACTCATAATCGCACTGAAGATATGGTTATTGACAGATTGAGATGAAGGAACAGGATTCATTTTGTGAACCCCAACTAGTTTGGATAAGGTATTTTGTTGATTGTTTCATAATTACATTATTTGAGGACTTACATTAGCATAATAGTTATTAATTATAACTCCCCTCCTCCTCTTCCTCCTCCTCTTCCTGGCGAGAGGAAGACAAAAAAAGAACCTGGATGGAGTCAGTCTAAAAGGATTGGGATACTCATAATCACACTGAAGATACGGTTATTAACAGATTGAGATGGAGGAGCATGATTCATATTGTGAACCCCAACTAGTTTGGATAAGGCATTTTGTTGGTTGTTTCATAATTACATTATTTGAGGACTTACATTAGCATAATAGTTATTAATTATAACTCCTCCTCCTCCTCCTCCTCCTCCTCCTTCTTTCTTCTTCCTATAGTCACTTTGACTCACTATCTTCACCCAAATTTGTTTCCCTCTTCTTCATCTTTCTTCTGTTGACCATGGATCACCTAATATGAAAGAAGTGGACTATTCCAGATTGGCATGCAATGTGCAAATTGGAAAAGAAACTGGTTGACCATCTATTCCACCATTCAAATTCATTTGAGTTCTAGAACTAACTCCTCTTTACATTTATTCTTTGCCAAGTCGTGCCTAGTTCTTTGTTCAACCAACTTGCCTTTACAAATAAATTGACAGGGGAAATGAGCTTCTGGTAACTTTAGTCAATATTGAACTGATGGCTTCTTTTCCGATGGAGGTCCCTTGGTGTACACTATTATGCAGAGAGAAGCCTTGGAATCTGATGGTTAAATAAGCAAGCCAAACCAAGACTAAAAGTATGAAACATAACTCTTTATTTGATCATTTGAATCTAACTTTAGAAAGAACAAAGGGGTAGGCATGTTAGTTCAGAATCTTCAGATTGATAGCTAAGCAATTTCCAAAATGACCATTTATGCAACTTTCAATAGATTGGTGCTAAAATAAGGAGAGATTTATGAGGAAGCTGCCCATAAAACTAGAATTTGATCACTAAAATACATATGCCCTCCCTAAGTGTTATGCAATTGATACAATCTAATCAAACTGAAAAAGATAAGAGGATGAGTAGACTAGCTAGAAGCATTAGACAAAGAAATTTGGGGTGACATGGATTTCACACATAGTGGATGCTTTGGCAAACCCCACCTATCATGTCACATGTGTACTTCCACATAATCTCACTACACATACAAAGTTTCAGTCCCAACTACATCTATCACATGGCAAGCCAAAAAAAAAAAAAGGCATCCCATAAATCCAACATCTTTTTTGCAGGAAACTCTATAAATACTGAAAAGATTTGACGGCTACTATAAGACATGAAAAAATATGATATACAAGTTTTGATGGGGCTTATGTATCTTAAAGTATAATCCATGCAGTCTACCAAGAGGGTCATCCTCCAGGTGGATGGTCTGGATTGGTCATTTCATCACTCCATGTCGCAAATAAATCTAGTCACTAGTAACCTAAACCTGGTGAGACCCACCGGAAACCATTTGGCCTTCTTTGGAACACCTATAAGACCAGGCAATCATTACGAGAATAATTATAACTTGCGCACTGACAAAGCAAATTCACATAACTTGAGCACTGACAAAGCAAATTCACACCATAGCCGCATTCGTTACTACATGTAAATAGGGAATGATCGTTGATTTTGTTGAACCATGGTTTCAAGGATCGGCTGATCCCGGTCCGTACCGGCCGGTCCGGACTGGGACCGGTCCGGTTCCAACCCGCGATACAAGCCTTTGTATCACTGGGTTATGGACCGGCGGTCCGGTGATCGGTTCCGCCGGTCTGACGACCGGTCCCGCCGGTCCCGTGACCGGTCCCGCCGATCCCACCCTTCCGGCTGGTCCAACGCGATCTGAAATTTTAAATTTTTTTTTTGTTTTCTGTACCGGATCCGGACCGGAACCAGACGAACCGGTCCGGCGACCGGTTCCGGTATTTAAAACCTTGTGTTGAACAGTTTACATATGCTTAAAATCAGAATCCATCTTAACAATGTTCAAGGTCTGGCCAAAACTCAATTTTTGCAGGGACAATATGAAACTGTGAACGGATACCTAGC
>JAUPMG010000003.1:5642574-5657375 GCA_031762675.1 Pachysandra terminalis
CCCTTTTTTTCTTCAGGCTCGCAACTTTCAGGGATGCTAAGGTGGCAGATGTTATGCCCTGGTCATCAACAGCTCTAATTTGGAACCTTCCATTTAGGGATGTAAACGAGCCGAGCCGAGCTTTTCCCGCTCAACTTGAGCTCGTAAAATTTGGATCAGGCTCGAGCTCGGCTCAAGCTCAGAAAAAACAAAATTTGGCTCAGGCTCGGCTCATGAAAAGCCTGGCTCGGCTCATAAAAGCTCGGCTCGTGAAAGCTCAGGTCGTGTTTACACAAGTCATTAATTTTGTATTTAAATCAAATACCAATAACTAAGAATTTGACTTAAACTCGGCTTGTGTTTACACGAGTCATTAATTTTGTATTTAAATCAAATATCTAACTAAGTATTTGACTTAAACGCAACTCGTGTTTACACGAATCATTAATTTTGTATTTAATGATTAATATATATATTTATATATAATACTTAGGATACATAAATTTATATATCATATATGACCGAGCCGAGCCTACCCAAGCTCGGCTCAAGCTCGTTAAAATAAAGAGCTTGTTTTTGGGCTCAAGCTCAGCTCACGAGCCTAAATATTGAGCTCAAGCCGACTCATACAAGCCGAGCCAAGCTAGCTCGGCTCGTTGACAGCCCTACTTCCATTCTATCATTACCTTAGACCAGCTGATTTTACCGAATTGCCTTTCTCACGGGCTTTCTACAGAATGTTTTATTCTATCATTACCACCAAGAACGCATAAAAACCAAGTTCATCTACTTCCCTCAAACCCAATCAATTACCCAAACATCAACAGATAGAATCGCCATGCCAGGATATAAAAATAAGATCAGTTCGATTCATATCAGATTCCAGACAAAAACGAAAGTTATTGAATCGGATTTCATAACAAACTAACAACCAACAAATCCCCAAACAGAAACCCTGGACTTCAAACAAATCGAAGCAGGAAAGAAAATGAAACACGAGACAACAAAACCCTAGAAACGAATAAAACAGGTAAACACATACACACACACACACACACACACAGAGAGAGAGAGAGAGAGAGAGGAGAGAGAGACGATAAAGCTGACTAGGTTTTTCCGCCTTGCCGTCGGTCCATTTGGAGATGCAGTAATGGACGGTCTCGCGGTTTAGGGCTTCGGTCCTGTAAGGCTCCTTAAGGCAGTTCCGTACGAGTGAAGCGCATAAGTTAGAATACGTTATGTATGTCATGCCCGCTGCCCTCCAAAATGGAACTGCCGCTGTTGACGCCATTGTTCTCTTCTCCTCTTCTCTTTTTCCCTTCTCGTCCGATCCACGTCTGATCCTCGACTGAGTCAGGCTGCAACGTGCAAGTTTGCAACCTTATTAGGGGGAAGGGAGGTCGGGGCGGGCCGATCCCTAACGGATTAGGGTGGGTGATGCATAAATTGGGTTGGGGCTTAGGGTTCACCTGAACCCGCCCTATTTTTATTTTTATTTTTTTGACAACTGGGGTGTCCGGGCCAGTTTGTGTACACCACGACTAAACCCCAAGGTCCTGAAATTAACGATCAAGTAGACCTCCGATGACCCCAAGTGAAACGGTCTCCTGCAGAATCCAATCTCAAACCTGATGCTTCATGATGCACCAGTTACAAGTGACCAATCTATATGCTCATTATTTCATACTTTATATATTAATTAACAAACTAGTGTATGTATTTGTGTGTGTGTGCATGTATCTAAAGATTTTTCACCTCAATGGTTCAAAAAAATTCACCTTAGAGCTGAAGAAAGATGAAGTGATACTATTACGAAATTAGAAACTTGAGTAATGTTGAATAACATTGGAAAATATTGTTATAAATAAAATTCAGTTCATGAATTGAACTGAAAAGTTTAATAAGTGATAGTAATCAAACGAAATGAGAAAACATAATTATTTTTGAAATTGAAGGTATAGTAATGCAACTTGAACAAACTAATGGATGTTTCTCTTTTTACTAGAAATTGTATGCAATAAAGATACTTATTTCTTCTGATATCATCATTGAGTATTCTTTGCTTCACCTCTATGTGAATCTTTCGACATAATAACTCCCCGTGATTTTTTAAAAACAACGGAGAGGTCAAATGTGGTTTTAATAAATTCGATGCATGTGGTATGATTTTATCATTTGAAGGTTGTAGACGAATTGGATCACGTGCCTCAAACCCAAATTTGATTACTAAAATTTGTAATAGAAGATTTCTATCGAATTGAAAAAACATCCCACGTCGGAATATGTGATTACTAAAACCACACACAATATTTCACACTAAAAAACGACCAGATCTCAAGAGAGAAATAAGAGATGAAGAGATAAGAGAGATTCTCTAGGATTTGACGTCTCTAAAGTCGCTTTCATGGGGGGGAGGGGGGAAGAGAGGAGTCTCCTAAATATAGGAGACTCAACTCAACTCCTAATGAGACTCTCTCCTAACTAATATGAGAGAGTCTCCACGCTACTAAACTATTATGGACGTCCCATTGAGTGGGGAGTCAGGACGATCCAACAGAGCAGGCCAACCGGCTCAACCCATTACCAAAATCTAACACCTCCCCCTTGTCCATCCTGTGGGGGATATGTTGGAGGATATGGTTTCAAGTGTATCCTTGAAGGGTGAGAGGCAAACCATCAACCATATTCATGTGGTGTGTGAGTTTGGAGATATGTTCTAGGAGATTATGGGTTTGTCGCTTCGGAGAGAGATAGAGTTCCAAATTGATCTTGTGCCAAAGACTTTGTCGAGTTCTCTTGCGACATATCAGATGGCTTCGTCTATGTTGAAAGAACTCAAGGTTCAATTGGATTAGTTATTGGCTTTGGGTTTTGTGAGGTTCAACACATCTTCTTGGGGTGCTCCTATGTTATTCGTAAAGAATAAGGATGGCTCCATGTGCTTGTACGTTGATTACTGTTGATTGAACTCTGTGGTGATCAAGAACAAGTACCCTTTGCCAAGGATTGGGGAGTTGTTTGATTAGTTTGAGGGAGTGGTGTATTTCTCAAAGCTTGATATGAGGTCAGACCATCGTTAGACGAATGCACCTGCAACATTCATGGACTTGTTTGCCTTAGAACTATAGTTAGTTTTTACATGGAATATAACTCCTTAACACATCGTGTTAATTTATAAAGAAATCTCATACACATAAGCCTACTCCTCTATAATATTCATATCTGGTATTGGAAATTCATCTTTTGTTATTGACCTAATAATAGAATACAATATCAACATCTCCGCACACTATATAATTTAGTTCCTACATATCTTCGTCACATTTAAAGATTTGAGGTATTGTATTAGTACTGATATTTGGGTTTATGCCCAAATACCCCATAATCGAAAGTTCACTCACCATTAAAGTTGATAATGTTATGGATTCCCTTGGTTTTGCTGTTCCAGCTTGCTTCCTTGCCCTAGAGTTGGCCTCCTTTGATCTCCCACAAAAAATTATGGAATTTTTCAAGTCTTAAGGTTTATTTATACTTTCTCATAAGTTTAGGGTTAGTTTAGTTGGGCTCTTATAGGTTTCACTTAAGTCTAACCCACCCGGATAGGCTAACCCATTAAGTTTGATTCCTCTTGTTGATTCCAATTATTCTTTAAGGTTCTACAACCCTAAATAAATATTTAAGTGGGTTGCTCATGCAATATCTCATTCTCCTCTAGGTGAATTTACAAGTTTAACCATAGCTTCTTAAGTAAATTACCAAAATACCCTTGTATAAAATTTTAAAATTTTACAGGTCCTTACTGTCTTCCCAAAAACTAATGGGTAGGGATGCATGCGCCATCATCGACCTCACCATGTCTAACAAAGTACGGTTCATTCTCTCTATAACACAATTCAGCTGAGGTGTGACTGGGATCGTCAATTTCCTACAATTTTTCTTTTACTCACATAACTCTAAAAACATATAAGATAGATACTCACATCCTCTATCAGTACGAAAACACTTTATGTGTCAATCCAATTGGTTCTCGACTTTTGCCACAAAACGTCTAAAGCAATTTAATGCTTTCGACTTGTAGGAAATCAAGTACACATAATCGTATAGCGTGTAATCATCGATGAATGTGATGAAATGGGACTCTTCATGGCGGGTCCTAACATTGATTGGTCCACGCATGTCAGGATGGACTAACTTTAAAAGAACTTTTGCTCTTATTGTCTTACCAAATGGTTTCTTACGTGACTTACCGACTAAAGAATACTCACAAACAGGTAATTGAACCTTGGCAAGCGATCCTAGTAAACTTGCTTTAGCCAATCGGTTCATCCTCTCTAGCCCTATGTGGCCTAGTCTAGCATGTCATCTCAATGAATCATAAATAATAACATCATCATCATGGGAGGTCAAATTAGAAACCAAATTTGCATCACATGAACCATCCATATCAAGTTTAAATAGACCATCAGAATAAATCTCCTACCTTATAAAACCTTCTCTAAATAAATGGAAACGCGATCTCTACTGAAAATAACAGAAAAGCTAATCTAAGTATCTCTATTAGCTATAGCAGATCACTGTAGACATGTTTCTATTTTTTTCATGCTTCCTTCTCTAGTGCGCTTTGTACCTTTGTTTGTCTTAGATACTTTCTCCATTATTTTTCCCTGTTTGGGCGCCTTACCCTTGCGCTTGCGCTTAGACCTGGTTGTCTTACACTTCGCCGGTTTGGCTAAGAGCGTAGTGCTGTTAGATCTTGCGGTCTGACTCTCTGCCTCGAGCTCAAGATGATGCGACAAATCATTGAACATTTTAATGTTCTCATTGTGCATCATGACGAGCCTCATGTGCTCCCACGAGTCAGGTAGGGATATTAGAACGCAAAGAATTTGCTGCTTATTTATTAGGCAATTCTCTGCGACTTTTAGATTTCGTATCATAGACGACATGCTTGTAGGTCTCAAACTTCATCGTCAGTGCACGTAATCTGGTAGTCGAGGTACCAACGAACGCGAGTTTCAAAGCATTCCACATCTCAAGCCCAGTCTTATAGGCCTCAAATTCGCCAATAAGATCAGTGTGCATATTACTCGACTAGGGCTGGTAATTTTATGGGTCGGGCTAGGCTCAGGCCGAGCTCAGCACACTAGTAAGAGATAAAATACAAGCCCAAGCTCGAGCTCAGCCTAGTATTTGGGCCTAAGAATCAAGCCCAAGCCCAACGCGGATATATAGTTAAAAGCCCAAACCCGACACTATTTAAGCCCGATTTATAATTTAAAAAAAAAAAAAAAAACTGCACGCAAGGGGTGAGACGGTGAACTGTGACTCACAGTTGTGCAAGTAAGGCTGAGAGAGAGAGAGAGAGAGAGAGAGAGACGGTGAACTATGACTCACAGTTGTGCAGGTTAGGGCCGTAAGGCGGAGAGACAGAGAGAGGGATAGAGAGAGAGGTTGAGGGTGTGAAGAAATTGGGATGCTTGTTTGCCAAAAAAAAAAAATACCATTGCAGGAAAGGGGGTAAGCATGAGAGAAAGAGAGAGGTTCTTGAAGAGAGGGGTTGTGTACCTGAGTTGTATTTGAGTGATAGAAGAGACAAAACGAAAGGTTTAAAAATTGAAACCCTAGGTTAATGTAAAAATTGGGCTGGGCCGGGCTGTCACATCCCCAAACCCATAATACAATTCCCTATGCGAGACTGTACGGATCTCGAAGTGCAACCTTCGGATTCCATCGCTGGAACGCATATTGCCATATCAAAACCATAAGTAATAAAAGTAAATGCTTACCTTTATTGATCAGAATCGCGGAAGTTAAATAAAAACATGTAATCCAAAATCACATCCCATGACTTCAGCTAAGTCATGACCCCCAAAAGAGTACAAAACTAAAGTAGAAAATTAACTGAACTATTATAACTCAATAATATTCATCAAAAGCCCTCATCTAGATAAACAATAAACAGTAAAATATGCAGCAGCAAGCAATCCAATCCAAATCCTAGTCCAAAGCAAAGTAATCCATATCCAACATCCTTCTCATCCTGCAACATGAGAAGTTGAGTAAGCTTTGAATGCTCAGTAAGTCAATCAAACAATCATCCATTCCCATATGATATCAATAGAGTCAATTCAAGTCATGGCAATACAAGCATGTAATATAAACAGTTAAATATGATGAATTTAATGATGATATGAAATTTAATGAATGAATCATACATGTGCTCTAGATGAATGCTCAAACAATGAATGCAATGATGATGATATGCAAATGAATGTGTTAGACAGATATAGACTGTTAAGTGCCCTCGTAACTTCCAACACAATACAAACCAAATTTCGGGCAAAGGCCACTAGGAGCAACCGGATGTCTCATCTTCGTTCTGGGCGCTAACCCGTGGTAGAAGGACACAATTGTGCTAATTTAGAGTAGAGGCGACTCAAGGAATTTTCAACCGCAATGCTAATTTGAGAGTGAACAATACTCAAGGTGTTCCAACTTGTATAGGAGCTTGCAAGCATCCCACCCAAGTTTAAGTGGGGATTTCGACCCACAAGGTATATAGTCAACCCATAGGAATCCAAAAAAGGAAACCCCTTATTTCCGACTTCCAGGGCTTTCTTAACACTCTACATCAGCCTAGCATAAATGCAATAGATTATTAACAAGTGTCATCTTAATTCAATTACAATTGAGTCAAATATTAATTACTATACACCAAGATAAATTCTATGGTCTATCTTGAGTCCTAAAAGTCAATTACTAAGCCAATGGTATGAGTCCACATCAATTCCTTATTAAAACCTAACTTGTGTGTATCTGGTTGTTCCATCGATACCCTCACCGGTGTACCGGTGGGTGCCGATGGGCTCCTATTGCCTAGAAACAAGGCTCTATCGGTACCCTCACTGGTGTATCGGTGGGTATCAAAGCCCTATTTTTGCCTATAATTGGTTCCATGTCGGTACCCTCATCAGTGTACCGCTGGGTGCTGAACTGGGTGTGATCTGGGGATTTTCAGATCTTGGGATTTTCATCCCTTTGATCCCCCAAATAAATTTTGGCTGATGTTAAAGGTATCAAATCTATGGGTTTTCTTGGTTGAACATGTTAGAACATAACCAAACCTATCTCTAACATATTAAACATATTCTCATGCAATCAAATAATCAAAATACACATAAACACTCAAGAACATTAATATGATCACATGAACTCATAAAGGAACTATACAATAAGAATTAACTTACCTGATTTGATCTTCTTGATTTAGAAATCACCAATGTCTTCTACTCTTTTTCCTTTCCTTCTTATTCCTTTGTTCTCTTCCCTGGGCACTGCAACAATGATGCTAGAGTTTAGTTCCAGATTTGAACCCTATTTCTCTCTTTTCTCTTTCTCCCAATCTTTCTCTACATATTCAATCCAACGATTCTCTCTGGTGATGGGAAGGGAAGGATGTATATATCAACTTCCTTCCTTTCTCACCTCAAACAAACCTTCCCAATCCTCGTGCGTGTGGAATTAGAATTCAAAATATAAAATAGCAGATATTACCCCTTATACATGATGATTACACCAGGGCCCCAAAATAATAACTTTGATTATAAAATTAACCCTTATACTAATATAACCTGCAATTATATGGTTAAGTGCCAAATAAAATATACTATACTTAATTATAGATTATTATCAATTAAGGAATCCTTCTAATAGAGGATTTAGGTCACTACACGGGCTGGGCTGAAATATAGCTAGACCAAGCCCGACCCTAATTAAACTGGGCTTTAAAAGTTCGGGTGGAATAAGCCCAATGGGCCTAAAAAAGGCCCAATCCTGATAGGCTTCCGTATCTCTACGATGCTAGGCAGTGATCCCCTCGACAGAATAAACTAGGCTATGTAATAAAGTTTCTAGGGCCTCGGACTCATCAAGGAGATATGGGATTTTAATATGCTATATGTCATAGTTTTTACATCCAATTTCTCACCCATCTTTAGGTCAACTACTATACTCCTAGCGGCCTTATTACTACAATTAAAGTGCACACATCTCTAACAACTTCTATACACACACGTTGTTGATCTTGCATCGTTATCTAGGACTAAACAATAATATTAATATTTTATTTATCAGATAAAAAATATATAGACCGTAGGTCATAATGCATAATCATCATTAATATGATAAAAAATTATTACTACTATTAATCCATAATATGCACAACCCTTTTAGGAAATAACATAATCTCAACTATGATGCTATTTACATGTTAACCTCATATAATCATGCAAATAAAAATAACTAAATCATGATATTATTTACATGTTAACCTCATATAATAATGCAAATAAAATAACTAATTAAATTATGATATTATTTACACGTTAACCTCATATAATCATGTAACTAAAAATAATCTAAAAAATGCTTCAAAAAAATTAAAATAAATATGAATTTCAAGGTCAGATTGGGGTGTGTGCGGCAACCAAGCGCAGTACGCAGCGTAGGCCCAACAACCCAGGGGGCGCACGCAGCAACCCAGGGCAAGGGGCATGCGCGCAGGCGCAGCAGCCCACAAGGGGCGCACGCAGGTAGCAAATTTGTACAAAAAATTGCTAATTAGACGATGTTTCTCGACATACCTCAATCCAACAAAGACGTATCGTAGCAACTCTGATACCAATGAAGGTTGTAAACGATATGGATCACGTACAATGTACACGAACCCGGATATGCAGCGGAAGATCTCTATCGAATCGGATAACGTCCCACGTCGGAATATGTGATTACTAGAACCAAATACACTGAATCCACATTCAATCGACCTAAGGCTTTGTATGGAACCCCAATAGCAAATCCAGATCTCTGTAGGAAGAAGAGATGAAGAGAGGAGAGAATTCTCTAGGGCTCTACTCAAAAAAACGTAAATAATAACTTATAGATAGGGAGGAGGAGTATTCTACTTAGACTCAACTCAACTCCACTTAGAACTCTATCTCCTAATCTCATTAGGAGACAGTTATCTACATCCACACTTCTAATCAAGTATGAACGTCCCATAAGTGGTGACTCGGGTCGGGCTAAATAGGTCAAACCAACCGGTCTATTTGTTTTTATTTAAGAAAGTCATATTTCTTTTCTATGAAACAAAGAAGCTATATAAAATTTAATGAAATTAAAAAAAAAAACACCATATATTCACGCCGATTATTGTCACAACTCAAAAACAAAGATTATGTGTTTTTTCTATTATTAATGGTCCCAAAATCCTGGTGCACAACCGAGTCCGACGTGTTCTTTCCCTTTGTAAAATTGTAAACGTTGCTTGACAGAGAAGAAAGCGAAAGCCCATAAAACCTAGTCTTCCAGAAGCCCAAAGGTGCGCTCGTTATTTATGTCGCACCCCTCTCTCCGACTCCGACTGATTAGATTAGCAACCAACAACTACTTCAATCAGAAATCGGAGAAAGAAGAAACAAGAGAAGGCGTAGAGAGAGAGAGAGAGAGTCTGTGTCAGGGACCACCGTTATATGGTGCCTCTGTGAGATCTCGGAGTTCTGGTCCATCGATGAAACCCTCCAAACCGAATCTCGATACCGAGGTGGAGGTGTAGATGCATGTCTCTGGTGTTTCTCTCGATCTTTACTGGGTTCTGCAACTCGTCTTCACAGCTTTCCTTGTCGCTCTCGGATTCCTTCACCTGGTGAAGAACACGGCTTCCAAGTATTTCGCTGTTGACGCCAATTTCGACGGAGGAAGAGGCGAAGGCGCGGATACCGGTGGTCCCCGGATTGTTCGGGACAAGATGCTCGCCTTAGCGGGCGATGGAGATGTCTGCATCGTTTGCGATCATCCGGCGAATAAGAAGTGTTCTAAATGCAAGGCCGTTCGATACTGGTAAAATGTTGGGTATTAATTCTTGTTTGGTTTTTCATCAATTCGATTAATTGGAGGAACTGTTCGTATCTTTTATTGTATGCCATATTGGTTTTATGATCGGTCTTTATGCAGTTTTTCTGTTTTTTTTTGTTCCTTCTTGTGTGTTTGTTCTTGGTGTGGATTGTCAAGCAGTAGGAGCTGAATTTTTAAGGCTGATATGGAGATTTAGTTTGGTCGATGTGTGCCATCCTTTTTATCCATTACTAGGTCGCTAGGGACTTGTGGTACTAATTCACGAGTATGGTTGGGATTGCATTTGTTGGATAAATGGTGTGGAGTTTCACATCTTTAGGGAGGAGAGAAAGGACTACGTATATTCCTCTTCTTTGTTATCCTTTGGACTATTTGGTTTGAGGGGAATAGGTGAATCTGTAAGGAGAAGAGAGTGAGTAATGCACCATTGATCAACTCAGTAATGGCTTTAGTAGTGATGTGGGAGTGGAATGCACTTGTGTTGACGTCAGGGGTATATCAATTGCAGAGGTGATTAGGGATGGACCATGATTGCCGAGTCTTCGCCCTTAGTTGCTATGATTGGAGTGGCATGGAAGCTGTCGAATGAGGGTGTTGTGAAATTTAATTTTGATTAGTCATCCTTAGGAAACCATCCGTAGTCCCTTAAAAAAGTGCAAGGTAATGATTTTGGAGAGCAAGCTAATGACTAGAAGAAACCATCCCTTGGAAGCATTAATCAGTCTTGTACCCATGCTAGTCACGATAAGAGTAAGACAAGTTCTCCATGATTGAGCATTATCAGCTAGTGCCTGCTGTTCAATCTCAAGCAACTATTTGGTCTCCCATTCCTCAACGCGGCTTGATTTGATAGAGTGGATAGCTGGCTCGGATTGTTCAAGTTGAGCAAATGCACATTCTGGCTTCTGCCTAGGACCTTTTGGAATAAGAGGAGTATTCGGAGATTATTTGAGCCACATAATTCGTGCCTACTCCTTTTTTTTTTTGATAAATGATGAATTATATAAATGATAAAGAGTAGAGAAAGGAAAACAAACACCAAGGCTAAAGAGACTAGTCTCAAGGCCTGGGCGAACGAAAATAAAACTTACAAAGCAGAATCTCCTCCTAATAAGCCTAACATCCAACATGTACACACCTCCCTAGACAAATAACAATTAAAGATCAATCCTCTTGCATCATCTCCAAAGACGGGACCCCCTCGAACATGACACTCCTCCCCAAAATCGTCCTAGCCAAGATCTCAGCCGCCATATTGGCCCCCCGAGACACGAGATGGAACGAGATATTCCAATTCCTACTCAAGGACCAACCCAGACGGAGGGCAACATAGGGGAGGGCAACATGATCAGGGTTGAGTTATGCTTTGATGATAGGTCTTAGGGACGCGAGATCAGTTTTCTTGGTTCAAGGAGATTCTGCTATAGTGATATTCTGTCTTAGGGGATCACAAAATGGGACTTGGAGATTGTTCCACCTTGTGCAGCAAACTTGTGCGTTGGCAAAGGATATGAACATCTTGTTATCTCACGTTCCTAGATCAATAAATAAGCTAGTCGATACGTTCATTGGGTTGGGGGTGAATAAGGATGTATTGTTCTCAGTATGTCAGATGACAAGATGCTTTTGGTTTGTAGTTTGATTTCCATGTAGTAGTGGGAATGTAATGCGTTTTACTTTTCCTTTTTTTTTGTGATTCTTTTTTTGATCTGCTTTCTAGTGTTACCTGTTATTTCCAGAGGCTTGTTTTTTATTCAATTCCTTCTTTCATTAAATTTCTTTGTTGTTCACCAAAAGTAGTAGGAGCTGCTTAAACAAAATGTTTTTAGACAATGATTATTACATGGATTGCAGTGTAGTTGGCTAACAAGATGAATGGATGATTAAGGAAAGTTTTTTTTAAACAGCAATTATGACTTGTGTTATTGTCAGATGAATCAATGTGTCGGATGAATCAATGAACGGGCGAAAGAATGCTTATGTTATTATCGAAAATTGAGCATGTTGGTAGCCTCTTGAATTGTACAGGGATTGGCATTTTCTTCTAATTTAGATGGGGAATGATTTTAACCTTTTGATCTAGGTTATATACGGGCTAGAGATAGGGTATTATTAGACTTTTGGAGCTTCTGCATAATTAGTCTATTCTGCAAAAAACCTTCTGTTGTCCAAACTCCCAGTGCATAGAATGGAAGCTGAAGTTATCCATAAATTTATTTTTGAACCAATAGTGAGGCCAAATCCTTATGCATGTATCAAGGCAAGTAGGCAATCCTTGAGCATACCATATCCTCAAATGTTTAAGGAGGCAAAGACACGTGGCATTCAGCTTGACAAGGCAAATAAGACTCAAGACTCAACGAGGCACAAGCCTTGTGAACTTTTATTGCTACTCTTTGTGTACATGAGGCTTAGCCTCCTTCCTTTTCTAATTAAAATTTATTATTAGTGATTGGGAAAGAAGGAAGGTCAAGTCAAGGAAGAATATTTTCTGGAATCTGGGTCCGGGGGCAATCACGTGGACCATTTAGAAAGAAATAAATTCAAGAGTGCTTGAGGGGAAGGAGGCTTTTATCGATATAGTAGTGAGGAGAGTATTCTCTATGTTTTTTCTGGGCATTGGGGCAAACATATTTGGCGAATGTTTCTTTCTCTGATTTTATGCACGGGGATAATGCCATGTGGAATTGTCCTTGATGAACTGTTAGGGGGCTTGTGTATACTGTTCGTGTACAGTGTATAGCCAATTGTAAACTACTTTACCATACTTATAATATAATTGCACTTTACTGATAAAAAAATTAAAATTTGACCAAAAATGTAATGTGGTCATAGCTTAGTGAATAGGGTGCATGGCTCTCCATTTTGGGGTTGTGGATGTGGTTCGAGTTCCATAGAAGGCATTAAATAAAAGAAACATCATTGATGGAAAGTTAGTGGAAGATGTATGGTCTAATCTTTTCTTAGTTAAATTAAAGATTTACCAATCACTAAAATGTATAAAATAACTTGGTTAGTAAATTGAATATCATCCAGCAATATTGTGATTGAGATAATATCATCCAGCAATATTAAGAAGGCTAAGTAAACTATCAACCTTAATAAACAGTTGACGTCTACTAAGAGATTTAAGGCCAACATTGAATCCTTAATTTTGTGATTGAGATAATGGCAAATTAATTCCTCAAGTAGGAATGATCATAATCAGTCTATGCAATTCAGCTTTAGAGAGAGTCCCCACCTTTTATTGCATTGCCTATTCACTCTGGTTTTCATAATTTTGTTGTGTCAAGATTAGGGTAATTCTGGTCATGCTTGAAGGAGTTACAAAGGCATTATGTGGGAGGCAATCAGCATTAAACAGCAAAAGAGCTTTGATTCGGTGGAAGATGTGCCCTTTTGTGATACGTGAGTATGAAAAGAAAGAAAGGAATGGATTTTTAAGTAAAAGGGACCAGAAATTATCTGCAATCAGGTGGCTTAAGATCTATCTTTTTGGGCCAAAAGAATTTTGTAACTGAGAGAAATTGAAAGGGGATTGGAAGAGGAAGGAATTCTGAACTAACTCCGCTTGTTTTTATTTTCTAATGTTTGTAACTTTATGCAGTTTAGTCTTGACTGGCTATTTTTTGGTAGATAGCATCTTTGCATACACATCGTGTACGTAGGGCTTACCCTATTGTGAATATAGTAATATATTTGGTTCATGGAGAGAAAATAATTATATTCATATAACATGTTGAATTTTTTGATGAATAACGAAGTATGATGTAAATGAGAAAAGGAATGTACAAAAAGCTAGAAAGAGGTCTAGCCCAAAAGAAACAATGCCAAAAAAAAAAAATACAAGCAAAATTGGAAAAAAAACACGAGAAGAAAAGGAAAGAAAAATCATTATACAGATTGCAGGTTAATGGTCTAACAAATCATCCATAGGCACCCCCTGAATATAGTCTCGATGCATGCCACTTGCTAGTCGATCAGCCAAATCCTTTGCGGCTCTTGGCACGTGTGAGAGCAAGATGAAAATGGGTGGGACATTAATCTTGATGCTAGGATAACTCATACCAGTTTGTGGAAAAAAATCTCATCTCTTCACGCTTTGTTTTATCCTCTGGTCTGTTTCAGTGTGGGTCTAGTACTCTTGGTAGGCTCTGGTATAACCTTTGGTGAGATGAATCCAGTTTGGCTTTGTGTTTCCGTTTTATTACCAGGTCGTGTACTGTGAGATCCATTTTTGGCTGATACTCTTTTTTTTGGTCATCAAATGGCGTGGTTTGGACTCTCCCTTTGATAAGGGATCCTAGACCTGCTGGTATGGTAGTATTAACTGCCCTTTTTGAGTATTTGAAAGACATTCTTAGACTATCCACTATAACTGCTTGGAGCTTCTTTTTGTATCAGATTGGACTATTGTAGGTGTTGCTGAGAGGGACTTCTATTTTTTTGATTAACAAACATATAAAAATGGCGAAGAAGGTATGGCGTAAGGTGCAAGGAGCTACTGCGATTCAAGGGAGACAGGAGTTGATAATGGCAGTACTGCGGGAGACGGTGTTGGGTTGGCTCCCAATCATGGTCAGGAAATGGTTGGCCTTCCTGGTGTCGGGTGGGGATCTGGGATTAAATCTTTCCGTGAGGTTCTTCTTTAGAACAGTGGTGATGGGTAGCGACAAATAGCTCGGGGGAAGAATGGTGGTCGTCAGAGGCTTCTGGTGGTGGTTCTTGAGGAGGTTCAAATCCAACGCAAGATGTTTGGCTTTGACGGTTTCGTTAATGGCAAATTTAAATCTCTAAGAATTTCGGAGAAGAGTCGAGGTGTACGTGCTCCTTGACTTTTAGTTGTTTGGAAGTGGAATGGTTTCGGGATATGGTGTGTAAGGTGGAAGAAGTGGGGAATAGAGTAATAG
>JAUPMG010000003.1:5673754-5688662 GCA_031762675.1 Pachysandra terminalis
TCCAAATGGTTTTTTTTTTTTTTTTTTGTGATAGAGATCTCAGTTCGGGTCGGCCCGAACTCAACAATTTGAGTTCGGGTTGGGTCCGGGCTTACTTAGTTAGGGTTCAGTTCAGTCCAGGTTGGGTTCAGACAAGCTGATTTCAGTTCGGGCCGAGCCCGACTCAACTCGCCCTACTCTCCAACACTCCAACCTTGCTTATAAACCTTGCTTATAACATATATTGTCTTTCCTTAGTGGCTAATCAACTTCACTGGAATATATGAAAACTCACCCAAAAAAAAAGTTGGATGTCGCCGAAATTTGAATTTCTTTTCTTTATGTTTTATCTTAATCAAACACTTGAAAAAAAAATAATTCTTTTATTTTCATTTTCATTTCTTTTCTTTTAGAATCCAAAGCTCCACAGTCTGAAAGTTTGAATTCGAAACCTTAAAAATCTTAAACCCTAATTATTGTTAAAAGGTAATTTTTTGTTTATTTATATTTTCCCTTTTTTATACCTCTAAAACTGGAGGCTGGGGTTGTCAATTTCCTCCATTCAATGTGATTGGACTTGGCCATGTTACTGATTAAATCATAACTCCATTGGTCATAAAAGCATTTTAGTAATTTATTCTAGTCATCCAAACTCAGGCAGACGGCTCCCCTGATTTGCTCTTCATTGATCAGTCCATTGTTTTGAAACCTAGACCAGCTTTGAACCAATTAAGGGGCTGGTCCATTTGACCACCAGGTCAACCCTTGTCTGCTAAAGTAATTTGGAAATGTAGAAAATAACAATAATAATTGTTATTATCACCTTGGTGACAAAAAGTAGCCCTGTGGTAGCAAGCCTATTGAAAAAACATTGCACCAACTAATATACATATATTTTGGTCCTAAGGTCAGACCATCACATGTTTATTGATTGGTATAGATCTGAAGGAAGATATTGATTCTCTTTTGGACCACACAAAAAGGTGACAGTCCACCCAAAAGATTACTCAACATTATTCTCTTTGCCAAAAACCAACACAAGCAAGCTCTAAAGCTTTCTTATTAGTCTTTCTTTATCCATCTTCATGGTGTTGGATCCTTCACACAAGGATAGCCTTTCTTCACATGCAATACACATTAAAATGATCAAATGATCATGCTTAAACAATAATCTTTCTTTTGTCATATCTAGATTAAGCCCTTAATAAAGGGGTCATTAGATTCGAAGTTACAGGTCGGTCGTGTTTATTGTTCCCTATTTTTAGTATCATTGTCTGTATCGACTAAACCAGGCAAAATCTCTAGCAATCCAACGGAAATAGTATCTCATCGACCTTGATTGATTAGTGCTTTTGAAAGAGTGTTAAACTTAGGTCTCGTTTCACTGCCATTTTGGGAATGCATTTTATGACTTGAAATGAGTTCTCATAGATAAATGGTAGTTTGGTTAGCAAAGGGAGAACGAGTTCTCCTAGAATGAGAATGAGAAAATATCCTTCATCACAGAATTACCTCTAACCCTTATTTTAGATTTTTAGGAATGAGTTTGAGCTCTTTCGGTTTGCTACATATAAATAAAGTGAGCAGTGGCAAACTTCTAAATAAACTTTTCCTACTACGTATTATTTTAGAGTTTCATTATCACATTTAAAAGGGTATAAGGGTGCAAAGCTTTATGTGTGGCTATGGGATTTTATGAAAATAATTGTAATTAAAAGAAAAAAATTGAAAAAAAAATGTTAGAACTTATTTTAGTACATGTTAACTAATCATCTAACATTAGGTCGAAACTCATTTTGTTACATGCTAACAAAACACGACCTAGAAACCATGCATTAAATTAGTTTCTAGAATATATTTAGAGAATTGGTTCCTGGAATGAGTTTCTAATCTAGAATGAGAGGCAAACGAGACCTTAGTGTTTCATTTAATGTGATCTTAGAATGAGTTTTTAAGTACTCTCTTGTAGGTTGGATGACTAAAATTTGGAGTTAAGATGTTCTTTTTGAATTAGTATATTTAATGTCTGAGCAAGCACATGTACCACCACAGTTTAGAAAACTTTTACAACAGGCATTGCCCAACACAAAAGCCTAATTAGTGGATTTTTTTTTTTGTTGAAGTCTAACTGTATTTATTATTATTATTATTTATTTTTTGGTAGAAAGAGTCTAATTAGTTGAAGATATGTAACAAATGGTCAACCTAGCTATATTTATGGATGTTAGTTGAAAAGGTGGTACTAGTATTGAATACATGCATCTTTCATGACTGAATCCTTAATTCCTAAGCCAAGGGGTTCTAATGCAACAATCACTCATGTGGGATAGACACACCATCAATTTAGCTTCTTGTCTTCTCTTAAGTTATGTTTGGTTGGTCGGGAAAGTGGCATGGGAAAGGAATTCATTGGAAAGTAAAGGAAATGAAAGGCAAAGTTACTTTTTTTGGTGTTGTTTGATTGTCTAGAAAAGATATTAGAAATTTGATTAAAAATATAGATTATAGTGCTTGGATGATACGAAAATTGTATAGGAAAGTAAAGTTATCAAACTGTAAAAAACTTTATCATGTCTTATATATATACCGAATGATATAATATTGTGATTTATAATGGGATTCCTTCCCTCCCAAAAATAAATAAATAAATAAATAAAAACTTTGTATATGAAACAATATATTGTCTCAACACACATGGGATAAGACACATTTTGACCACTCTATGGAACGGAGATAAAGTGTGTACACAAACTAAAGTGTGAATACAACCGTTACAGTTTAAACACAAACTAAAGTCTGAACATAAATTAAAGTGTGAATACAAATTTTACTTTTCTTTCCAACGTTTTTCCGTCGTTTTGAAAGAAAATAAAAATAAAGAGTTTTTGATCGAAATTTATGATGGTTTGAAAAAGTGTTTTCCAGTGAGTCCCACATTTTTTCATCATCTAAACACCTAAAAAACATGAAAAGTAGCTAAATACTTTCCTTTCCCAAGCTTTCCCACCAAGCAAACACACCCTTAAGGAAAGTATTGAAACAAATTAAGGTTACGTTTGGCCCGGCTTATATAAGTGCTTATTTCAGCTTATAGCTTATTAAAGCACTTTTTAAAATTAAAAGTGTGTTTGGTACCCCTAATGGGTAAGTGCTTACCCATAAGCAGTAGAGGAAGGCTACCCAGAAGGAGAAGTTGCCAAGGCAGCTTCTCTTATCCTTATTGGAGAAGCTATTTCTAAACTTTAGTAATATTTTTACAATACCTATTTTATCCCTAAACTATCATAAGCACTTAAATAAATGTTATTTCTAAACTTTACTAATATTTTTATAATACCTATTTTATCCATAAACTTTCATAAGCACTTAAATAAATTTATTTACCAAATGCTTTTTGCTTCAAGTAAGCAGCTTATTATTGCTTTAGGTAAGTGCTCTCATTGAGTCACTTATCCAATGATTGCTTATCCAAAAGACAAGCCGGGCCAAACGCAGCTTAAATGACATTAAATTACTTGCTTTCAGCCTCTTGCTCATATATATATATATATATGTGTGTGTGTGTGTGTGTGCATGTACCTGCAATACTCTCCGACCTTGGGGACATGCTCTCACTTTGGGTGACCCTTAATTAGAGCCAAATTTAAGTAGTGTAGGCCCCCTCTAGAGATGAGGATCTTAGAGATATGTTTTAACTTTTTAAAATGTACATTATATTTTAAAAAGCCTAACCTTATGGTCTAACTAAGTCCCCATTAAAAGTCTCAATTCATTAATGTAAAGTTTGATGGTCTCATGTAGCCATTTGTTTTTTCTTTTATAACATATAAAAGGATCAGTCATTTCTAAAAGCTTTTGTTAGATCTGGCTCTTCGAAAGTTGAATGCTTGTGTGTAAAGCTTTTGCACATCATAAATCCCAAAGATGTTAGTATTAGTAGTGCTTAAATTATGTTTCTTTCACAGCTTAGTGGAGAAAAAAGGGACTTCTCTTTGCCTATTCTAGTTGGATATTCTATTGTTGGTAAGTTTTAAGGATTCCCAAAAACTTTGAAAAGCTAAAGAGAAAAGGTGGCCATGTTCTTCTAAGCAAAGCTTTTGAAGAGTGAGGAGAGAGAGGGGCTTGGCATCTCACCATTGTCTTTGTTTGAACAAACACATTCAAATAACTTTTTTCTTCCAATCCAATAATACAACTCTTCAATTGAAAAGGAGAACCAATTAAAGTTTTTTTCATTTGCTTGTTTATTGGTGCTTTAATACCAAATTCATCTTGTCAAAAAAAAAAAAGAAAGCAAAACCACTTTCTTTATTCTAAACTGAAAAAAGGGGATGGAAGAAAAGGAGGGGATTGAAAGTCTACTTCCTTTGAGTGCAAGAAGAAGCTACCAAAACCTTTTTGAGAGGAAAGCTTCTCATTTCTCCTCCATCCATCAATCCAGCTATGGCCTATGAGTGATTATTGTTATGTGTTGCTTAAAGTTTGACCTTGATTATAACATTTATTTATATATACCACCAAGTGGGGTGGTGGTGGTGGCTTATACAAGTGAAAAAGGGGTATGGACCCTCATGTCTCATGATTTTCCATCAATTGCCCACTTGAGGGGAAGCTTTCTGGTTACTCTGGACTTATACTAGATTGGATTGATGCCTCCTCTTCAAAGATATCATAAAGCCCAAGAAAAGTAGAGAAGAGATCCTTGCATATTGGGCCATGCATTGGTTGAGCAAAGAATGCTTGCCTGCAAAACTGAGTGTCTATGAAATCATGGTTCCTCTTATCACCACATCTCAATTATAATTTCAAGAGTCGTGGAGGGGAGGTTGAAAAGGTAACAAAGTCATTTTAGTGGGAAATGTTTTTCCTTGATGAAGGAATCAACTATAATGTCATATATGTTCATAATTATGCTTATGCATTAAAAAAAAATAATAATAATAAAAAAAAAAAAAAACTAGAGAATGAAGGAAAGAGATCTAAGGAAGGACCTGTAGAGGTTGAGGAGTGATGAGGTCAGTTTAGCCTTTTAGAAGGGAAAGGAATTATGGTAGTATCATGCTTAAGATGTGGGAATGTGGTAAGAGACAAAAGCAAAGAAACACCCAAAAGAGCCTTTAGTGACAGACTCCCAACCCCCTTTTTTGACCTTTTGTAGAAGGGGAGATGCTTTCATGGTCTGAAAGCCAATTTTCATGATTAGGGGTAGTTCTGAGTAAAGTTGCACTGATGGGAACAGTCCCTCATCTTGTTGTTCATGGGACTACAAATAAAGGTCAATTGATTGGATGGATACTTACAATACCTTTGCTACATTTGATCAACAAAATAAAATTAATGATAGTATATATCACCATGTAGGGACATGGTCCTTAGTACATGATTTTATCTTCCAAGTAATGTACCATTGACATAATGAATTGGATGAGGGTGCCCTACCAATTTTTGATATAATGTTATAAATGTCTTCACTATTATATTTAATTTTTCTACTTAGTCCTTTAACAAAATTTTTATTTATTAAAATATTAATATTTTAACAATAATGAACCTAATGGCGGGACCTCGGGGTTCCACATAAATCCGACGGCAAAAGTCCTTTAATTAATTATTTTTTCTTGCTCTTTCTTAATTGTCAAATGACCCTATTATATATGCAATTTTGTTTAAAATAGTCTTTTTATATTTTTTTGGTACGGACCAGCAACAATAAAGTCAGATTTGCTTTTTGCAAAGTTTGAGGTGTCATAGCACCTTGCAAAGGCCACGTCGAGACGAATCGATTGCCATGTTGCTTGCCTTTAACCAGCCTGAACTCATGTTGCTACAGACTTTATGGGAGAGCCGGGGTCTTATGTGTCACGCCCCCAAACTAGTAGCAAAAATCCCTATGCGGGAGGCACTGATCTTAAGGCGCAACCTTCGGGTTCTATTGCTGGAACGCGGATTGCCGTATCAAACCACAAGTAAATAAAAGTAATATGTATCACTTTCATTAAATATTCAGAGTGCGGAAGTCAACCAAAATTAAAATTACATAATCCCTTGTGACTTCAGAAGAGTCACAAGTACATATATTGAAACACAACAATTACAACCAAACACTACAATACAATATACTACTTATATACTCCAACATCACCAACTAGGAATGGATTGCTGTCTTGAAGCGAATTCGCATCTAGTTACTATTGGTTCCCACTCCATCTCAACCTGCAACATGATAAGTCGCGTGATCTTGGAATGCCCAGTAAGACCATATCTGTCGGCCATCCTCATAAGACATCATCAAGCAGATAATACTCGAAGCAAATTCAATTCAATTATACGAGATAAACTAAATCTAACCATAATGAGTTACTGGATGATAGATGATATGCATTATGATATGATAACATACAGATCTCTAAATTGAGATGCTCAAACAAGAATGCAAGTATGATATGGTGTATAATGAACTAAATTCATGTAACTAGTTAAGTGCCCCTCATTCTTCCAATTCAATATAATAACAAATTTTGGGTATAGGACACTAGGAACAGTCGGATGTCCCATCTTCGTTCCGGGCGCTAACCCATGGTAAAATGACACCATTGTGCTAATTTAGAGTAAAGGCTACTCAAGGAATTTCCAACCACAATGCTAATTTAAGAGTGAACAATACTCAAGGTGTTCCAACCTGTATAGAAGCTCACAAGCATCCTAGTTTAAGTGTGGATTTTGACCCATAAGGTATATAGTCAACCCATTGGAATTCTAAGAAGGAAACCCTTTGTTTTCCACCTCGTGGGCCACTTAACAATTACATAAGCATAGTATGGGATGCATTATTAACTAAGAACCAAATTATAGTCATCAACAGAAACTGTCCACGCACCCATACAAGCAGATAATCCGATTAGATGCCATCATAAGTTTCCCAAGTGTTATCAATACCAAAAGATCAATTCACAAATACAATTACCAAATCCAGATTATTCCAATAACAATTATGGTCAAGTCCAAGGGTGAGTGAGGGTTACAATTTATCATGGAACCTCAAGTTGATGACTCGGATCAACCTTGAGCCCGTAAACCAAATACTAATGCAAACAATACAAGTCCACATCACTTCCTAACCCACTAGTTTCAATTACTAAGCACTTATGAGTGCAAGGTAAGTAAGGCCAATTCAACAGTCTAGTCTGTGGTATTGGGCATACCCTGAGGCTCAAAGGGTGTTTCTCACAGGTAGGGTTAGAACCATTCTTCCACCCTTGACTCACTGAGACTAACTCTCAAACTCATGGTGTGCCCCAACCCAACTAATACAAGGTGGTACTCAAGGTGATTGAGTACAATTAGGTCTAGGTTTATTTGGTCATACATTGACCCTAACTATGATGTCAAACTAAGGTGGGACCAATTCCCAACAAAACAAATCAAAATCCAAACTCAAACTATATTGTGTAGGTCTCTCCTCCTTCGGTACCCTCACCAGTGTACTGATGGGTGCCGATGGGGGTATTTATTCTGATTTTAGGGCCTTGTCGGTACCCTCACCGGTGTACCGGTGGGTACACTGGTGAGGGTATTGACGGTGCCCATAGTGTCTTCTTTTTGGGTTTCTTGATCTCGGGATGTAGATCCCAAATCCACTTTAGGGTTATTCGTAATGGTCACGAAATCAATTCTATTAGGCCATGAGGCATACCAAACAATCAATCACATACAAATCATTAATGAAATCGATTAAACAACAAATTCCAATGCATTCAAATCCAAAACCAGACCCATCGTTATTTTTCTAATCAAATATGTGAAATCAACTCTTATCAACATCTTAATCAGACTGTACAAAAAATGAGACTTACCTTCTCCTCGAACTGCGATTCGAATCCGAGTTGCTTCATCATTCTTCCATATTTTTTGGTTCTTCACCTTCTTCTTCTTTTATGTTCTTCTTCTTCTCTTCAGTTCTTCTCCTTCTTCCTTTCCCACATGAGGCGGCTAGGGTTAGGGTTAGTGTTTCTCTCTACTCTCTTTCTTCTTTCTTCTTTCCATGGACGGCTATGGATTTTGTTCTTTTTTTCTTTTCTATTAGATTCTCTTCTATGTTAATCCAAAACAAAAGGAGAAGGGTAGATGTGTAATTATGGAAGTCTCTTTCCCTCACAATCCACCCCACGATTCCTCATTAAACACAACATATTAATTTTATTCTTTTCTCCCAACGGTTTTACTAATTACAAATTGACCCCATATTTTATATTATTGTCTCAAAGTAAGTCTACTGTCTTATTAATCCATTAGTTACCCTGATTAAGTCCTGAAAACACCCAATTAGGTCACGTACCATTACAGTGTCTCAATTTATAGAGACACTGTAATGCTCCACTAAGAGATGTGTCCCTTAGTGGGCCTAAAAACTCTCTTGACCAAGAAATGCTACTGTTTTAAAATAGCTATAACTCGAATTAAATAGCTAATATAATTAATAAATACTTAATTAAAATAGTGCTTAAAAAAATGTAGGTAGGGGCGGGTCTACATGTCTAATGATACACCACACTATGACACGTCCCAATCCGACCCAACCCCACTGGATGGATGGCAGCGGCGGCACACGCGTGTGAAAGGCAATCCCGGACAACCCCAACAATGTCTCTCCATTACACTTTTCTTTGTTGGGTCTCTAATTCAACAAGTTTCAATCCTTATATACATATATATACTCAAAAAGAAGTGATTGATTTCTTTGATACATATTCACCTTTTACCAAAATAACAACAATTGGAGTTGTGTATCATAGCATCCATTCATAAATTCTCGTTCCTACATACACAAAGTTAAAATGTGGAAGGAAGATTTGAAATTTTCATAAAAAAGTAAAAGACAAAATCTGAAATTCTCAAATTATAAAAGACAATTCATGAATAAGATAAAAACTTGTTAGATAAGCCAAAATGTGAAAAGCCTATTAATGCAAGTAATGAAGCCCACAATTTGAGATATATCCGACAGTATTTTGATATAAGATCTTGAATCTTTACCTTCTATAGACGCAAAATTAAGGATAGCGTATTGCCAAAGCAATTTTGGTTGTTTCAAAGCATTATAAACGCAAAATGTTCAACGGAAAAGCAAAATATGCTCGTCGTGCAACCAAAACTGCTCTGACAATAATGCTCTACCCCTGTAATATGGAAACAAACTTTTTTGGTTTGGTTTCTTAGGAACATTACAAATGCAAAATGTGTAATGGAAAAACAAAAATTGCTTATATAACAATCAAAATTGTTCTTAATGTCTCGTGTCGTGTTCAGGCACAAATCTAGATTCGTACTGTGCCCAGCACAAACACGATTTCAATTTTGTCCAATTTATAGGCAAAGTATGAAGTCTGGCACGATACTGCATAACGCACGGCCAGCAAGAAAAAGTTTGTGCCGATCGGCAGACCCGAATGTACACCCCTACCTCTAACCATAGGGCTACGGCTAACGTAACAAAACCCTTTTAAGTTTACATCACTATAAGATTCTCGGGATTCGCACCAACTAAATCAAAGTTTCAATGGTTGAGATCCAATAATACCATCCTCCGGCGAAGCACACAAACATATTCAGAATAAAAAAAAAAAAAATATGAAGGGTCTCGCACTTAGTCAAAATTAAACCTCACTTAAGAGCTGATTAGACCTAATCTCTTCCAAACAAATAAAAGGAAAAAAAAATATTTAAAATGACCAAATCATCCCTAAATTACGTTCACTTCTATAGATATGACGGGAGAACCCTGACATTTTTAATTGAATTGAGGGTAGAAACGTCTTAGAAGTTTGGAAAAAAAAAAAACAAGAACGTTTGAAAAAGACACTACGACAGTACCACGTGGTATTGTAAAAAAGATACGAAGAGGTGTATTTTGGTAATTACAAAAATCTAAGTCGTATTTCAGTCATTTTGAAAATTATAAGGACTAATACGACGAAATTGAAAAATACGTAGAAACATGCGGCAATAAATGCAGAAAGGAGTCTTGTTTTTTGGTCGCTGGAAAAGGAAAGGACTGATGTGCACGCGTCAGCTCGTCTTCCAAAGATTACCAGAGCTTTATCATATCGCGATATTTTAAACATTATCATTAGAATTTGTTATAGAATTCGTAGTTATTGATTTTTAATTTAAAAAATATTAATAATATCATTCATTGCATTAAAAATCCTAGATTTTAATATCTGGTCAAATGGGGGACTTTTCATTAATTGAAATTTAACTGAATTTCCGTTTGACTTATCATGATATTAGGAATATTTTTTTATTTATAATTTTTATTGTAATAGAAGTTCTTGATCATATTTGAGGATGGTATGAGTAGGCCGATCGAATTCGAAGCGGATTCTGCTCAGCAGGATTCGAAATCCAATCTGTTTAAGAAATATACTAAATTCGAATTTGAATCTGAATCCGACGGATCTTCGTAAACTCTATTTGAATTCGATTATGATCCGAAATTCGAATAGATCCGAATATCCCAAAATTCAAGTCTAGAAGAGCAATGTTGGAAACTAGGGTTTTTTTTTACAAGATAATGTTATTATGTATCACGAGTAATTATACTATATAGCAATAATGTATAAAAGTAATATGTGATTGAATGGATATGTTGTTATGTGAGACACATTATACAAAAAGAATACTAGAGTTTTAATTATATAATCGAATTGGATTTATATAGATCCATATTCGATTCAATTATAATTAGATTTTTTGGATTGGGATCTTAATTGAATTTCGGATCAAAAATATCTTACCGAATCCGCTATAATCTGATCGGATTTGGGTCATGATCCAATCCATTGACAGGCCTAAGTACGAGTGAAAAACAAAAAATAAAAAATGAGTGACTCGAGATCTATTTAAGTGATTCTTGAAGTATTTTTTTAGCTAAAGGTAGTAATTTGAGAACTAAAATATTAAACATTTTATCTCACTCATAACATTTGATTTGAATTTTTGAGAAAATTTTTCTACATTTTATCTCCCAATTCGAAGAACTACAAAATGCTTATTTTACATTACTAAATTCTGGAATGTCAAACCAATATAAGGTGTATCAACCTCTAAAACTATTTCAATTTTAAACAATAAAGAATAAATTATTATAAAATTAAATTTTGATGGTGCATCGATGAGAAATCCAGACTCAACTGGAATTGGAGCGGCCTTTAACAATGAGTATGGTGGAAGGAAATGGAAAACATTAGTTTCTTTGATCAAAGGCCAAAGGAAGACGATCCTTAAGTCCCCTCGATTGGAAACCAAAAGTGTCGAAGAATTCTAGAAAGCATACTTATCTTATATTTTGTGTGCGTTTGGCTACCAGTAATATGAAAGAAAAGATGGGAATGGAACCCATCCCTTTGTGTGAAAATGAATAATGAAAAACTCATTATTTTTTTTTTCTTGTAATATTAGTCTAAAAATGTGTCATGAACATATGAATTTACAAGGGTTGATATAGCATAAATATGGCTTATGGAATAAGGGCAGAATTGAAAATGATGCTCATCATTTTCTTGCTAATCAGATACACCATTACATGATTTTCATTAATAATAATATAATTTTCTTGAAACATCCAAACAGTTACTTTCACTTTCTTTTACATTGATTTTATACATATTATTTTCTCACATTACTTTTTAACATTTATTTAGTATCCAAATGGGGCCTTATCTTTCTTAATTGGATTGTAAATAATTACAAATCTATACAAAGTGATTAGGGTTTATATGTGTAATGCTTCTTATTTTAAGAGATATAGAGAAGAGGGAAAGAGAGACTAAGAAGAAGAGAATGGAACTCGAGAACGCGTAAAAAATTAAAAGAGAAGAGCGTGCGTTATCTATGAGTATCATGATTTCGTTTTGCCGACTTTTTAGACTTAAAAAGCAAGTGGCCAAGCAAAAATCAAAATTAGAATTATTCTTTAAATAGTTACTATTTTATTTTGATGGAATTTAATAGTTACTATTTTTAGATTAAAAATTTCTATGTTAACCCCTCAACTACTAATAACTTTTTAGATTCTTCCCTTCACTTAGGGTCTCTAAATCATACTCAATAAATTAAAGCTTGATTTAAAATCCTCTTTTTTAAAATACCAATAGTCACGGGGCAAAATGGTACTTTTGTCCTTCAGATGTGGCCCTGAGATGCGAAAATACCATTTTATCCTCGGGATTATCTCACATCACAGGACCGGTGCTTGTTAGCTATCTAATAGGCAATCCGATCTAATCCGACCCTCTCTAAATCATACTCAATAAATTAAAGCTTGATTTCAAATCCTCTTTTTTAAAATACCAATTTTACCCTTCTATCACGTAAAACAATTAGTGAAATATATTAGCGATGTAATTTTTGTTTTTTTTGCCATAAATTGCATCATAAGTTACTCAAAATTGAGTTAGAAGATCGAAGAATTTGTCCTTTCTATATTAAATTTTAGGGAACACCTTACCGATTGTTGGATTATACTTTAGGGACATCTGGATAGTTTGACGTTTTCATGAATCTAATGCACTTTAAATAAGTATGATTCAAGATTCGAATTATAAGCATACGACTTTCTGGATGTGTATATAAATGATATTTAGACAAATGGACACAGATTTACTTATATATTTTTTTATTATGAGCAAGATCATACTTTAGAGACATTTGGATAGTTCGATGTTTTTCATGAATCTAATGTACTTTAAATAAGTATAATTCAAGATTCGAATTACAAGCATACAACTTTCTGGATATTTATATAATTTACTTATATTTTTATTATGAGCAAGATCATACTTTAGAGGCATTTGGATAGTTGGATGTTTTTCATGAATCTAATGTACTTTAAATAAGTATAATTCAAGATTCGAATTACAAGCATACAACTTTCCGAATGTATATAAATGATATTTAGACAAATGGACACAGATTTACTTATATTTTTATTATGAGCAAGATCATACTTACAGACATCTGGATAATTCGATGTTTTTCATGAATCTAATGCACTTTAACTAAGTATAATTCAAGATTCTAATCACAAGCATACGACTTTATGGATGGTATAGACAAATGTATCGTAGATTTACTTATAATTTTATTATAAGGATTAATATTAAAAATTCATCATAAATGTGATGGTATAAAATTATTAAGGTTAATTTTGTCTTTTTTAAAAAATAAATATTTAAATTAAAATTTATTTTGTTATTTTAATTTGAAACCCTGATGTAAGGAAGAATCTAAAGATATAAGGAGAACATTTTGAATGACAAAATAAAATTAGGTAAAAGGAAAAAAAAAAAAAAAGGAAAAAAGGAAAAGAAAAAAGAAGAAAAGGTAAAATCCGTGCGGTGCCTTTTTTTCAGGCAGAGCTTGCGTGTGAAAAAGCAGAAATTTGGTTGAAAGGCAAATGCGAGTGATTATGTGATTCTTTTTCTCTCTCTTCAATTTTCATACACACATACACAGAGAGAGAGACTGTGACTGCAAAAAGACGCGATTTAATTAATTAATAATACAAACAAACATCGTCTGTACTGTACTTCCTTTTTATATTCCACATCTCTCTCTATCTCTCTAGAAACTATGAGATAAAAGGCGCAGTCAATCTACAGTCTTAGAGAGAGAGAGAGAGAGAGAGAAGAGAGAAAGATTTCTTCTCTTCTCATCTTTTTTTCTAAAAAGGTGTTTCTCTTACAGTCCCTCTCTGTCTATATTGTTTGTTTGAACTTTGAAAGAAAGAGGGAGAGAGATGGAAAGAGGAGAGTAGAAGCATTTTTCTGAAATCTTAGTAGAAGTTTTCAAAAGGAATAACCAATCCGAGGTAATGGGTTCTTTATTTATTTATTTATTTTTTGTGTAGATAAATTTATCTTCTTTTTATTGGGGTTCAAATCCTAACACAGTAAACAGTTTTTAGAGAAAAATAATCTTGTTGGGTTTGATTGATTTTTTTATTTATTTTTTTACTTTATCTGGGGTGTTTGGATTAATGAATGAGAAAGAGACGGTGTTCTTCACTTTTTTTATTTTTATTTTTTTTAATCTTTTTCAGGTTTGAGAAAAAGAAGTTGAGGAAAAGGGGAAGAAATGAGGGGTTTATGTGAAGGAGAGGATCTGATCTTTCCTTTTCGCGTTGAATTCTTAGCAGCTTTTGTGTGACACCGAGCAACAACTTAGAAAAAAAAAGAAGAAAAAGGGTAGATCCCCCAACTTAACGAAACCCCAAAGCAAGCAAAGCAACTCCTTTTCGAAAATTTTCTCTTTTATGGGTTCTTTCTTTCTTTGATTCGTGATTTCATGGGTTGGATTTAACGTCAAGGGGGGGCTGAATTTCGTATGAAAGTGCGAATTTTGTCTAATCAGAAGCGTTCACACGAAACTGACTTCTAACCCCACTTGTGGGTCTTTGGAGATAAGAGAGAATTTCAATCAATCAACCCTCTCTTTCCTGATTATTGCTCAATTGAAACAAGAACAAGAAGAACTAGAACTGGGGTTCTGTTGATTTCACAGTGACCTTCTGAAATTTGATGTCTCTAAAGCTCTTACTGGAATTGCAGGATTTCAATTACTGTTGGTGAGACTGGAGTTCAATTCTAGAGTGTCTTTGGGCTTCTTCAATTTATAGATTGGAATTTTTTTTTTTTGTTTTTGAGAGGATTTGAGAGTTTGGGAAGAAGAGTTGATTGAAGCTGTCTTTTAATTTGTCTGTATATGCTGAATCAGGAGGTGTTTTTGCTTGTAGGTTTTTGTTTCTGACATTTGTTCATTTCTGTAGGCTAGAATCATGAGGGCAGGACTGAGCACAATCCAACAGACTCTAATGCCGGAGGCGGCGAGTATTTTGAATCACTCGATTGCCGAGGCTGGACGAAGGAAT
>JAUPMG010000003.1:5688762-5704271 GCA_031762675.1 Pachysandra terminalis
CCCTGTATTGATAGCATGACCAGCTTCAAAACAAAATTGGGAAAGAATGTCCCGAATAGTAATACATTCAGCCTCCTGAGTTCTACCAAATAAAAGAAGGTCATCAGCATACATTAAATGAAAGATGGCAGGACTACGGGGACTAATTAGAATCCCATGAATGAGATTAAGGGACATGGCTTTATCCAAAGCCAGAGATAGGGCTTGTTGGGCCAGAATAAAAATGTAAGGGGATAGAGGACCCCCCTGTCTCAGACCCCTACAAGGTTTAATAAGACCCACAGGAGAACCATTAATCAAGATATTGTAGGAAACAGAGGATATGCAATTCATAATCAGTTGAATCCAAAAGGTATCAAAACCAAATTGTAATAACATTTTTTTTAATACCCCTTGCTGCATTTGATCAACAAAATAAAATTAATGATAATATATATCACCATGTAGGGATATGGTCCTTACATGATTTTATCTTCCAAGTAATGTACCATTATTTTGGACCTACTGATATAATGAATTGGATGGGATGCCCTACCAATTTTTGATAGTCTTATAAATGTCTTCACTATTTTGTTTAATTTTCTACTTAGTTCCTTAACAAAATTTTTATTTATTAAAATATTAATATTTTAACAATAAATAACTAAAAAGAAGAATAAAAAGCGACGCCACTTCATTTTCGGTTTTATTTCTATTACAAATGTTAATAATGGACGTGGATCTTCTGTAAACTTAGGCTGTGTGAACCTCACACGAGATTGACACTTCTCCCCAGGTGGGCCTCACTAAGAAGGGTACTAACTTACATTTTTAAAACCCTAAGAGACCAAATGAACTTGAAACTAACTTCTGCCTTAACTGGCTTCTACCTTAACATGTGATGGCCACTCTTTTTTGTGGGCATTCCTAGGACAAGTGTCAAACTTGTGTGCGGTTCATACAAGGTATTCATAGCTCAGGATCACAAAAGATCTTCATCCGTTAATAATAGTCTAATTCTATAATGTTACAATTGTGATTACTGCAAGTGAAAAAAACCAAAATGTTGATGGAAAAGATAATTGAAGTAGCTAGCAAGTTGAAACATAAGAAACGGTAATGTATGCTTATATAGTAAATTTTATGCATGATATATACAAACCAAAGCAAATGCTTTTCTTCATAAAATATAATATAGATAGAATATGAGCTTTAAAAGGTAATTAAGGAGCCCTAATTTTTATGAACTTTCGTAATAATTTTCCACCGTTAAAAATTACATAACAAAATTAGAAAAACTAAATATACTTGATCAAGGTGATCTTTAATAAACATGATCCATTAATTGATGTATCTCGAACCTTTATAATACCATTCCTCATGGATTAATAAATTGATCTTAAAAGATATATTTGTTGGAAAAATCTTCGATAAGATTGCACTAATTAATTAATAGAACTGATAAATAAACCAGAAATAAAAAATCAAACTAATACTCATAGAATCTTTATGTGATGAATCTTAGTAACAGGAACATAGCAACAGTGATGAAACATGTAATAACAATAGAACATAGAACTTATTTGTTAGTATTGATCGAGGCTGTAGACAGAAAATTTTGAGATCAAAATATGCCACATGGCACGATCTCATAAGGTGGACCCCACTTAAAAATAAAGTTCTCAAAAGATAAATATGAATTTTTGATTTAAGTAAAAAGAAATAAGAACGTTACATGTGTTGCTCTCAAATGGATCCCACAAAGAATTATCTACTTAATTTTTAATTATCTCTAAATTGTGATAATTATTTATAAGTAGTTGAGAATTGCAGGACTCTACCCTCTCTACATCTATAAATAGGGGTCATCTCTCTCAAATCTGCCAATCTGGGGACAAAAGCCAAAGAGAAGAAGTGCTGCAGCCCGGAGAAATCATCAAACCAAAGGAGAGAAGCCAAAGAAAAGGAGTTTTGCTCCCTTGAAGCCTGGACAGAAGCAAAAGAGAAGTGCTATTGCCCAGAAGGAAGAAGCCAAGGAGAAGAGAGATACTGAAGCTCTGACACCTTAAGAACCTACATCATTGAAAGCCCATAAGCCAAGTAAAAAGATTGCTGAACCCTTGAAGCCTTGTAAAAGAATCTTTGCAAAGAGTTAAATCTCTCACAATCATCTTTACAAAGAAGGAATACGGCATCACAAAGACTCTTCTTCAGGAGAAAATCTTCACAACTGATTACGTGTAAAGTTCAGCGTGAAGGATACTTACACCCATCCCGAAATTCGAGAATCACGCCATCTAACCCTCGTCTTCATCAAAGCACTCTTGAAGACCTGAAGATCTGCAGACTTAAAATCCCAAAGTACAACATTCAAGCTTGGAGACTTAAAGTCACATAATCTTTATGTGATGAATCTTAATAACAGGAACACAACAACAATGATCAAAACTGTAATAATAATAGAACATCAACCTTATCTGTTAGTGTTGATCGAGGCACGGAAGAATTCACTGTCTTTAAGAATCGATTTCGCCCCACTCGAAAATTTCTTAGTGCAGATGGTTACTGGCGATCAATCTCCAGGATACAACGATCTAGACTCAGTATGCGTGCATTCATAGTACTAACGTCTTGAACTTGTCAGAATGCCCAGGAGAAACTCTCAATAAACAGAGTTTGAAATAAGAACAAGAGAGAAGGTGAGTAGTTTTTTTTCAGAAGACTCACAAGTCTCAATTTATATTGTAACGCTTCACTAAGAAACGTGTCCCTTAGTGGGCCTAAAAACTCTCTCTTGACTAAGAAATGTTTTAAAACGACTATAAACTCGAATTAAAAAGCTAATATAATTAATAAATAATTAATTAAAACAGTGTTTAAAAACAAAAATAAATGTAGGTAGGGGCGGGTCAACCACATGTCTAATGACACAGCACACCACGACACGCTCCGACCCGACCTGACCGACCGGACGGAGGACAGCGGCAGCACGTATGTGAAAGACAACTCTAGACAACCCCAGCAATGTCTCTCTCCATCATACTCTCATTTGTTGGGTCTCCAACCCAACAAGTTTCAATCCTTACAAATATACTCAAAAAGAATGGATTGATTTCTTTGATACATATTCACCTGTTACTAGAATAACAACAATTACAGTATTGTTTGCCATATCATCCATTCATAAATTCTCCTTCCTACAAACACAGAGCTAAAATATGGAGAAAAGATTTGAAATTTTCATGAAAAAACAGAAGACCAAATCTGAAAATTTCAAAATATAAAAGACAATTCATAAATTGGTCAAAAGACTTGTTAGATAAGCTCAAATGTAAAAAGCATATTAAAGATAATAATGAGGCCCACAATTTGAAACATATCCAACAGTATTTTGATATAAGATCTTGAATCTTTACTTTCTATAGAAAATCAAAGCGATGACATCTACTCACAGAGATGCAAACTTAAGGATAATGTTATTGTTAGAGCAATTTTGGTTGCTTCAAAGCATTGAAAACGCAAAATGTTTAATGAATAAGCAAAAATTGCTCGTCTCGCAACCAAAATTGTTCTTACAATAACGCTACCTTCGAAAGGATGACATTGGGAGCAAAATTTTTGGTTTGGTTTCTTCATAGCATTGCAAATGCAAATGTGTAATGAAAAACTAAAAATTGCTCATTATAACAATCAAAATTGTTCTAAACGTCTCGTCAGCCACAAATTTAGGTTCGTGTCGTGCCCAACACAAGCATGATTTAAATTTTGTCCAATTTATAGGCAAAACACGAAGTCTAGCACAACCAGCATGAAAAAGTTTGCGCCGATCCGGCACGCACAACCCAAATGTACACCCATACTCTAACAATAGCGCTACTCTGAAATATCTATAGATAGCATTGGAAACAAAAAAAAATTGAGCGGCTAATGTAATAAAACCCTTTTAAGTTTACATCATCATAACCTTCTCGGGATTCGCACCGACTAAATCAAAGTTTCAATGGTTGAGATCCAATAATACCATACTCCAGCGAAGCACACAAACATGTTCACAATATAAAAAAAAAAAATGAAGGGTCTCGTTTAAATGTAGCGGCTCGAAACCGGACAAGGGTTAAGGTCCGATCACTAGTCAAAATTAAATTATACTTAAAGAACTGATTAGACCTAATCTCTTCCAAACAAAGAAAATGAAAAAAAAAAAAAATATATATATATATATATATATTCAAAATGACCAAATCGGCTCTAAATTACGTTCACTTCTCTATGACGAGGAGAAGCCTGACATTTTTAATTGAATTGAGGGTATAAACGTCTTAGGAGTTTGGAAAAAAAAAAAAGAACTTTTGAAAAAGACACTACTACCACGTGGCGTTATAAAATTGATGTAAAGAGGCGTATTTTGGTAATTATAAACTATAAGGGATATTTTAATCATTTAGCAAATTATAAGGACCACTAATACGACGGAATTGAAAAATACGTAGAAACATGCGGCAATAAATGCAGAAAGGAGTCTTCTTTCTTTGTTTGGTCAGCTGAAAAAGGCAAGGACTGATGCGCACGCGTCATCTCGTCCTCCAAAGATTAAACAACTTTATCATTCGCGATATTTTAAACAACTTTATCATATCGCGATATTATATATATATATATATATATATATATATATAATATTAACATTAGAATTTGCTAAAGAATTAATAGCTATTGATTTTTAATTTAAAAAAAATTAATTTTTCATTAATAACATCACTAAAATATGTTATGTAAAGTTGTTATGCAATATAATCATTCATTGCATTAAAAGTCCTAGACTTTATTATCTGGTCAAATAGGTTAGACCATGACTGAACTTTTGTTTGACTCATCGTTTAGGCTGCGTTTGTCCACGCTTGTGCTTTTGGATAAGCATTAAGTGGATAAGTTGCTCAATTGGAGCACTTATCTAAAAGCAACAATAAACTGCTTACTCGAAGGAAATAGTGCTCGGTAAATACATTTATTTAAGTATTTACAAAAGTTTAGAGGTAAAATAAGTATTACAAAAATGTTATTAAAATTTAAAAATAATTTAACGCATAAGTGATAAGAGAAGCTGTTTTCTATAACTCTTTATCAGTAGTTTTCTTCTACTACTTATGAATAAGCACTTACACATTAGATGTTATCAAACATATTTTTAATTTTAAAAAGTGTTTTAATAAATTATACGCTGAAATAAGCATTTATATAAGTTGAGTCAAACACAGCCTTAAAATGATATTAAAATTTTAACTATGGAGTTTTTTATTGTACGCTTTTATTATGTGAGGATGATATTAGGAATCACTTCAACTATTTTGTGTGGACTGTATGAATCCTGGTATTCTTTTCTATTATTATTATTATTTTTTTTTATCACCTTTGTTCATGGATGTAGCAGCCCTATTTTATCGATGGTTGGAGTGATTAAGATCTAATCAAAGTGATGCTTGTAATTTTCATTATTAAGTAATTTTGTGAGACGAACTAAAATATTGAACTTTTTTTAATTTTTTTTTAAAAGTTACTTTCACTAGTCTTTGCCCATGGATGTAACCATATTCTATTAGGATAGGGATTTTCAGTTATGTAAACAAGAGCCT
Organism: Pachysandra terminalis; assembly: GCA_031762675.1. Taxonomy (NCBI): domain Eukaryota; kingdom Viridiplantae; phylum Streptophyta; class Magnoliopsida; order Buxales; family Buxaceae; genus Pachysandra; species Pachysandra terminalis. The sequence continues at coordinate 5,694,372 of JAUPMG010000003.1, forward strand.
AACACATATCCTAGAGGTTCATTGGCGACTTGCCAATTAAAAACCCTAGAAAAAGGATGAACCTTAGGGGGCCATCATATTAACCGGTTTGGCAGGTCACCACTTAATGTGGTGGGCTCCTTAAGACACGTGTTATGCTCCTGTTTACATAATATGAGCATAACACAGAATCTTTATAACAGAAGATCCCAGTTCATCCTACTACTGATACGAGTGACTTGAGATTCTTACATGAAAAACAAAAAATAAAAATGAGTGACCCAAAATCTATTTAAGTGATTCTTGTAATTGTTTTTTTTAGCTAAAGGTAGCAATTTGAGAACTAAAATATTAAACATTTTATCTCCTTAATAACATTTGATTTGAGATTTTGAGAAAAGTTTTCTTCATTAAGTACACCTCAAAATTCATTAAGAAAATGAATGATGAAAAACTAAAGTTTTTTGAGAAAAGTTTTATCTCAACTAAAGTTTTCTTCATTAAGTATCCTTAAACATTTTGTGTGCGTTTGGTTTCCAAGAATATCAAAGAAAAGATGGGATCCACCACCTTTTGTGAGAAAATGAATGATGAAAAACTCATTTTTTTTCTTATAATATTAGTCCGAAATGTGTCATGAGGGAAGTTTTTTTTTGGTCATCTTCCTACATTGTCCTTCCTAAATATCTGAATTTACAAGGGTTGATATAATAAATATAGCTTATGGTATAAGAGCAGAATTGAAAATTATGTTCATGATTTTCTTGCTAACCAGACACACCGTTACATGATTTTCATTAATAATCATACTATTTTCTTGCAACATCCAAACAATATCACATGATTTTCATTAATAATCATATTAATTTCTTGCAACATCTAAACAATATCACTGATTTTCATTGATAATCATACAATTTCCTAGCAACATCCAAACAATATCATGAAAGTTATTTTCACTTTCTTTTACATTGATTTCATACATATTATTTTCTCACATTACTTTTTTCTTAGTATCCAACTGATGTCTTATCTTTCTTAATGGGGTTGTAAATTATCACAAATCTAGACAAGGTGATTAGGGTTTAGGGGGGTTATGACTTCTTATCAAGGTGGTATTGATTCTACATGTCACATGTAGGCCTGTTAACGGGTCGGATTCGGACCAAATCGCAACTAATCCGAGTTCGATCCAATAGTGAAATTCGAAAATCCAAATTCGATTCAAAATTCAACAGATTATGAAATAGGTGATCCGAATTCGATTCGATAGTGAAATCGGAATATCCGAATCCGATCTGATCACCTGTAAATTGTATATTTATATATATTTCTAATCTAAATATGGAATCAAGAATTGGTGAGGTGGTAAGACACTAAGATTTTTAACTGAAGGTGCAAGGTTTAAGTCCCCCAATATTTATTTTCATTATAAATTATAATCGGATCGGATCATTAAACACCCGAATTCGATCCAATTATATTTCAGATCGGATTATTTTTATTCAGATTGGATCACTAAAATCCTATACCGAATCCGGCATTATCAGATTGAATCGGATTCGAATCATGATCCAGTCCGTTGACAGGCTTAGTGACATGCTTATCGGATCCGAATCATGATCCGGTCCGTTGCCAGGCCTAATCACATGCGTATGCTTCTTATTTTAAAAGATAACAGCAAGAAAATGAAAAACAGGAAAAGAGAAACAAAGATAGAAAAGAGAAACTAAAAAGGGAAGAGAATGGAACTCGAGAAACGCGTACAAAGTCAAAAGAGAAAGCGTGCGTTATCTATGGCTAAGGGAATATATGAGTATCATGATTTCGTTTTGCCGACTTCTTAGACTTAAAAAGGAAGTGATGAGCAAAAATTAAAATTAGAATTATTTTTTAAATAGTTATTATGTTTTTTGATGGAATTTATTTAGTTACTAGTTTTAGATAAAAAAATTCTATGTTAAGTCTTCTCCTAATAACTTTTTAGATTCCTCCCTACACTTAGAATCTCTAAATCATACTCAATAACTTAAAGCTTGATTTCAAATCCTTTTTTTTTAAATACCAATTTTACCCTTCTATCCCGTAAAATAATTAATGAGTACCATTTTCTGAAGCTATTTATTCTTTTTACGCCATAAATTACATCATAAGTTACTCAAAGTTGAGACAGAAGATCGAAGAATTTGACTTTTTTATTTTAATTTTTAGGAAAAATCTTATCGATTGTTGGATTATACTTCAAGGACATTTGGATAGTTCGACGTTTTCAGGAATCTAATGCACTTTAAATAAGTATAGTTCAAGATTCGAATTACAAGCAACAACTTTCTGGATGGTATATAAATGATATTTAGACAAATGGACACATATTTACTAATATTTTTATTATGAGCAAGATCATAGTTTAGAGACATCTGGATAGTTCGATGTTTTTCATGAATCTAATGCACTTTAAATAAGTATAATTCAAGATTCGAATCACGAGCATACGGCTTTCTGGATGGTATATAAATGATATCAAGACAAATGGACGCGAATTTACTTATAAATATTTATTATAAGGGTTAAGATCGTACTTTAGGGACATCTGGAAAATCCGATGTTTTCATGAATCTAATGCACTTTAAATAAGTATAATTTAAGATTCGAATGCTATCTGGATGTATACGAATGATATCTATACAAATGTACGTAGATTTACTTATATTTTTATTATTAGGATTAAAATTAAAAACTCCATCTTAAATGTGCTAGTAAAATTAATAAGGTTAATTTTGTCTTTTTAAAAAAGAAACATCAAAATTTAAAATACATTTTGTTATTTTAATTTGAAACTCTAATATAAGGAAGAATCTAAAGATAAAAGGAAAAAATTTTGGATGATAAAATAAAATTAGGTAAAAAGAAAAAGAAAAAGAAGAAAGAAAAAAAAAAGAAAAAAGGTGAAATCCGTGCGGTGCCTTTTTCCAGGCAGAGGTTGCGTGGGAAAAAGCAGAAATTTGGTTGAAAGGCAAATGCGAGTGATTATTGATTATTTTTTCTCCCTCTTCACACACACGTATACACATACACTGTGAGAGAGACTGTGACTGCAAAAAGACGCGATTTAATTAATAATACAAGTAAACATCGTCTGTACTTACTTTTTATATTCCACATTTTTCTCTCTCTAGAAATTAAGAGATAAAAGGCGCAGTCGATCTACATTCTTAGAGAGAGGAGAGAGAGGGGGAGAAAAGAGAGAAAGATTTCTTCTCTTCTCATCTCTAAAAAGGTGTTTCTCTTACAGTCCCTCTCTGTCTATATTGTTTGTTTGAACTTTGAAAGAAAGAGGATGTGAAAAGGAGAGTAGAAGCATTTTTCTGAAATCTTAGAAGAAGTTTTCAAAAGGAGTAACCAATCGAGGTAATGGGTTTTTTCATTCTTTTTAAGTAGATAAATTTATCTTCTTTTTATTGGGGTTCAAATCCTAACACAGTAAACAGTTTTTAGAGAAAAATAATCTAGCGGGTTTCAGTAATCTTTGATGGGTTTCATTGATTTTTTTTTTTTTTTTTACTGTTTATTTTTCTTTATCTGGGGTGTTTGGATTATTGAATGAGAGAGATGGTGTTCTTCACTTTTTCTTTTCTTTTTTTTTTTTAATAATCTTTTTCAGGTTTGAGAAAAAGGAGTGCGAGGAAAAGGGGAAGAAATGAGGGGTTTATGTGAAGGAGAGGATCTGATCTTTCCTTTTCGCGTTGAATTCTTAGCAGCTTTTGTGTGACACCGAGCAACAACTTAGAAAAGAAAAAAAGGTAGATCCCCCAACTTAACGAAACCCCAAAGCAAGCAAAGCAACTCCTTTTCAAAAATTTCTCTCTTGTGGGTTCTTTCTTTGATTCGTGATTTCATGGGTTGGATTTGACGTCAAGGGGGGGATGAATTTCGTATGAAAGTGCGAATTTTGTCTATTCAGAAGCGTTCACACGAAACGACTTCTAACCCCCCACTTGTGGGTCTTTGGAGATAAGAAAGAATTTCATTCAATCCACCCCCAACAAGAAGAAGAAGAAGAAGAACTAGAACTGGGGTTCTGTTAATAATTTGATTTCACAGTGACCTTCTGAAATGTGATCTCTCTAAAGCTCTTACTGGAATTGAAGGATTTCAATTACTGATGCTGAGACTGGAGTTCAATTCTAGTCTTTGGGATTTGTTTTTTTTTTTTTTTAGAGGAAGTTTGGAGAGAAGAGTTGATTGAAGCTGTCTTTTAATTTGTTTGTATATGCTGAATCAGGAGGTGTTTTTGCTTATAGGTTTTTGTTTCTGAAATTTGTTCATTTCTGTAGGCTAGAATCATGAGGGCAGGACTGAGCACAATCCAACAGACTCTAACGCCGGAGGCGGCGAGTGTTTTGAACCACTCGATTGCCGAGGCTGGACGAAGGAATCATGGGCAGACCACCCCACTTCATGTTGCTGCCACCCTCCTCGCCTCGCCGTCCGGTTACCTTCGCCAAGCTTGTATCCGATCTCACCCCAACTCTTCACATCCCCTCCAGTGTCGTGCACTCGAGCTCTGCTTCAGTGTCGCGCTCGAACGCCTCCCTACAGCCCAAAACCTCTCCCCTGGACATGAACCCCAAATTTCCAATGCCCTCATGGCTGCCCTTAAACGGGCCCAAGCTCAGCAGCGCCGAGGTTGCCCAGAACAGCAGCAGCAACCCCTTTTGGCTGTTAAGGTTGAGCTTGAGCAACTCATTGTTTCGATCCTTGATGATCCTAGTGTAAGCCGGGTTATGCGTGAAGCCAGCTTTTCAAGCCCTGCGGTTAAGGCCACCATTGAGCAGTCCTTGAATTCATCCACTTCCGGGAATTCCTCCACAATCGGATGTGGTTTGGGCTTTCGTCCATCCGCTACAGAAAACAGGAGTTTATATCTGAATCCCCGGCTGCAGCAAGGGAACTCTGTTCAATCAGGGCATCAGAGAGGTGAGGAAGTAAAGCGTGTTATTGATATCCTGTTGAGGATCAAGAAGCGGAATCCGGTTTTGGTTGGGGAGTCCGAGCCAGAGGCTGTGATGAGGGAGGTATTGCACAAGATTGAAAAGAGAGAGGTGGGAGAAGGTCTACTTAGGAATGTCCAGGTGATTTCTTTGGAGAAAGAGTTCGCTTCGGATAGAACCCATATCGTCACGAAGCTGAAGGAGCTAGAGGATATAGTTGAGAGCCGAATCGGTAATGAAGGCAAAGGAGGTGTGATTCTTGACTTGGGAGATCTGAAATGGCTTGTTGAGCAGCCGGTGGGATTTGGGGTTGCAGGTTCCGGTCCGGTTCCGGTGCAGCAGCAGCAGCAGCAGATTGTATCAGAAACAGGTAGGGTTGCAGTGGCAGAGATGGGAAAGCTATTGACGAGGTTTGCTGAGGGAAGCACTCGACTGTGGCTGATTGGAAGAGCAACCTGTGAAACGTATCTGAGATGCCAGGTCTATCATACTTCAATGGAGAACGACTGGGATCTACAAGCAGTACCAATTGCAGCAAGAGCTCCGCTTCCAGCACTGTTCTCAAGGTACTTTTTCCGGTTTCTCTTTTCCTATGAATATTCATTCAGTTACACAACTTGAATTTCATTACCACCTTCATCTTAATCCGAGAAGAAAGTTTCCACTTGTAAAGGTTAACTTTTTAGTACTGATTTGATTTTTCTTTGTTGTAAGAAATCTTCCTATAAACTGTAATTCTTATGTGGAATTTCGAAATTTTCTATCGTCTCGAGAGTTGCATGTCATCTATGATACGTATAACAAATAACATTGTTTGCTTCATCAGATCAGATACCATCTTTTAGTTAACTAAAGGGATCATAGTTTTTTGTTCTTAGATTTATAGGTCAGTCATGTTTCTCTGTTTTCTGCAACTTATGAATACGATGAAGAATCTTCCTTGGCTACTTCCTCCTTGTTTTGGAACCATCTTCTATAGAGAAAGCATACAGACTTGCTATGATTTATTTGGATTTTGAAAACATCTTATTCTTTGACCTGTTTATTTATTTATTCTTTTAAATTATATATTTTTTTGTTGAATCTTCAGGTTCGGGAGCAACGGGATTTTGAGCAACTCAGTTGAGTCTTTGACCCCATCAAAAATGTTCCCAACTTCAGAAGCTACTCTATCAAAACGACCCTTCGAAAACACGGAGTCTTTTCGAAGAATGAGCTGTTGTCCCCAATGCATGGAGAGTTATGAACAAGAGTTAGCAAAACAAGTAGCAAACGAGTTTGAAAAGTCATCTTCAGAAGCCAAGGGAGAAACAGCTCGGCAGCCATTGCCACAGTGGTTGCAAAATGCAAAGGCCAGTAACGGCAATGTTAAAGCAATAGATCAGTCGCAGGTATGTGTGCTGCAGTACTCAATTTAAACTTCTTAATGACGAACCCCTAAGAGATCTAAATTGGTTTTGATATGAATTCATCTCAAACTGTATGTTTTTTTTTTCTTTTTTTGTCACCATAACAGACTAAAGACAAAGAAACGATCCAGAATCAGAAAGGTCAAGAACTAAAGAAGTGGAGTGATACATGTGCGCGTCTCCATCCCCATTTCCATCAGAATCTCAACTCTGAGAGAGTTGCTCCAAATGCTCTCTCCATGACAAGCTTGTACAATCAAAACTTAATCGGGCGCCAACCTTTCCAGTCAAAGTTACAACTGACAAGAAGCCTTGGGGGAATTCTTCAATTGAAACAACCAAGTCCAGTGCAGCGTCCGCCTTCTGAATCCACAGTCACCCCAACAGGAAGCCCTGTGAGAACAGACCTTGTTCTTGGGCATCCAAAGATCACTGAAACTTCGCCTGAGAAAACCCACAATGAGCGCATCAAAGATCTTACAGGCTGCATCCCTTCTGAGCCACAGGACAGATTCACGGAGTTGCACAAGGAAAAACTTGTGAGTCCATTGGATGCCGACTTATTCAAGAGGCTTCTCAAGGGGCTAACGGAGAAAGTCTGGTGGCAGCGGGATGCAGCATCTGCAGTCTCTACAACCGTGACTCAATGCAAATCCGGCAATGGAAAACGCCAGGGTGTCGGGTCGAAGGGTGACACATGGCTGTTGTTTATGGGTCCCGACAAGGTTGGCAAGAACAAGATGGCGACTGCCCTGTCAGAGCTGGTGTGGGGTGCAAACCCTGTCACAATTCGTCTTGGCTCGCGGTCGTCTGGCTTTGGAGAGGACTCGGATGTGAATTTCCGTGGAAAAACTGCACTTGATCGGATTGCAGAACATGTTCGGAGGAATCCCTTTTCGGTGGTTGTACTCGAGGATATTGATCGAGCAGATATGCTTGTTCAAGGGAGCATTAAACGAGCAATTGAGAGAGGTCGTCTCACAGACTCCTATGGCCGCGAAGTCAGCCTAGGGAACGTGATCTTCATTCTTATCGCGGATTGGTTGCCGGAGAACATCAAGAACTTGTCAAACTCCCTTCTACTCTGGGAGGAGAAGCTGGCAAATGCAGCAAGTAGTGGGTGGCAGTTACAACTATCACTCAACTCAAAGACCAACAACAAGCGCCGCGCAGACTGGCTAAGCGACGAAGACAGGATTACAAAACCCCGGAAAGATTCATGTCTGGGTCTGTCATTGGACCTGAATCAAGCTGCCGACGCAGATGATGACAGAGCAGATGGGTCGCGAAACTCAAGTGAGCTCACAGTTGAGCATGAGCATCATGAACATGGCCTTGTAAATGGATGCTCTCCCCAAACGCCATTATCTCGTGAGCTGATCAATTCTGTCGACGATGCCATTGTCTTCAAGCCTATTGACTTTGCCCCGCTTTGCACCGAGATTGTGGAAGCTGTTACATCCAGATTTTCGACCATAATTGGTGATGAGCGATCGATAGAAGTGGACGATGATGCACTCGAGAAGATTGTAGGTGGGGTTTGGTTTGGCCGAATCGGGTTGGACGAGTGGGTCGAAAAGGTTGTGGTCCCAAGCTTTCACCAGCTGAAGATTAGCTTACAACAATCTTCGACCATCCCTGCCCCCGGCAACGGCAACAGTAACGGCAATGACGTTGGCCCCACCGTTAAGCTTGTTTCAGTTAGGGACTCGGAGAGACGGAGTGGGGGAGAGTGTCTGCCGAGCAGAATCACTGTGGCTGTGGATGGGGTGTGAAGATAGACTGAAGCGGCATTTCCTAATTTTTGATTGGCAGAAATGTAAATATGGTCAAACAGTTGGGGTTTGCCACTGGGACGGCAGTTAAGAGTTGAAGAAACCGTTGGAAGAGACTTAAGAGATAGTAACGGAATCTTTAACGGCCAAAAGGAGCAGGAGATGTCTCAAACTTATTTTATTTTTATTATTATTATATTTTTCCCCTTTTTATCATTTATTTATATTATAATAAGCGATGAGGCTGTTTTTTTTTTCTTTTTTTTTAATTTCATGTAAAAAATATCAAGTTCTTCTTTATAAAAGGAAAAGAAATATATTCATTTATTTTCTGTTTTTTGTTATTGGGTTATTTTTAGTACAATCTTTAAAGAAAGAAAGTCTCTTATATGATCAGGTGTCTGCGCGTGTATGGTTGCTATGACACGCGTCATCTATTAACACGTGTTGAGTGAAGAGAGTTGCTCGTTTTGTAGTCTTGTAGAGCAAAATCCGCGTCTCCTAGTAGAGAGAAGTCAACAAAATTCTGCCGTTGTCATCCACGTGGAGAGGGAAAGCATGATAAAATTCTGCCGTTGTCATCCACGTGGAGAGGGAAAGCATGATTGGAGTATTTGGGACCTTTCGATCTGTATACTTTATTTGGAAAGTCTGGTGCGCATTAATATGGATCCACTTTTAGTTACAAGACAATCTCATCTGCCTCCATTGTGGAAAAGAGGATTTTGGACTTTTCTGGATGCAAACCATCAAGAAGAAAACTAACGGTCCTGATTGGTGAGCACATGGTCCTTGCATGTGATGACATTGCATCGAACTCATGTTTGGAAGAACCTTTTTTTTTTTCTTTTTTTTGTCGTTTCACGTGGCGCGTGTGTCGAGGCGGAAACACGCATTATGAAGGAAGAAGTGAATAAAGGAAGTTTGTTGGTGTTAGTGTCGGTGTTGTAAGAGAGAAGCACACTTTTCAAGGACAAAGTTAAACTTTTCCTTTTCACAGTTTGATTGCTACACCTCTTTTTGCTTACTTCCAAATTTAAAGAAAAAAAATCAAATAAAAACTTTATAATAACTATGTATTTTAGGAAAATTATACTTTGATCCTATGAGGTTTCTGAAAATTTCAATTAGACCTTATATCATTTTTTAAATTACAATGACCCTTCTTCGGAATCTAAGGGATCGGTCAATTAACGACACCAAGTTATTGACTGATATATTTTCTACATCATTCGTCTGATGTGTTTTTTTTTCTCTCATTGATGAGTGATTCAAGTGTAGCGTTGGAACATGACGGCGAGAGACTAAGAAGGATAAAGTTTATCCACTTTATTTAAAACTTGTTCTATTCTTTAGAAAGGATATATCAGTCAATAATTCGTGTCTTTAGTTGACCAATTTCCTTAAGGTTTTCGACAAAGAGTGTCCCTGTAGTTTCAAAAACACAGAGGTTGTAGATATGAAAAATAGTAAGGGCAGATAGCCCGATAATAGACCGCCACTTGTCAGGACTATGACTGACAAGTAGCAAGATCCCCACTGAAACCTATGGGTATAACCCTCAGGAACTTTCTAAGGAAGAACCCCGGTCGGTTCAAGAAATCGGTTCAAGGAATATACGACCAAGATATAGATATAGGGAGAAGGTAGTGCGCTACCGTGATGACCATTTTTTATTACATAAATCACAGGATGATCAACACTACAATGAATATGCAATGAAGATAATATCAACAGGTACTCCAT
>JAUPMG010000003.1:5729023-5745152 GCA_031762675.1 Pachysandra terminalis
AATCCAAGGAAGCTCCAGGGAATAGCTTGGTAAGATTATCACCTTCCAAAATAATAAATTCCACGCAATATGACTGCATTCATAGAGAAGAAAATTGATAAATGTGATGCAAACTTAAAGAGGTTGTCCGAGGAAGTAATAAAATTGGAATCCAGGTGAAACTTACATATAATTCTGTGTACAAAACAACCTGCACCACAATTCAAGAGTGAAATAGCATCAGAAAAGCTTGAAGATAAAACTGTTCATGAATGATAAATTAAAGCAAATGTATATTGCATCCTGCTATTGGAAGCTCAAAAACAACTGAAGCGGAGTTGTAAATAGACCAGTGATCAATAGATGTAAATCCAGTAGAGTTAACATGAGAACGTCTGTAACTACTTGGAAACATGTGGAGACCTTCGAATGTAAATAGAAATAATATATAAATACAAAAGCAGTATTTAATATAAAATTGGCTGAATTAAATCAGCCACCTAAAAAACCAAGCAGGGTGCCAGTTTACTGTTTGGCCGATCCAATTTTGCTTTAAAACACTGGGCCACACAACTGGAAGAAGTTACTAGAAAAGAAAGAGAGAGAGAGAGAGAGAGAGAGAGAGAGAGAGAGAGAGAGAGAGAGAGAGAGAGAGAGAGGGTGGTGACGGAGATAAACATTTGACTTCCAATGTAATAGTCAACACAGGGAAGGTAACTTGGAATGTAATATACAATATCGTACAAGTTCATACCTCTCAAAGTTCCCCAATAATTGACAATCAAGTCAAGAGAGTTCAGTTGTCTAAGTACTGATGATTTTCTTATATGAGAGCAGATGATTAGCTTTTATTTGTTAGTAATATAAAATAATTCTGAACAGTTGAACAAGGGGAATGAAACATGTAAATTATATGGATTAAAAAAAAAATTGATTCATGGTTGGAGAGGAGCAAAAATCTTAATCTATTTATCTAGATCCAAATTATAAAACGGTTGAAAAAACGGAGGGAGGAAACTACATGTATTTGAAATTCATATCCATTTACATTTTAAGTGATCTTTACAACGACAATAAGAGGCAAATTACCAGCCTAATTTAACAATATCTATCAGTAATTAATAACATATCTACGGCCAAGGGTGTCAGTTAAAGAAAGAGAGCATGAAAAAGGAGGATGGCCACAAAATCTCCTTTTTCGTTTTTGTAGTAGGAGAACTGTCACTTAGACCATGCTAAGAAGATAAGAAAAGCATCCATATACCATAGCCAGTATTTGATCTAGCTCTCATGAAAAGATCATCATTATCATTGCAAAAGTTTATATTCTAAAACCAGCATGTATAACATCTGTTAGCCTGAGACTCCAATATGTGCAAACAAGACTCTGCAGCAATAAGAAGCTAGAATCAACCCACAGATATAAAAAGGCGTCCATATTTTCCGAAAGCAGCTTCTCCAATGTCTGGGTAGCTCAAGATACCTTCTTTGCTCTCAAAGCAGTATCTCATGAGAACACCTGTATAACAACAAACAGCAGCAAAAAGAACAAGGAGTACCAAGCTGGCCCATCCAGCTTCTTTGATAGTAAAAGGTGTAGAAAGAAGCCCAACACCAGCCAATACATTAAACCCTGTCCCAAAACGACAACATGAAATCAGATAACTGCCCAAAATAAAATCAAAAGAAAAAACATCCAAATACAGAAAATGTAAGGGCAAAAATCTTGTTTTTAATAAGGGAATTTCCCAAGAATATTTACACCTTTGTCATTTGTTTTCTCTTGCGGTTCAAGCAAGAATTTACACCTTTCCGTTCTTCAGAAGTAAGAATATACCAAATGATATGAAGATGTATATCAAAGTTTTCTTGATACATTTCAAAAGACATGTATTACAGTTTTCCATTTCTTTCCTTTTCCCTTCTGGAATTTTATCCAATAACTTTACACATCATTGTTGGAAATCCTGACACTATTTTTGCATAAGATTTTCAGGAAGGGAAAAAAAAAAAAAAAAAACCCCAAAACATTGTTGTAGAAAATTTCAATTCTTACCATTTATAATCCACATAAAATATCAAAGATGTACTGTAATGATGCGTACCATTGAAGACAGTCTGAGTAAAGTTACATCCATGAGCAATGGGTATTTCTCCTGTAAGTTGTTCATGCAAGGAAGCTTTCTCTTGCAACCATGATGATTGTGTTCTCAAGATTCTATCTGAATCTTGTTTCTTTCGTATTCTTCCAAACTCAGGCAGCAATGGAGATTTTGCATCTAGGTCTTGATTACTTTTAGTACTGATGTCAACACCTGAAGAACTAATACTAGATGCACGATGAAGAATTCCAAAATTTGGTGATGCGGCGATAGTGTAAGAATCAATTGTTTCCCTGCCAAAAAAAAAAAAAAAAAAAATCCATATGAGCACTTGAACGAAGAGAGAGCATCCAAACTTAAACATACAAGATATGGCATTTTTCATATGTTATGTAATTCTTAAATAAATAAGTAAATAAAAAACTAGTTGGAGGGAATAGAATACCATATATTATTAAGCTAAATCCTGTATGACATGAATGCAAGCAGAAATGCTGGATGGACCGCCATATTATGGCATATCTAAAGATAATTAAAGTCCCAGCTCTAACTGGAACCAAAATAGAGCATCCACACTTAAACATACTAGATGTGACATTTGTCATAGTTCATGTAGTTCTTAAATAAAAGCCAGTTAAAGGAAAAAACATAGCATCTGTCATTAAGCTAAGGCCTGTATAAAATGGATGCATCTAAAGGTAATGGATGGAGCACCATATTATGCGCATTTACAGATCACTAAATCCAATTATTCATGAGAGATACTTATGCAGGGAAAAAGAGGAAGATATAAAGTGAATGATCAAGTAAATTTATCAAGGACTATATTATTCTGTGATGGGAAGCGTCCCAGCATTAATGCCATTAGCATTCATTAAGCTATCTTTAACAAGCCTGAGGCTACATAATTCTGAGTCCACATAGTGAATAAGACACCATCCCGGATTCTCCTTTCAGCTTTTTTCCTTGAAAAGGAATTTAATAAATCCAACTTGTTTTTGTATATCCAAATTGCAGAACATTAACAACAGCTATAATGTTGTCAAGCTGGGCATCTTCCATTCTTCTCCCCATCCCGATCCACCACCAGGTTACCATATATCTGGCATCTCTCCTAAGATTTCTTTGATTTCACCATCTGCATCCTTCTTGTTACCTCTATACTCTTCCTGCTGTAAAATCAGAACTTACCGTGCAGATCAGTACGGCCATTGAGTAGTGAATACCAGAGGCCTGATTCTGATGGAGTCACCAATGATGTTAATGGGAGCAATTGTTCACAGATAATAAACCCAATTCCCATCAGAGCAAAGTGAAGGAACAAACTAAGAACCTTTCAAGCCTAACTAACATGATATAGTCTATCCATGAGAACCAAGTTTAGAAAAGCCAGATTGCAGCTCTTAAATAAATGACCAGGGGCTTGATCCACATCAAATCATTATTCCATAGCCCATCCTCTATTGCCATCTGATGAGGTCTGACACCTCATAAATTTGATAGCACCCATCTTTTATTCAATAGGGAAGTGACATATGGTGGGAAAAATATCAGTACAGATATTTTTTTCCACCATATGTCACTTCCCTAGATATTTGGTTCCCTGATCTAGGGGTATGCTTGCAAAGACAAGGGAGAGGAGCTGAGAACGGCGAAAGGCGAACGGGGAACGGCGAACGGCGATGGCTATCACAGAACAGGAATGGCGATCCGGGAGTGGGGAAGAAGAAACATCATTCAAACGAAGTGAAGGATTAGCTAGGAAGATTGATGAGTTGATCAAGGACGAATATAGAAAAGAAGACATTGAAGAAATACTGAAGCAAAAGCTGCAACAGAATAGTTCTCAAGTTGAAGAAGACGGAACTTGATCTTACGCTAGTGTCACTGCATCAAGGAATGGGAGGAATCAACCGGAAATAACCACAGCGGCGGCAGCAATCAGAAAATCCATTCGTATTGAGAGGAAGGAAATCACCGTTGAAGGATGTGCAAAAAATGGATGCGAATAATGGAAAGGTGAGGGGTACTTTCAAGCTGGATTCTCCTACAAGATGAAGAAATTGACTGGTTTTTGAAGAAGGTAGAGAATGTTAGTCAAAGAGCATCGTCGAACAGATATCTTGGATCCTCTAGAGTGGCTGGTAGGGTGCTATTGATGGAATGTAAAAATAATCCCAGAGGAGATTTCCTAAAAATTACTTCCATTAGAAACGAAATGAGGCATTGTATGATTTTTTTACCTAATGATAAGCAATATGGCTGGAATTATCTAATCTCAATGCATCGAGAGATTTTCAGAACAAATGCATCATCAAATTCTTTTTTAGTAGTGCCGGCAGAATCGGTGTCGAGGATGAACAAGAAAAGAGTTATCAGCTTCAAAGATATGGTTGCAAAAAATGTAGTTACAGGCGGGATCTCAAGCTTGGGATATATCCCAGTTGCTACTATTTTTCCAGCGTCTACGCAATGGGCGTTTGCTATCCAATGTTTGGCCACTTTGAACTGCAGAGATTGGTCTAGAGTCGTGGACGTGATGAAGAAAGGAATTTATCAATATTGAGTTGGGGGATTTTGTAGCGATTAACAAAAAAAAAGCATTAATTTTCACAAAATCTGATAATGATGCTAGAAGTATGGTTAACCAGGGTTCCATTAAAATCGGTAGAGGTATGGAAGTGTCCTTCACTAGATGGAAACTCGGAGATGGAGCGGAGGTTGGGCCGGTTGCACATGAAGGGATTTGGATTGTGATTGAAGGAATTCCGGCACAATTACTCACAATAGACACACTAAAAAGTATCAGAGAGGTGAGTGGTGGTCTAGTTGATATAGGAGATGTGGATTTTATGGAAAATGGATTGGGAAGAATTGAGATCCAAGTGAAGGAAAAGATTTACCGGAAAATCCCTAGAAGCATGGTGTTATGGGATGGGTCTAGTAGTTTTGAAATTTTCAATTTTTTTTCCTTTGAAACATCCGGTTTGTTCAGGTCTTCTTCCGGCGGATTTCGCCGGAGAAGATGATCGATATAGTCAGCAACGTGTCCAGCTGAGAGTGGAGGGATTGGTAGTAGGGGACAAGGGGCCAGCTGTTGTGCTTGTCACATTAAATGCAAATGGAGAAAGAGTTTCAAATGCCTAGTTACGTGTGAAGGAAGGGATGGTAGTGGGAGACAAGTGACCAGCTGGTGGGCCCGCACCAATTAATGCAAGTGTTGACCAAATTACTAATTTCGCAGTTCACAATCAATGGGTAGGAATTTTAAATGAAAGTCACGGGCTGAACCGGGGGCAGTGGGCTCAAAAAGACGAGCCGATAGATACTAGGCCTGGAGGGGGGACGGTTTTAGCAAAGAAGGGCCCATAGTGGGGGGCGTGGTCGAGCCCAAACCGTGGTCCCGTTTTCACGGGCTGAACCGGGGGCAGTGGGCCGAGAGTTATTGGGCCTGGGGGGGATGATTTTAGCAGAGAAGGGGAACGTTTAGTGGGGGGCGTGGTCGGGCCCTTACAGCGGTCCTATTCAGACTCTTTAGGCCCAAGGGGGTCTTCTTCTTCTCTAGGGAGAGGATGACGACGATCCAGAGAATTCAGGTGTGTCCGAGATTCAACGCCCGACAAGAATGGTGAAAGTTTAAGCAAATGGATGGGACCAGAAGAAATTTGTGCATTGGTTAAGGAAGAAGTGGAAAATTCTTCAAAACCAAGTTATTTCTCAAGGTGAAACGGAAAAATCTCAGAAAGCGAGCTAGTCGTCGTAGTCCTTCAATGCGGCATCAACTAGGGGAAGTTCAGGTACGACAAGAACTCCACAAGATGGGAGCTTCCCTCTGGCAGTCGTTCGTTGACTTTGTTCCCCCTCTTCATTTCAAATCTTGGGTTATGATAAGGAATTCGACCAAGTTCATTCTAAGGGCGAGGGTGGGTCTGTTTTTATGAGTTTTGAAGAATCTGAGAAAGAAGCTCTAGAGACAAAGTTGGTGAGTTATGAATCTTCGTTGGGGTTGCTGTCAGTGGAAGATGAAAGCAAGGTAGAGGATTCAGTAGCTAAGGAGACAGACTCGTCCACAAAGTTATTTTCAGCGGGTCGATTGCATACCGGCGTCACTTGGGGGGACAATTCATTAGCAACTCCTCAATCAAACAAAGGCAGTGTTGATCCAGATAAGAGAAAGTCAATTAATCCTGTTCCGTGTTCACAAATCTCAGGCTCGTGTACACCCGATCCATTGCCTCTTCTGTCATCTTCAATCCAAAACAAATTTGGATTATATGTCTGAACCAGTATCAGGTAAGCAGATTAATTGTAATAACCCAACAAAAATAATAGGGTTAATATGTAAATAATAAAAGATTTGGGGTTAATTTAAAATTTTAGAATTGGCTGTCATGTTTGACTTTTGACCGATTGTGATTGGTGGATTGTACCAATAGGAAACTAGGTACAGTACACACAATTATAACTTCTAAAGTTATGACATGTGGCTAGGATCTTATAGGAATCTCAATATATAAGTCAACGGCTAGGATCTTGTAGGAGCCTTCAATCTCCAATGAATGGCTGAGATTAAAAACTTATAATTAGCAACCCACATGGGCTGGAAAACAGAATTAAAAGCAAAGCTTCTAAAAACTAAAGCTAAGCTTCTAAAAACAGAATTAGAAGGAAACCAATATTAGAAACCCACATGGGCTAGATAACTAATCTAAGGACTGAGATTCAAATTAACCAATCTAAGGGCCGAGATTAAGAATTCTATAGTTTCTAATCCTAGAGTTTTTAAGTGCCTATAAAAACACAAGACCTTGAGAGGTGGATACATTGCTTGGAGGAGAAGAAGAAGAAGAAGAAGAAGGTGTAATTCTCTACACCAACCTTCAAACCAAGGTAAGTATTCAAGCCTAACATTATTTATGATTTTAATAGGAGCATATGCTGTTTTTCACTGTGTATGAAGTGTTTTAATGGCTTTACTTGTTTTCCAAGTTTTAATGGTAGTAGAAGGTGAGTAATTTTAAAGTATTGTTTTATATGATCTATTATTAGGTTTTGTTCGGAATTCAATATTAATCAAAGTTACTTAAGGAAGTTTTGTGATTAGAATTGAAGATGGAGAATTATGAAATTTTGTGAAACCTGCGAAGTTCGGCAGCCTCCTCGGCATGCCGAACAGACCACCGAACCAACCCAGAAAGCCTCGGCATACCGAAACCCTACCAAACCTCATAGTGTGTATTTTGGGCTTCTATAAAAGCTACCGAAACCCTACCGAGCACTACAGACCAATTTTAAGACTTCTGGAAAAGCTACCGAGCCTGACACTCGGCATACCGAAACCCTACCGAATCTGACACTATGACCAAACCCAGAAACCAAGTTGTAGTTCGGCAGACCCTTCGGTATACCGAAGAGTCCACCGAGACCCTACCGAACCCACTCGGTAGACCCTCGGTCTACCGAGATTTCCCAAGTTAACCCATTTGACTTGAGATTTTACATGCATGATTGTATGGACCTAATTAGATTATCCATGATGTACTTTTGTCCACTTATTATTATTTCACATACCAACTTCTTTATGAACCCAATTGATGTGTTTATTAAACTATTGATACTTTGACCCGAATTCATGTTTGCATCTACGGACTTCTCTATGGATCTAATTGCTATATTGATGAATATGGGATATTTGATATACTTTCATAATCATTGCTATCATGCTAATTAAACCATATTATACACTGTAAGCACATGTTGATGAACTAATGATACCTTGACATGATTCCTTATTACTTTCATAATATTATGCCAATTGGATCACACCACTAATATATTCATTGATATCATGCTAGGCAGATCATATTGCACATTGTACACATACCTTGATTGCTTAGTTAATGCGTACATCCTCACTTGCACAACATATGCCTATATTATTGCCTAATGACCTTGCATTGGTCTAATGCATTGACTTAACCTTCATAACTTCATATTGCTGGAGATTATGATTATAACGAGAGTATTATGATCTGGAAATCATAATAGGTGAGGAGACTTATATTTATCTTATGTGTTGAGGGACCGTACATCCCAATAGACCAATTAATTTGTTTATTCCCAAGAGACTTGTGGGAAGATAATAGGAGAGGGAAAATCCATGTGTATGATGCCCAATATCCAAATCATAAGAGTGAAATTCTGTTAGCAGATCGGCTATTGTATGATTCACAAGGGAAAGTTCATGTTCGTGAGACCCTAGGATTAGTCCCTATGATTGGAAATAAGTGAGGAAATTGGGACCTCTAGGTCGAAACCCCTAGAAACTATGATGCGCACATAGAATAACCCTTATTCTGGCCGTGTATTCGGAAGATGATTGTTCATCTTGTTTAGCCAGGGGTTTGATCGGGTGTGAACATACATATTAGGCGAATACTATACAATGCATTGCATATTAGAATTGTTTGTCCTCAATCACATGTGGTGATTATACTTAGATGCACAACATGCATTAATAACTGAACCAGCATATGGCATTGTATATTACATCATATTGCATCATTATTCATACTACATGATTATTAGCAAACTCATCACATATTCATTACTAGCTATGTCATGAAATATCTAAATAGCTTAGAATCATGTGTTTGTACTCATGTGTTTGTTGATTTGAATATGCCTATGAATCATTGTGTGCATTGCATTAATAAAAGGATCTGAACTTATGAGTTGTATATGGATTTCCTTATTGAGATGAATTTGTCTAAACACCCTATGTGATACCCATGAGTTTAAACTGATTTTAGAGAAGAACCATTGTTGGACTATATTGTTTTCACCTAAAGTTATTGCTTATTGATTATTAGTATACTTATCACATATTCATCATATTGATCACTCATCACATGTTTATTGTTTATTGATCACACATCACATGTTTCACTCATTTATTGTTCATATGGGTTACCTTTGAAGAGTGGCATCGTCCCTACTTCAATCATAAGTTTCGTTAGACTTTTTTTTTTTTTTGATCAATAATGAATTTTATTAAGAAAGAGAGGGAAAAAAGTACAGAGAAAAACAAAGAAAATGAACAATAAGATACAAGTACAAGTACAAGACAACAAGGACATGCCCAATAAAGACTACAAGTAGGCCACAGTCTCCCAACTTCTCATCATATTTGTCCACGATATATCTCTAAATTCTAGGAGAAAACAAACCCATGAAACCGTCAGAACCATATTGAAGTCAATGATTTCCTTCATCTTCTAGTCTTTCCCATCGAAAATTCTCCTATTTCTCTCAATCTAAATCCCCTATAACACCGCATAAAATAGAGATCTATACAATGATCTTCCCTTGAATACCAAGACCAAGAAACTGCCACTGATAAAATTGATCTCTCACCGTGCAAGGTCTGACCCATGCAACACCAATAGAAGAAGCAAAGAATCTCCAAATCTGACCAGCAAAACTACACCCTAAGAACAAATGATTCACAGATTCCCCATGGGCCATGCACATGGGGAATACCTGAGGAGCTATTGCCATATACCGCCTCCTCTTCTGAAGGATATCAAAAGTATTAATACGTGAGTACATGGCAGTCCAAACAAAAGCTTTAACCTTAGGAGGGACCTTAGCTCCCCAAAGCAAAGAATGAGAGAAAGGAGGAGAAGACGAAGGACTGGTAACCATTAGAGAATTACGAAAGATTTGGTGGAGAACCTCCCATTAGACTCAAGACACCACACCCTAGAATCCTTAAAATTTTCTGATAGGACAACATTCTTAAGAAACTCAAACAACGAGGTAAGCTCATCGAAAGCCGCCCCAATTGGGTCTCTACGAAGCGGGAGATTCCAAGAAAGCCCAGAAGGAGACCAACTAATCGTATCCAAAACAAGTGAATTCTTATGAATACAGATAGAGAAAATCCTAGGGAAACGAGAGGCCAAAGAAGAATCTCCACACCAGAGATCAATCCAAAAATGAACAGAATTACCCGAGCCAACTGAGAATCTCACATTCCGACTGAAGGAAAGGAACAAATCAGAGATGGCCCGCCACGGGCTTGCCGAACTGATTTTAGCCACCTGATTGATATCCCACCCGTTATTGTGCACGACGTACTTGCTAGCAATGATGGACCTCCAGAAAGCCTCTTTTTCAACACTGAATCCTCATAACCACTTTTCTAGCAGAGCACGGTTCCTGATTTGAATATTTCCCAGGTTTAGGCCTCCCTCCTCTCTACTCTTACAAACAACCTCTCAGTTGACCAGATGGTCTTTCTTCTTATCACCCCCATCCCACAGAAAATCCTTTTGCAGTTTCTCAATCCTTTCACTAACCGAAGCAGGCATCCTAAACAAGGACATATAATAAGTGGGAATACTTCCTAATGACGCCTGAATTAAAGTGATACGTCCCCCAAAGACAGATAATTCCTTTTCCAAGTAGCCAACCTCTGTTCCGTCTTATCATGACCGGGTTCCAAAATTGGACCCCCCTATGCTTCCCGTTGACAGAAAGACCCAAATATTTCATAGGCCACTCCCCCCAACTACAGCCTAAGAACCTTGCTCCCTCCTGAATGTTGTCATTTACATTAATACCAAAAAGGCTGCTTTTTTCCAAATTAACTTTGAGCCTAGACATCATTTCAAAAATTCTAAGTAAGCATTTAGTCCCAAATAAGTTCTCCCTCGAAGCGTCCAAAAAAATCAGAGTGTCATCAGCGAATTGCAAGTGTGACACCTCAACATTATCAAGCCCAACCTTAAAACCATGGATCTTACCAAAGTCCCCAGCCCTAGTAACGAGAGAGCTCAAGACATCACTTACCAAAGTAAAGAGGAACAGGGACAGAGGGTCCCTCTGTCTAAGCCCCCTAGAAGAATGAAAAAGACCAGAGATCCCTCCATTAAGACAGCCCGAAAATTGCACGTTACTAACACACCCTTTCATCCATTTGCATCACTTATCAGAAAATCTTTCCACTTAAGCACATTTTCCAAGAAGCCCCATTCCACCCTATCATAGTCTTTCTCCAAATCCAACTTCAAAACCAAACCAAGTATCTTCAAGTGGTTGTACTCCTCAATGCATTCATTTGCAATCAAAATGCTATCCATAATTTGTCTACCATGAATAAAAGCACTCTTATTTTTAGACACCACTATACCTATCACCGATTTCAACCTATTAGCAAGGACTTTAGAAATAATCTTATACACATTAATGACAAGACAAGGCTAATGGGCCTAAAATCCTTCACCCCTCAAGGCACCTTTAATTTTAGGAATGAGAACAAGAAAGGTAGCATTAGTAGCTTTGTTGATGATGCCACTGGAGTGAAACTCTTTGAACACTTTCATTAGGTCCTCTTTGATGATCTCCCAACAGTCTTGAAAAAATGCCATGTTAAATCTATCTGAACCATGAGCCTTATTCCTATCCCTATCGCAAATAGCTTTCTTAACGTCCTCTTCCTCAAATTCTTTGTCCATGTCCTCAGTCACACTACCTTCAAGTCTAGGCCCCACCAAATTATCAACCTCAAATAAAAAATTCTGTTCAGATTTATAAAGTTTTGAAAATACTCCACAATCTCTTTTTCAATCTCCTTATGATCTTCAATCACATTACCCTCTCTCTCTAACATCACGATGTTGTTTTTAATTCTTCTAAAATTGGTCATCTTATGAAAAAACTTAGTGTTCCCATCTCCATCCTTAATCCAAAGCATCTTTGATTTTTGTCTCCAACTCACTTCTTCCTTCTTCAAAAAATCCTCTAATTCCTTTTTCCATTTTCTCCTACACTCTCTTTCCTCTAACGGTAAAGCTCTATCTTCCTCAACTCTATCAATGTTCTAGATTTCGACCATAGCTAGTTTCTTTCTTTCCGGGATCCACCCAAACACATCCTTGTTCCACACCTTAATCTTATCCTTCAACCCTCTAAGGTAACACATGAATTCAAAACCTTCCCATCCGTTTTTCCTTTCTCTCTCTTCCCACCAAAGCCTCAATTGATCCTTAAAATGTGGATGGAGAAGCCACATATTTTCAAATTTGAAAGGGGGGGACCCCCCTTACCAACCATCTCCGAGTTCATCAAGATAGGGAAATGATTCGATAAAGGTCTACCCAGAATTTTTGGGGTCACATGAGGAAAGTGCTCATCCCAAGAGACAGACACTAGAAATCTATCTAACCTACAACTAACACTATTCTCTCGGAGGTTTGACCACGTAAATCTGCCACCAATGAGTGGGTAATCCACCAAATCACAATCATTGATAAACTTAGCAAAACCCGTCATACTTTCAGTAGTCCGGCAGCTACCGGACTTTTCGTGAGAAAATCTAGTAACATTAAAATCCCCAAAAAGACACCAAGGAACATCCACAGAATCATGAAATCTCCTAAGTTCCTCCCAAAACTTTGGTCGATCACGAGGCTTGTTAGGACCATAAATACCAACCAAAATCCATCACTAATGCCCCTAAATCTAATCGCCAAAAAATACCTACCTCTCCAACTTTCAATTTTCATCACACAGTCTTTCTCCCAAACCACACATATCCCACCAGAACTGCCAATAAACGGAAGCCAGTCCCAATCCTTGTTTCTAGCACCACCCATTTGCCTAATAATCCTCTTAGAGATAACTTCCTTCTTCGTCTCCTGAATAACTATTATATCCGCACCAACTTTCCTCCACACTTCTTTAATCACTCTTCTTTTGTCCCCACTCCCTAAACCTCTCACATTCCAGCTGATGATCTTCATAACTGACCCAAATCCATCACTCTTACAAACGGATCCCTACTTTTTTTCCTCTAATTCTTAATGCTCCATTGAGAATCCCTCAGCTCTTCGCTCCCCTTCTCACTTGCTAACTTACCTTTCTCTATAACCTCTCTAAACTCATTCACTGCGACTGACAAAGGGATACACTCCCCATTCCTATGCTTAGCTACAATCTGAAATTTAGAAGCCATATTTAAAAACCCCTCCCATTCTGAAATTTTTTCCAACTGACACGCTTTCGAGCACAACATTTCCGCTGCTAGATGTAATAGCCATACTTCGACTATATTTTCAATATTATATAAATTCTCAGATTTTACTTTATGATTTGGCTATGCATTGTTTATCCACTCCTATATGGGTATGGGGTGAGAGTTACGATTTAAACTTGGGGACTCCATTGAGATTTCCAGGTTTGGTTCGTGACATTAATTCAGATAGTCATTTGATTCATTCCTCACCTAGTCTTCTTCATGATGTTGTACTTCTGCAGAACGGGTCCCATAGCGGAAATCTCCACGCATCTTCAGAGCCATTTTCTGTATTGTTGGGTGAAGTGAATGGGAAGAATTGTGCCCAGGAAAATGAACAGCTATTAGATCTGGTGGAGGGAATAAACGAGAATGGTAGTCTTAGATCTCTAAGAAGTGCGTGGGAAGGTGTCCTAGAGTTAGTAGAGGAGCTTCAAATCGAAGCCAGAGGCACGTTTGGAGAATCTGTCCCCATGGCCGGAGTCGTGAGGGAGTTTAGAGAGAGAAAAGATAGGAGTAGGGATGTGGGTGAAAAGTCTGCGAACAAGAGTCCCCAATGTAGTATACAGTACAAAAGAAGGAAGGGCAGGAACCTAGGGGATAGGGAGATGGAAAAAGTTACCCCATGAAGATAATTAGTTGGAATGTGAGGGATCTACGGAAAAATGAAAAAAAGAGAGCAATAAAGGAGTTACGGAGAAGAACAAAAGCGGATGTAGCGGTGATTTAGGAGACTAAGAAGGAGAGTATTTCTAAGAGATTAGTTCGTCAATTAGGGGGTGGAAAGAATAAGGAATGGGAGTTTTTACCTTCGGTGGGGAACTCAGGAGGGATTTGTATTATTTGGGATCTTGATCTGGTCAATCGAAAGGAAGTGCGGAAAGACAGATTTTCAGTATCGATTAAATTTGTAAATGTCAAGGATGGTTTTAAATGGATTTTGACAGGAGTTTATGGTTCGAATAAACCTAAAGAGAGAAATGGTTTTGGGGAGGAATTGTCAAAAGTTAGAGATTTGTGGAGAGAACCATGGTGCCTTATTGGGGATTTTAATGTGATTAGGTTCACTCATGAGAAATCAGGAACTAATAGAGTTACAAAAAGCATGAAAGGTTTTGCGGAATTTATAACTAATAGTGAATTGATCTACCTTCCTCTTTTAGGTGGGAGATTTACTTGGTCAAACCTTCAGGAGAATCCGGTGTGTTGTAGACTGGATAGAGTCTTTGTCTCTTCCGAGTAAGAGGATAAATTCCCAAAAACATCCCAAAGAGTTCTCCCTAGACCAATATCTGACCACTCACCACTACTTAGAGGAAGACTGAAATTTTGGATGAGATCCAGAAAATTGATAGAATGGAGGAAAATAGGATTCTTGAATTTAGTGAGAGAGAGTCTAGGAGGATTCTGAAAGTGGAGATTAAAGAGTTGTTGAAAAAAGAGGAAGTGTTTTGGAAACAAAAATCTAAGGTGAAGTGGCTTAAAGAAGGGGACGGGAACACAAAATTCTTTCACAAGATGGCTAATTTCATAAATAAGAAGAATGAAATGGTTTCCTTAGAGATTAATGGAGGGTAGTCTGAAGATCAAAAAGAGATTGAAGGTGAGTTATCCAATTTTTTCTCAATCTGTACAGATCTGAACAAGGGTGTAGTTTCGATCTTTCAATGCTAGAGGGACCCAAATTAAATGTGGATGAAGCAGCGAATATTGTCAAAGAGTTTGAGGAAGAAGAGGTGAGAAAAGCAATTTGGGAGATCGATAGGAATAAGGCCCCAGGACCCGATGATTTTTCAATGGCTTTTTTTCAGGATTGTTGGGATACCATTAAGACAGATTTAATGAAAGTTTTTAAAGATTTTCAGACAAGTGGAATCATTAATAAAGCCATGAATGCATCATTCCTAGTGTTGATCCCTAAAATTAAAGGGGTTTGAAAGTCAAGGATTTCAGACCTATAAGTTTGGTAACCAATGTGTACAAGATCATTGGCAAATAGAATGAAAGGGGGTCATTGGGTCGGTGGTTTCAAAAAATCAAAGTGCATTTATTCGAGGTAGACAAATCACGGACAGCATTATGATTGCAAATGAATGCAAAGAATCCGGTTTTGCTCTCAAAGTTGATATAGAAAAAGCTTACGACCGGGTAGAATGGGCATGTGTTGATTCTGTTTTAATATGGAAAGGGTTTCCGAAAAAGCGGTGTAGTTGGATTAAAGGGTGTTTGAAAAATGTTAACTTTTCATTTTGTCTGAATGAGGGGATTTCAGGGTTAGTGCCATCATCTAGGGGTTTACGTCAAGGGGATCCTCTCTCTCCCTTTCTATTCACACTTGTTACTGATGTTTTGAGCACTTCTCTCAAAAGAGCGGAGGAGTTGGGCAAGATAAAAGGTTTTGAGGTCGGTAATGATAAGGTGCCTTTGTCCCATTTGCAATTCGCAGATGATACTATTGTTTTCCTAGACGTGTCAAGGGACACCATATTTTGGCCAAAGTGCATCCTTAGATGTTTTGAGATGATTTCTAGGCTTAGTGTCAATTTGGAAAAAAGTAGTTTGTTTGGAATCAATGTGGAAGAGAGTCTTCAAACTGAGTGTGCTCAGGTGTTGGTGTGTGGTGTGGGGGAGTGACCCATGAAATATTTGGGCATGAATGTGAATGGAAGGCATCGCGGGGCTCAGTTGTGGGATCCAGTCATAGAAAAGATGGATAAAAACCGAGTATTTGGAAAAGAAATTATCTCTCTTTGGGCGGTAGGATTATCCTTATCAAGGCTTCTCCCAGTAATCTACCAAATTACTATATGTCTATTTTTAAATGCCCATAAAAGTGAGCGAGAAGATTGAAAAAATTCAAAGACATTTTTTTGTGGGAGGGTGGGAGGGTGGGGGGTGGGCAAGAAGAGAGATCATTTAGTTAAGTGGGCTGATGTGTGTAAATCAAAGGAGAACGGCAGTCTTTTTT
>JAUPMG010000003.1:5745252-5767974 GCA_031762675.1 Pachysandra terminalis
AGGACTTCAAAGGACATATTGGGGGCTCTGTCTAAAAGCAGTCTCCAATGCAAGAAACTCACCAAGTATGAATAAATTTGATCAGGAACAAATGAACATTATGGCAGGACCCGGGTCCCATAAGACCCTGGCTCTCCCATAAAGTCTGTAGCAACGTGAGTTCAAATTGGCTGAAGACGTACGACCTGACAAACGTACCTTTTACAAGATGCTATAATGTATTCAAATTTTGCAAAAAATAAATCCAACTTTATTGTTGGTAGTCCTTACCAAAAAATAAAAAGACTTTATTTCAAACAAAATTATATATATATACACACACGAGTCATTTGACAATTAAGAAAGGCCTTTTGCCATCGGATTTATGCGGGACCCCAAGGTCCCGCCATAAGGTTAAAATAGTGGAAGCTCCTCATAATATGCTCTTTTCTACTTTTTCCCCTCTACTACTAAATAAGCCCCCAACAAAAACACATAATACCAACAGCAATACAGCTCAGCTCATTCCCAGGTGAGATCTTTAACATTCTCAGATGCCTTCATTTCAGATGCATCAGCATTTGATTCCTCTGTTACATTACATGCAGCTGCACCAGATTGCGCATCCCTATTCTCTTTTACAGGCGAGGATGAATCGTAGGACAACTTTCTGGGAGAGGCTGAATCATGGGATAACTGGTAATTAATTGACTGCAAAAAGTTGAAGTATGCATACCTGATGTCAAACTGCATATCATACCCTGCCAAACAGAATCTCTTTTAGCTTTAAAGGTCATTAGAGAGGAAGAATAAGTATTAAATTCATGTTATACAATGAATATTTACAGTAGTTTATTGCAATGGTGCGCCCTCTGCTATCAGGACTCTGCCTAACATGATGAAACCACATACTAGGCCTGCACTAGAAAATAGCTAATTAGTTTCGGATCACAGAACTATCCTTATTAATTGTGAGAATCAGAGAATCGTAAATGTTTTACATCACAGAACATCATCAAGAATAACCTTTTCAACATGTATTCTGTCCAGGTTTTATTTCTTAATCAATTGCACTTTTTTTTGCATTTTGTCAAAACAGATTGAAGATAGCTTGCAGAAATAAACACTCAAATGATGCAGAAGCTTGTTCTTTGCTCAAAGTAAGTGATGCAGGACTTAGGTGACCAGAGCGTGGGGCGGGAGAGCATCTTCGAATGTGTCTATGTGTGTGTATACTTATATGTATGTATGTATGTATGTATGTATGTATGAACAAAAAAATGTGAGGAGGTTCAAAACTATCTAACTTACTAATACAAGTTTATCTAAAAACTAACGATTTTCGTATCTATCCTTGAGTAGTGTATAAATTCGATTCATAACTTTTTTTCAACCTTCCTTGCAGCGAGTTTCTCTTGCCAAAATCTACATTTCTGAAATGAGAATGGCACCCTAAGTGGATGGTTCAGGTTAGTGCAGTCCTGTCGCACCACCACCCTGGATCATTTGCTTTAGCAAAATCAGATTCATTAAAGGAGAAATGAAACAAAAATTATGAACAGATTAATAAATTGGATGGATTCAGCACCAACTAGAGGGCTGAATATAGTAACACCCTAAACAAAATAAAGAAAAGCTTCACTCTAGCTATCAATATTCATTAGCCATTGAAAAAATAGTAGTTGTTCCCCTTGACAGGTTTGCGGACCGTCAAATGGTAAAGAATAAAGAAGATTGTAGAATTTGCAGGTTAGAAGTGTGATAAGGAAGAAAGGAGAGAAGAAGAGAATGAAGTGAAGAAAAAGAGGGGGAAATTTCTGCCAAATCCAGATCTGGTCGACTATCCTTTTCTCTTATATTATTATGTTAAAAGGAAAAAATACCCCTAATTAAACTACCGTTACATATAACTCAAATAACAATCCCCCTCAAGATGGAGCATATACATTGTCTAAGCCTAGCTTGTTACAAATGAAATTTATTCTTGCCTTGCTCATTTACTTGGTACACAAATCAGCTAATTTGGAGTTCACAAATGGAGTACATATATCACCATCAAAATTCTCCCAAACAAAGTGACAATCCACTTTTATATGCCTTGTTCTTCAATGAAACACTGGGTTGGTGGAAATATGAATTGCAGCTTCATTATCACAAAATAAGTTCATGGGTAGGCGGTTCTCGCATCTTCATGTTGCTTCTTCATAACACTGACATCAATAGAGAATGGTTGAGAGATATCTGACTCATCACACACATTTGCAAGAGTTGAATAATACTCAATTACACTCTTTTCTCCCTGTTGCAATGAGAAGTATTTTGCTGACAAATCATACATACAGGTCATACTATTCGACCCAGAAAATAGCAGCTTGGTACTTTCCCAGATTTGTTTAGATGTATCATAAGCCATTAACAACACACTAATTTTAAGATCCATACTATTCCACTATAATCATAATTTGTGCATCTTCTTGGATCCACCACTCTTCATAATATTTCTCATCGTGTCGTGGTTTGTCTTCTCTAAGATACTTTCTCTTTCCCTTTCCAGCAAGGTAGACTTCTACAAATTTAGCCTAGGTCACATAATTACTTTCATTGTGTTTGATAGAAGTAATTTGCACATCAATAAAATCAATTGTACTAGATTATGAGTTCTATTTGCCGAAGACTGCTGCTTCTGATTTATCTTCCATAATCACAGTTTAGTTCTTTACAATTGAAGAACTTCATATGCACTTTGTGAGGGCGCTACCAACAGTACCTATGTGGCTCTTAGAGAAGCAAACAATTTTCAGTTTTTCACAATTAGAAACCACCACAAAAAAGATAATAATTTTCACTTTTCTTCAAACAACACATCACAAACCAAACATCACATGATTTCTTTTCAACACACCACGAACCAAATATTAATTGATGGAACATACCACGAACCAAACAACACATCAGAAATAATCACATGAACCAAACATCTCCCTCTTTAGAGTTGTTGGAAGAGGGGTTTTCAACAACAATCCAGACACCATTTCAAGGTGAAAACCCACCAAAAAACTGAAATGAAGGATTAACAGAAGGGGCCGACCAGAACCCTAGGATTTTCTCTTGCTTTTAAATCGATTTAAGAAAACCCTAAAATTTGAGTAAGGAGTCGGACAATATTCTTAGCACTATTAATGCTTTGATACCATGTCAAATGGTAAAGAATATAGAGGACTGTAGAGTCTGCAGGTTAGAAGTGTAATAAGGGAGAAAGGACAGAAGAAGAGAATGAAGTTAAAAAAAGAGGGGGGAAGAATAAGTCAAATCCAGATCTATTTGACTATCATTTTCTCTTATATAATATTATGTTGAAAGGAAAAAATAACCACACTTTAAATATCCTTGCATATAACTCACATAACACAGACCAACTATTAAAAACAACCTACCTATCATAGAAACATATCTTAGAAATGGGCAAAAACAAATCTAACAAAAGGCTCCAACTGAACGGTAAACCTGCTAACAAACATGACTTTAGGAATCACCCATTACAGGAGGCACGTAACTGGTACCAGAGGGTGGGTTACGAAACATTCATGCAACTCATAAAATATTTGGAAATCACCATGTATAGCCTTGTAAGTACAAGTACCGGTCATGTACCAGCCAGTACAATCAGTACATATTGGTATCGGACCGAAACACATGATACATAACTGTCAATAAATAGAAGCAGGCAGCCTAGTGACAAGCTGAGAGTATTTTTTCGACTTCTCAATCTCATTTCTCCCTCAAACTTGTTCAAATAGCATGAAATTAAAGGAGTTGTCGCACTCTCCTTGGTAAATCTATGGATTTTTTTCTGACATAATTTGAGGCTTTTCCTTTTGAAGGTAATATTTTCCATTTTCTTTAGAGTACATCATAGATCTACCCCAAATAAATCAAATTGGCTTCATTCGGACCAGAAAAAATTGTAGACTAAGAACTTTTTCTTTTTGTCATCCATACATTTTAGGCTTTTTTCAATTTTTGTAATTAATTTGACAATTATGAACCATTTTAAAATTTTATGTAGTCCATATCATATATGCATGGATTTAGGATTTATGTTTTGACATTATTTTTATTACTTTAACCGAAGCTTCTCAATGTTAGTTCAAATACACTTAAAATGATCCAAACACTATGAAAATGATTCATAATTGTAATGGATCTAGGATACACGGATCCTTCATCTTACCCACTGTACCCATGCCCCATACCCAACAAGACATGACATTGGTGTGGGTGTGGGATGTCTTCCGTACTTCACATATGTATCCACATTTTAAATAGAACTTTTCTTTTGATTATGTATCTCAATCTTTGGGTAAACATGCAAGAATAAGGGTAATTTGAAACGAATGAAACTGGTACTCTCCTGTTTAACATTTAGTATATTATTGCATGAATGTATACTTTTATGGTGTCATGTTTTAACTATAGAAGTGCTTTATTTTAGAGTTAAACTACTCTTCATTTGATAAAATTAATGGAATGCACACATAAGTAGCTTTTTTACCTGTAAATTTTCTTTCTATTTTCCAATGAATGACGTGTCCTCGTAGCTATAGTTGACAAGCAAACTTCTTAACCAAGTTCCTGTATCCTAAGATATGGAGATCAGATAGATCCAACAGTAGGACAAATACATTAATCTAACAATTGTTCTTGTGCCCATATAACAAAGCAATGGAATGATGGTCTCTTACTTTCTTTGGCTTGATGAATATAGACAATTAATTCTTTATGCTTCTGTATTGTATGCATATCTTATGGAATGATGATATGTAAACTATCAAGAAAACTTGTGCCCTGTTGAACCATTTGATATACGTTGTTGTGTCATTCTCTAATAGCTTAAGCTTTAGAGTAAGTGGTTGTCAACATGGTATCAGAGCGGGAGGTCGAGTGTTCGAATCTCGAGGGAGCGTGTGGTGTGTGTTTGTGTGTTTGCCTTGGTGGCATGTGTTCACCTACAGGTCTGTTGTTTCCATGCAGAGCCCGCATGTGCGAGGGGGTGTTGAACCATTTGATATACACTGTTGTGTGTTCTCTAATAGCTTAAGCTTATAGAGTAAGTGGTTGTCAACATGCCCGAATGGATGATGGAAAAAATTATTGACTTCGGTAGATTTATACGGGTCTTTTTTTAATATATATATATACACTATGTTGTTAAACTCTTACGATTCATTGTATGAATCTTACGATTCAATTCGATTTGACCCTTGATCAATTCAAATCAGTGAAAAAAATCGATTTATCTTTGAATCTTACGATCTATACATTGAATCTTACGATTTACAATTTAATCATATGATTCAACTCTGCAACACCAAAGAAAAATGTTCGCTTCTTTTTTGGGGGAGGCTTTGAACACGATTTGGATGAGTGGCATGGGAAAGGCCCATGCCCCCAACAGCACACCCCTGCCGCAAAGATTACGACGCATTAAATCTTTGGGGTGCTAGTTTAGTAAAAGCAAAGAAGGACGTGGTGGCGGATTGAAGCGGAAAGAAGAACGTCCAACCCCAACTTAGTCCCTCAGGGATGGATAGATAGGATAGAGCCTGAGCAACAGATGAGGAAGGTGATTCAGTCAAGCCAGCAAGGAAAAGAGGAAATGAAGCCGGTAAAGCTACCTGATCGTATCCAAACCACTGTACCTGAACGGCTCATCTCCGGTTAGGGAGGAACGTGCCGAACAGGCCCTAAGAACCTATTAAACACTAAGACCACTATCGGGACGTCAAGGATCGGGTTGGCAAGCCTATGGCACTACCGTAAAGTGGTGAACCTGCACAAAGCCCAGGGTGACAGGTGGCCAAGTTTCTTACCATGTGTATTTGATCTCGGATGCCCCATACCAAAGGGTCAAACTTCTTCTTTAAGGCCTACAATCCTCCCAGAAGGGGTCAAGTTCTTTAAGGCCCCCTTGTCAATAAGTGGCCTCATTGAACAATTTCCCTTTTCCTTCTTTGATCATAGTTTATATAGAATATAGTACTCTAAAACAATTAAATTAACATAAATAAATGTTGTTTACATATTTTAAATAATAAAAAGCCTTTTTCCTAAGAGAAATCCCTAAACAAAACCCTAATTCGACTGAAATTACTATGAATCTCATGATTTACGATTCAATTCTAAGTGCCCCCTAACGATTTTTGATTCAATTCATGATTTGACAACGTTCTATGTACACACATACAAAGAAAGAGAGAATTACAACGAACTCCAAGGAGGGATTCCAAAAAGAGCAAACAGCAAAGAAAAGAAAATGAAAAAAGAAAAGCTAAATAAAATACATAGGATACAAGCCCTAAACCGTGCTAGCCTCCCCAAACGCACTAAGCACCAAGAATACTCCTATGTAAAATCAAGCCATGAAATGACGGTGGAAGAGTCACCTTCTACGATACTGTCCACATAACCACATTCTCTCGCCTCCTTCAATCACATAAGTACCGTCTAAGTCTCTACTCTCATGGCATTCCCCTCTCCTATCAGCCTGGAGAACACATGAAGAATGCTACCATGTGAATCTATAAACTCTCCTCCAACCCCCGATGACCCTAGGTTACCTAACGAGCTTCCATCAAAGTTAAACTTGATAGTATCTCCAGTCGGAGGACTCTAAACCCAAGTGGCCTACTATACAAGGAGATGGCATAGCTATCGTCCCCAACATCTAGTAATCTCTTAACTGCTATAATCTCTGAAGTCCGGTAATACACATGCCAATGAGCCAACCAAAACCATGATGGACTCAATGATTGTGAGGTCCTCTCCTCCACCCCTTAAATATCCATCTGTTGTGTTCCCCCTATAAAGTCCAAAGGTCTATACATAATTTGCCCTCTTTTCCTTAAGGGTCCATTTGGATCGTGGGAATTGGAATTGGCAGGTATGAATTTCAATTCTTGCGTTTGGAAGACCAAATGCAATTCCCACGATTCCTGAGAATTATAATTCACACCCTGAGGGGTGTTTATTGTAATTCTCACGTAAACTAAGTATTTCGTTGGTTGGTTTAAAAGGGTAACCCGCCCTAACCCTAATGATTCTGGTTTGCTAACTCATAAATCAAGTTAGGGTCCGGTTCAAAACCTGTTCCATTGCCATCCATGGTTTTCTACAGACTGGTCAGTTCGTAAAAGACCTTAACAGTCTAGTTCTAAACCGCAATACAAACTATTGTATCACGGGGTTATGGAGCGGTCTGGCACAACCGGTACTGGTTTGAACTAGTCCAGTACAACCGGTACCGGTCTGGACCGGAACAACCGATACTGGTCTAGACCAAACCGATACAACCGGTCTGAACGGTCATGTATTTTTTAGATTTGTTTAGTGGACGGTCAAGACCAGTTTCAATATGGACCAGTGACCGGTCCGGTCCGGTCCAATTTTTTTTAATTTGAAAATGTGTTTTTTTGGTGCCAAATCTGGACTGGTCGGTACCGCAGGTCCGAATTCGAACCGATCAGGACCGATCCGGTACTCAGTACATTAAACCTTGTTGCCATCCCTATTTGTAAAAGAATCCATCACTTCAGTTAAATAAAAACTAGTAAAGAAAAAAAAATACACTAGCTACACAAATTAGATAAATTAGGCTGTGTAACGTGTCAACCAAACAACAGAATTTCAATATATATGAATTTGAAATCATAAAATTTACAATTCATATGCATTCCAATTCTCATGTATCTTTTGATTCATGCAATCCAAACATACCCTAAGAAAAGAAAGAGTCTGAAATTTCTTGTGCATTTCCAACATGTCAGTAGTGTAACTCTGATAGAGAAGGGTAGACCAAACAAAGGCTTTGATTATGGGTGGGACTCTGGAACCCCAAAGGAAACTAGGAGAGAAGCCAGGGCAAGGGATCGCCTCAATCCTTCGAAGAAAATAAAACGAGCTGGTAAAAAAGCTCCCTTTTGGATCTAGGGTCCAAACACGAGAATCATGGGATAACTGAGCAATGAATGTATCTTTCAATGAATCAAAAGGGAGGCTAAATCTTCAAGGTCTATTGGTCTAGGACCATGCTAAAATGGGACCAAAGTAAACAAGAATATCACTAAGCATAGTTAATTAGATAATAAATAGATGATTACTATGATATAGCTTATACTTGTAAGTACATATGTGTGTGTATAAATGTCCCCTTGTATGAATACCTATAGAGTTTCTGAATGTTAAGAACATAACTAACTAATAATTGGGTGTTTAGTGAAAGGATACACGCGAGATGATTTTGAGTAAATGATGTAGTAAGGATATACCAATTCACTGTATAGGAAGATCCATGAGGTTCCCTTTCATAAGTACCCTAAACATATTTATTAATAAGCATTCCTCAATTAATAATTAAAGGATTAGTTGGATCGAGTAAACAATATAAGGTATTAATTACATGAGACACTTGGATTAGTTAATTAAAATACTGGTATTAGTAATGATAGGTATGAATGATAGATGCTAATTATAATAAATCAATATTAGATATAATTATAATATCATCTGAAGACTTGAAGTTCTAAAGTTGCATTCAAGCCTAAAGATAAATCTCTCAATCTCTGATCTTGAGTAATAACTAATTAATATTTAATTGTGTTTAATTATAGCTAATTAGCTACTACTATTGTTTTATTTGTTAACTATAAGCCCCACCTTATTTAACTAACTAGCATAGTGATCTTAATCCTAGTTAGGGTTTGTTAGTGTTAGGCTATCTTATAATTGTATATGGTGAGATGGCTAATTCGACAGAAGCCTAAGTTGGTGATCAACCGTACCCTGTCTTCAAAAGAACAAAGGAGAATAAGATCAAAAAGCCGTTAGTGTAGGGCGAGCAAACACAAATGGAAGAGGGTGGTATTTTGAGCGTTGGAATTTCGTGAGCATACTTAAGAGTCACAATTTTTTTAGTCTTAATCATTAATTCTCCGTCCCGTTTTCTCGGGAAATGTGCTGCTATTTATAGCAGGCATATAAGAGATAACATTAGTTGAGATTCCGTCGAGCTGGTTTCAACGGCGTTAAAAAGTTAACCCGGAAATAATTGATCATAATTACTTATGTCTCTTAGGTGGACCAATCATAAGTCATGGTGACAAATTACATCTTGCCATTGCCTAAGCACAACAACGGATATAATACCTAGCACGACTTAAGGCTGACGAGTCTCTCGCCCCTCCTAACCTTGCATCTCCGAGTCCCCCTATAGCCTAGGCAAGGAACCTTCTATGCTTAAGGCACCTTATCTAGCGTTGGCAAAGATTTTCCATCCTTCGGCGCTGTCAAAGGCTGTCTCTTCTTCTAACGCAAGAATGAGGAATGTAGAGTAAGGAGTGGAATGTGAAGCGTGAAGGCCATCTACCCTCTTGGCGCCATCAAGGGCTAGCTTTCCCCTTAGGCAAGAAGACGAAGGCTATCTTTCCTTCTACGTCGTCAAGGGTTGTCTTTCCCTCTAGATGTAAGTAGATGAGGGTTGTCTTTCCCTCTCTCGCTGTCAACGCTGTCTTTCCCCTGAGGCGAGAAGATGAAGGTCGTCTTTCCTTCTACATCGTCTAGGGCTGTCTTTCCCTCTAGACATAAGTAGTAGAGGGTTGTCTTTACCACTCTCGCCGTCAAGGGTTGTCCTTCCTCTGAGGCGAGAAGATGAAGGTTTCCTTTCCTTCTACGTTGTCGAGGGCTGTCTTTCCCTCTAGACGTAAGTAGACGAGGCAGTCATTCCCTCTCTTGTCATCAAGGGTTGTCTTTCCCATTAGGCGAGAAGATGAAGGTTGTCTTTCCTTCTGTACCGGACGGGATCGGTCTGGCGACCGGTTCCGGTCTTTAAAACCTTGTTATGGAGGTTGAAATGAGATTTGAACCCAATCTCAGACAGAGGGAAGCCTCCCTTCTCACGGCAAAAGACGGGAGAAGCACCTAGGCATGGGTATCCAACGTCTTGCCAGGTCTGCTACTCATACGGAATCAGCAGATCCTCTCTGATCTGCACTGCTCCAGAAGACTCTTGGCGTTGTACCTGATTCCAGAACCTTGTTGTAGTAATCTCAAGCTTGGAATCCATCTTCGTACTAGTTGAACCCTTCTTGGGAGCCATTGATTCTTGAAAAGCTTGGAAGGAAAGAAACTCAAAAGAAAGCGAGAAGGCAAGAAAGCTAGAACTCAAGAACTCAAAAATCTCAAAAAACTCAAAGTTGCAAGAAGTTTTCTTCTTCAAGGGAACTGCTATTTAAAGAGAAAATGCGGTTTCTCGGGAGAAAATTCAAAAATCAATTTTCGCGGTTCACAAAACCCTAAAAGGTAATCATCAATCATTTAATGCGCCTTTAACGCATGCGATACGGAAGATCAAACGTATCACCTCGAGAAACGTGCATTTAATACGAATTATCCTAAGGTACGATCTCATGTTTCCTTCTTTAGCATAAGAAAACAGAGACCGGGGGGCTATTGGTGATCAAAAGGCTTAATTAATCCCATATAACAAGTGGCATCACCGTAGGATGTATGCACAGGACCTCAAGTACTCCCAAATACACTGAATCATTGCTAAAGCAATTACTTGCCACCTTTTCACTTTGCACGTGCCAGCTGTCATGACGGAAGTACGCTGATTTGATTTGAAAGGTGACTTTTGGAACGTCAAAGATATCTGATCGTCCTTATCACCTGAAAAAGGTGAAGCTTCTCCAAGAAGCTACCTCTGGAAACGGTTCATTATTCCAAACCGCTCCACGTGTCCAAAATCTAAAGGTATTGGTTAACTTCTAAGCTAACTACCTTCGAAACGATCGAAGTATAAATGATTTGAGCTTTTGACAAGACAAATCATGATTCCTTCCAAAGGATAAAGACAGGAGTATACTACTCCTAATGAACCCTTCAAATACATAAGTTCCTAAACCAAGACCCGAAGTCATACTCTCTCATTCTCCAGAGGAGAATTCGAGTGATTTTATTACTTTATCACGTACTTCGAGAGAAATCCTTTGGGAAGGAACATTCGAAGTCACACTTTAAACCTTCTAACTTAGAAGTGTTTGGATCATATCCATAGACTTCGAAAGACTATCTATTATAATTCTTCTTGTAGGAACTGCGAAGGAGACATCTTTCCTTCTGTTTTGTTCAAATCACAGGCCAACCACCTCCAAATGATGAATTCGAAGGTTAACCACCTTAAGATGGTCAAATAGTAAAAGGTTAGTCACCCTTAAAGACTAAAGGTTAAATAGACTTACATTCGGTTGAACTTCAGAGAAATTCTTATTAAAGGGATTTCCGAAGTATACATTTCTTTCATCCCGAAGGAACACTTCCGAATGACAATTTCACCGACTTTGAAGTATATTTACAAAGGAGTACTTCGAAGTCATATTATTACCTCTCCATAAGTCACCTTCGAGTGACAAATGTGGAAATAAACTTTTCATTCACTAACTTTGAAGTACCCTCACTAAGGAGTACTTCGAAGTCATGTTATTCCCTCCATATATTACCCTCGAGTAACAATTATGGATTCAAATTCATTGATCTTGAAGTATCCTTATAAAGGAATATTTTGAAGTCATGCTTTTGCCTCTTCATATGTCGTCTTAGAGTGACGGTTATGAATTTGCAGGGCTGGATTTAATTCTACACTTTACTTGAGAGTACTTCGAAGGACAAAAACAGGTTGTTACCCTTGAAGGCACTCTTAAACACATTCAAACTACAAAATAGAGTTCGAAGTCGCTCTTATTTATCCTTAGGAGTTGATTTCGAATGACGTTTCATATTATATATGCCTACTTCGAATAAAATCCTCAGGGATAATACTTCGGAGGCATATCTTCATTGCCCAAAAGTTATTTCTGAATGAGATATTTGTATTTCGGGGTCTCTTTTAAATAAGTTATAGTTTGACATATTTACTTCTGATTTCATTAAGTCAAAGGCACTAGAGTTGGTCGCGCGTAAACTCTTAACTTCAAAAGGACCTAGATAACTTCCTTACATGGACTATTGATCATGAAAACGAGTTGTCTGCTGAGAAATCTAATTCTGAAATCTCTATATGGGTAAATCGAGAATACACTGATCACCTTGTAATGCATGGTTATTCTAACATCCTTCGAAGGCAGATAGCCGGCAAAATTGGTTCCTTTGTGACAAACGAAATCCAAAAGAGGATATAGCATTCAATAGACTCCTTCACTTCAAATGATTGGAATAAATTCCTGGCAGCAAGTGATAAAACCTTAGGCACTTATAATATCTGTTGTAAATTATCTAAAGGGGGTTTTGTCTTATCTGGAATGGCGGTAAGAATGAAAACGTTGCTTTTAGATCTTTATGCATGCTACACGTGTCATTTAACCCATGTTCTTCTAGATCTAAAGCAACCTATCACAGAGCAAGTTTGTGGATTTGAAGTGACTCATCTCTCTTTCTAGAAATAACTTAGGCATGTTGAAATACACGTGGCATTCGAGATATGTTTTGACGCATGGGGATATTTATAAGCATCTCTCTGGACACGTGGTTTAATTACATATGTCCTAATTTGATAGGTTATATTCCCTATAAATAGCAGAACATATTCTCCATTAAAGACATTAAGAATTATTCAAAAGTTCTGAGAGAAGTTAAGAGGTAGAAGACAATAGTGAGTAAAGGTACTGAAAGAGAAAGGGGATAGTCAGTCATATACTGTATTTCTCAATACATGATATAGACTTCGGGTCATTCAAACACTGAGGTTTTCTTGCTCTGAGATATGCATTCAAACTGAATTACAGTTATTTCAACATTCTCCCCCTTGGTCTATTTTCTTTGTCTCATTTACATGTCACATTTGTGAAGAAACGCTCTTGATAAAACGGCTGTGCAACAGTTTAGGCTATCCTAAGACAGACTCCCTGAACTTATTTCTCTGGAGGGTTGTTGTATTGCTCTGTTATATTATTCAATAAAGTTCTTTTAATATCTTGAGTCTTTTACAAATCCCGCATCAACAACCTCAAGTTTAATTACTAAATTTATTAATGGGTCCCATATTAAATATGCCTAAACTAACCTTTACTAAAAAACGCGTTTAGGTGTACTTGTTGGTTATATATAGAAACCGAAAGGGGTAATTTAGTAAAGAAAATGATATTTGAAAAATCAAAGAATTTTTAAACTAAATTTTTTAATGAAAAGATGAATGTAACCATTGTTAAATGTTATATTACTCAAATGACAGTTAAAAATCTGAAACTTATTATAGTTAAAAAGGATAAATTAGTAAAAAATAAACTATAAAATTGTATTAGTTAAACAATCTTAAAAGATTGGTTCAACTTTTAAAAGTATTATAATATGAAAAAGACAAGATAAATATTTAAAAAAGTGTATGGACTACATGTTTTATTAGTATTTTCTCTCATGATTTTGAGATTTTGGTGTTTCTTTCTAATTTTCTTGAGATTTCGATGCTTCTTTATAATTTTCTTGTAAAAAGCCCTAAATATCGTGTATTTATAGGATTGACTCTGATTTCAATGGTCTAAAATCCAAAACGAGCTAATAAGAATTGGAACCATTTTTTCAATTAGGGCACATATAAACTAGGGTTGTCAATAAGTCGGATCTAGATTTGATACCAATCCGAATTCGTTTAAATTTTTCCAATTAAATTGGATCTTTATCTAATTTGATGTTCGTCAGATCGAATTTGGAGTTGAATAGTTGGATCCGTTTATAATTGGATCCGAATTTGGATACTACTGGTACATCCGACTCGATTAAGATCTTATTCCGATTAGATAACATATATGTGTAGCATTTTTGTTCTGTTTTTTTCTTCTTTCTTGAATTGTTTGAGAATACCTTTTAATTTAAGTTAATTTACATTATCTGATATTTGACAATCTATTTATATTACATTTTAAATAATTTGTTAATTATTTCATTTTTAAGCGTTTTTACTATCGAATTCGAATATATAATCAATTTAGATTTTAGTCGAATTCGAGTACGGATGCCTGCTTTGGCTGCTTTTCCCCTTGCATGGGGGAAAACTCGCGCCAGCTGTTTTGGAAAACGAGACCATCTTTGTGGACTCACTGGATCTCCTCACTTGTTTCTATTCATCTTCCGAAACCCTAGGTGCTTACACTTTCTCTGCATCATCTATCTCTTCGAAACGAAACCTAAAATCCTTTCTGCAAATTCACTTCGATCTTGTTTTCTTTCATCGACCGGACCATGTAATCTTATCTCTTTTAGGTAATTTTTTGATCGACATCGATCGATCTCCATTCTTGGTTCAGATTCATGGCAATTAAGAGTTTCTTTGTATTAATACGACTTGGATTTGTTTCTTTTGCAGGATTTTATCTGAACTTAATGTGGTTTTGCCATGATATGAGTGTTTGTTCTATTCGAATAATGTAAGTAGAGTCTGTTTAGATTCTCCTATCGGCTCCGGGGATTGTTGAGGAAAGCGCTTCGTTTCAGCTTAGTTCATCCGATCATCATGGAAAGTGGTAGTACAGAAACGAGTCCGCTTCCGAGGTTTGTTTTTCTACTTGCATTTGAATCTATACTCAATTTAAGTTGAATCTCTTCAATGTTTGATTGTTCAAGTCGATGTATTGCAGTGTAGGTAGTTCAATTCCGGTATTTAAATATATAAGGGCATCGTTTGTATTGATTCTTTTTTGTTTTGGCTCACACACTGTACATATCTTCAAGTTTATATTTGAAGGATTCCTTTTGTTTTGATATTTTTCTTGCTGTGCCAGTGTCTCTTTTAAATTCCTGTATAGTAAGATTTCTACATCTTATTTCCCATGTTACAAGCAACAGTTGATTTGCATGCATTGCCTGATGGGATCTTCTGACAAATGATCATTGTTTGAGAGGTCATGTTGCATGGGGTACAAAGCCCAAAAGCAGACCGATCTAAAGATAACAAAGGAAAGATTTTAGGATAATAGAAAAATAAACTAATATTTGGTTAGGGATGTGTGATTAATCTAAGTCGCTTCATGAGGATTTGGCACAAGAATTGAATCAGACACTTATTTTAATTTTTAATATCCGTGCTTGTGGCGGATTGACACAATGGTCTACACCATTCTATTGATGGGTGTCATGTTGCATGGGGTACAACACCAAACTCAGACTGATCTACAGAAAATATAGACAAGTTTTCGGGTAGGAGGAGAAATGTGTCATTTGTCTAACTTCCTGTCTTCACTTCATCAAGCTCTGTCACAAGAAGGTGTTATGCATATTTTCCTGAAAGCAACCTTGTTCTCCAAGTTCTGGTATAATTTTGTGCTTATATGTGGAAATGTAGCTTATTTGCTGCCTTCTCCTATGGGATTTCTTCGATGGCCATGGTTTTTATCAATAAAGCAGTTCTCATGCAATATGCACACTCAATGACACTCCTTACTATGCAGGTATTAGTCAGAAAGATAATGCATTTGAACTTTTACAGATGTATCTGTCTATTGTTGCTTATTTGTATTGATGTTATTTATTGCGTGTGAAATGTTTTAGCAACTGGCAACAACCTTGCTTATATACTCTGGTCGAGTGATGGGATACACAAAAGCAAAACCTATAGACATGACTACTGCAAAGAAACTATTCCCCGTTTCACTATTCTACAACGCAAATGTGGCGTTTGCTTTAGCAAGCCTGAAAGGCGTAAATATTCCAATGTATATAGCATTAAAAAGGCTTACACCACTTGCTGTATTGGTAGCTGGATATTTTTCAGGGAAGGGTAGACCTCCAACACAGGTATGTGGGTCACCATCTCAGAGCTACCATATGGATTTATAACATTTGCATTTTTAGCTTTCTATACATTACAAGGCATGGTACAATATTTGTTTTCTCTTTATGATAATCTTGTAAGTCATCTTCTATATCTGTTGTTTGTGTGGGGCAAAGTGGGTGGTAACAAAGCAGAAGGGAAAGTTCATGAGATTAGAGATCATATAAGGGAAATTGGGGGTTTAGGGAACCTAAGTGAAAATGTATCTGAATATCAGATTTCTTTATGGGGCTGAATGTCTGGATTTTTCATACAGATAACTATAGCTAGTTAGAGTTGTAAAGAATATATTTTTAGTAATAGATTCTATTTTTTAATACAAGCTATATAAAGGCTGGGAATTTGGGTTTGGAAGTGTTTATTTTGGGGTTCATCCAGCAATTTTTTATGCATTTCAATAGAAAAAATCATGTAGATCTATTAAGTGATGACAAATTTTAAACAGAATAGTAGGAAACAAATTGTAATGAACTAAATAGCAGAACTGAAAATTAATTAACTGATAGGAGCATATTGTAGTGGGATAGCCACCACGATTGATAGTGGAAAATACTACTATGAAAGCCCATTG
The DNA here is from genome assembly GCA_031762675.1 of Pachysandra terminalis. Taxonomy (NCBI): domain Eukaryota; kingdom Viridiplantae; phylum Streptophyta; class Magnoliopsida; order Buxales; family Buxaceae; genus Pachysandra; species Pachysandra terminalis. The sequence goes on from JAUPMG010000003.1 coordinate 5,761,674, forward strand.
ATTCTGAATATCTTGCATCACTCAGTTTAAATTAAATGGTTCTGCTATCACATCCCCTAATACCATCTTTCCTAAAATACTCAAACTCTCTTAAATTTTTTTCTATAATATTTCATTTTTTTTATATATAAACCTCCTTATATGGGTCCCATTATTATGGATCCTTTTGGTATTTCTTTTTGAAAGTGCTTTTTTGCTTTTGGAAGCAAAAAAAAACGTTTGGTTGTACATTTAAGAAGTTCTTTTAGAGAAGCAAAAAAGCTATTTATTTGCTTAAAGTGAGAAGCAATAAATTATTAGTTTTCACATTAAGCAAAAAATTGCTTTCATACTTCTCCTTATATTCTAAAGAGCTTGATGGCTTCCAAAGTCTTTGAAGGGATGAGAGAAGGCATCGAACATTTTCCCCGACTATATCCAACGACCGGCGACTAACTCCGACGACCGATGACCATCTTTAAAAATCGGTGACCGTGTTCAAAGACTGGCGACTATCTTTGGAGACTCATCATTTGTAGTGAGATTGTGACCTTCCATGCTTTTTGATGGTTTGGATATTGGGGAAAATGCCGATTAACTCACAATTTTAATCATGTTTAGGAACAATTTATGACATGCTTTTTGATGAATTGTATATTTGGGGAAAACTTCCACCGAATCACAATTTTAATCGTGTTTAGCAGCAATTTATGTTGAAAAAAGTAAATAAGCAATTGCTTTGTTTCTTTTTATTTTTTTTTTATTTTTTATATCAAACCTGATTTTTTGCTTCTCAGCACAAAATCAATAGAGCTTACCAAATGGTTTTCTTGTGAAAAAGATGCTTTTTTGCTTCTTGCTTTCTTGCTTTCTTGCTTTTGATAGCAACTTTCGAAAAGCAATACCAAACGGAGCCTATATCTCTTTATAATATCTACTTTCCTAAAACAACTCAAATTCTCTCTGAACTATTTCCTAAAATATTTTCTTTTATTATAATCTAAAACATCTACTTTATTATAATCTAAAACTCTGAACTCCTATCATAGAAAATTATATTCTCTTAATTATTTTCTATTATATCTTCTTTTACTATAATCTAAAACTCTAAACTCCTATCACATTTAATCTTTCTATTTTTTTAATAAATAATTTGTGTATTTAGACATTAAACTTTAATACATGCAAGTTCAGAATAAAATAAAGGATACATCATTACAATAATTATTTTCAAATACAACCCATTACAAGCTTACAATCTAAACATATAATACACTTTTTAGAATTAGCTTCTAATCCAAAATCAAAGTAACATCAAGGAAGCAGCAGCATCCATCGACCACATTAACTTAACTCAGCGTCTGAACCTGGAATTGTTTTGCATAAAACGCGTGAGCTTGCAAGGCTCAGTAAGTAGGTTTCTTACAAAATTCCAACATACCCAAACAAAACCCAGAAAACATAATTAATACTTTAAGCATGCAAAGTTTCTTAAGAAGTATCAAATTCCTTATAAAATAAACAAGTATAAAGTTACTAAACTAGAAATCATTCAAATGCACTCTGATAAGCATGAGCATTCAACATCATTGTAACAATACGAAAGGATTGATATACTAGTAAAATGATAATACCATTACAACACTATAAAATGAATATGATAAATATAAGATGTAATGCTATAACAATGCAATCAATCAGATGATGCTAAGGATGCTATGCAAAATGTGATGAATACAAGAAATATGACCTATTCTAATGTATGACTTGCTTCATGTTAAGTTTTGCCTCCATCACAACCCAAACCTCGTATTTTATTTCAGGGAATTCATGCCCCAAGGAGTGACCGGAACACTCCATTGACTGTTTTCAGAGATTAGTACCCCTAGGAATAGCCAACCACTGATCCTTTTTAGGGAATCTCAACCCAAGGTAAGAAGCTAACTCCTAGTCCCTTACGGGAATTCCAACCCTATGGTGGAACCAAACTCCTGAAGGTCTCAACATATGAGTACCTCCTCACTATTTATCTAGGTTTAACACTAACATTTCACAAGCATGCATGAGTGCACATTACAAACTTGAGTTCTCATTGCCACATGTCATACCTCACCACATAACTCATAAAGTTCATATGTCAGGTATTGAGGTTTTTATCAATCCTCAACCCATACTTTTCATCTACATGAGAGCATACAAGTTCTTCCACAATTGTTAAGATGCCATTATACCTTAACCTTTTCACATCTCAACACTTCAAGGATCAAGTCTATTATAACATCTTAACATACCTTAATGATTAATAATTATCAACATAACTTAAACTTAACATTATGGATAATTCTAACACCTTTCAAACAATTGTTAACACCCTTTGGAAATATCTAAAAAGACTCCAAAATTCTTTGCTTACATACTACATGAGTTATACCGATTCACAACTCTATTTGATAATTATTATATATCCATTAACCGAGTAATAATAAGAATTTATAGGTTGATGTCAACTTCATTGTGTGTGCATCAACTAAGAGAAAGAACTATACAAATACCTATGTCAAACATAAGGCATTCAAATCAACAATTTAATAATATAAAGGTATTGGATTTAATAATAAACTCTAGTATATGAAACAACATCTAAATAATAGTAAAATGCTGTTTTTTATAAACTAAACCTCACTAACAATTCTCTAATAAAAATCAGATTAATAACATGTATTCCTACTCTTAATCCAATACGACCGGTCTCCGAACATAACTTGTATCTCCTATTGAATAAACCAGAAAATCCCTAATTATACATTATAAATTCAATCGATTCATAACACCATAAGAGTCCAGATTTATGTACTTATGAATCAATTAAATAACTACAGTAAAATCTCAGGTTTACATTCAACTAAATAAATCCAATAAACTAAATTAAAATTCCAGATTTATGTTATTACATATCATTCAATAAATTAGAATAAAATTCCAGATTTATATTCACATAAATCAATCCAATAAACTAGGATAAAATTCATATTTATGTTCGTAATCAATCAAGGAAAACTAATACAATCTCAGATTTGTGCCTTATTAATCAATTGTTTTACATAGCATAACAGTCCAGCTCTATGATGAATTCGGCTATAATAAATTAAGAGAATAATTTAAACCAGTGTTTTAAAGTCCGGCCTGGTCCGGCCTGTTCAACCGGTTCAATCGATACCCAGTGCCATAACTGAGCCGGGTGGGCTTTTAACCCAATATGTTTCAAAACCCAGCAAGACCCACTGGTTAAACCGGTTAAACCAGTGACCTGGTCGGGTTTAGGACAATATTAAGAACCCGGTTGGGTCATTACATCATAAAGTTTTTAAACTTTTAATCTAAATTTTATGAACAGGTGTTGGGCTATTGTGCATGCTTGTGTGTGTGTGTATATATATATATATATATATATATGGTGTTTGAAATATTAGTAGCAAATGCATTATTCAAAGAATAGTTGTGTCTTATTTTTTTATATTATTATATTTAAATTATAGTACATGTGACAGCACTTTAATGGGTCGATCTAGGTTCACCCACCGGTTCAACCGGGTTGACCCAACCCGCTGTCTTTACCGGGTTAGCACCCGAGCCGGGTTTTAAAACATTGATTCAAACTAACAGAATGATAATTGGTTTAATGCATAATAGATTAATTGAGAATATTAGATGAAAATCCAGATTTATCAAGAATATTATCAGATTAATGCATAATAGATTAATCAAGAATATTAGACGAAAATCCAGATTTATGCATTCAAAACCTAAACGATTACTGAAGAATAAGAATTCATTCATAGGTAATGTAAGGGATTCCCAATTGTTTTTCAGAAAAGATATTTAGATCACATCTAAGAGATTTTGGTTCTATATGTTCAGATTATTAAGAAAATATTACTTAAATGATCTATTACAAAGAACCCATATTAAATTGCCCAATTATTCTCTCTTCTTCCTCCATTATCTTATTCCTCACAAAAGACATGGCCGAAATCTCCTCTTACACTCCTTAGGCCAAAATGGCTAGGGTTGTAAAAGAAAAGTTCTAGGGTTTTGATAAGGATGCTTATATATTCCAATACCCTAATGGGCCTCTAAGCAATGGGCCAAACGACCAAGCCTATCCTAATTGGATTCTTTGGCTGGATCAACCCACCCAATTAGCCCATAAGTTCTCAAAACACAAGAATAATCACAAAAAATGGGTTTTACACCCTTGTTTTTAAAAAAAATGTGAAAGGAGAAGAGGAATAAAGAGATGTCACTAAAAGCTGGAGACATCACGATTTCCCCATTTTAAAGGGAGAAATCCACTTAAGTTTCACACCTGTTAGGGGCACGAGTGATATTTTCTGCCATTTCGGCGAAATGGTGGAGAAGGGGGAATTCTCCCAATATTTCGTATCCCTGTAGGGCATTTTGGCGATATTTTACCGGTATGCCAGCGAAATTTAAAACGATGGCAGGGACAGGAATCGAGATCATATGGATATGTGTCGTATGGCAATTGAGTTGTGCCCCAGGGATATGGACAGGTCCAAGAGTACCCACATGCTAGAGAGGGGTATGGATATGGTCAAGGGTTCTTTCCAGAGAACCCACCGTACCCATCAGGATATGATCCTAATGCATATCCCTATGGCCCTTATCCACCACCATCTATGCCTGTGCAGGCTGTCACCGTATCCATCACCTACTATCCCCAGTATCCAACCATGGGGATGTTGGTGAATATCCGTCCAGAGGAGTATGAGAGATTGTCAGGGAGTATACGGATTGGTATGATCATACCATGAGTTGGCAGCAATATTGCCATTATGTTAAGTCCATGTATGGTCAGAGGCCTGGCTATGGAGACGATAGGGGAGATGACTTCGAGCCAGCTAGGCACTCTTTATGGTTGTGATAGGCCTGATAGCTCATTTATGTTTGTATGTGGAGGCTTGGACTAGATGTGGGGTTGTCGTCTCCAACCATGGGGATGTTGGTGAATATCTGTCCAGAGGAGTATGAGAGATTGTCGGGGAGTATACGGATTGGTATGATTATACCATGAGTTGGCAACAATATTGCCATTATGTTGAGTCCATGTATAGTCAGAGGCTTGGCTATGGAGACGACAGGGGAGATGTCTTCGAGCCAGCTAGGCACTCTCTATGGTTGTGATAGGCCTGATAGTGCATTTATGCTTGTAGTTGGAGGCTTGGACTAGATGTTGGGTTGTAGTTGTGATTGTGATATCATTTATGGAGTTATTTGACATTTTGACCTTTTTATTTTCATTTTCATTCTATATGCATGGTTGGCGCGTTGTTCTATGTTGACATTTGAACTTGATTAAATAAGGCCATAAAAGAATATATATATATATATATATATATATATATGCAATATACTTCCATTTTGTCATATTTTAACTTCTTTTTATGTCTACAATTGAATCATTTAGCTGTGCACTTTATTTTTCCATTACAAGGTACGCGACTGCGTGCATCAATACTTGCCTAACTCTGTATTAATGTATATGTATGCATTTTTTTCTTCATATTTAGGGGTTTTAGGTGTATTTTAATGTCATTTAAACCCTCAAAAAATTTGGAATCAAAATTCCTTTTTTTTTCTTCACATTTCCCTAATATTTCTCCAACATGGCAAAATATGTCACCAGGAAATATGGTGATATTGATATTTAAAACCTTGCATCAAAGTGGAAAAGGATAGTACAAAGGGAAGAGGGTTGAGTACACGAGAAGTGTTCCTCAACCATGAACCAAAGTAGAATCCTAGGAACTACAAGCCATACTAAAACTTAGCATGCTCACCCTACGACAGAAATGACTACTTACAGATACCACACCTCGTGTCCTTCCTCACAGAAAGATACAAATGACACATCTCGAAAACTATTAATCACAGAAACCCACCTGTATAGTTTGATCAACACCTTCCTAATAATGTTCACTCCAGCCACAACGACCAGCAAATAGCTGCAAGACATAGATCCCAAAGAATCCATCCTCTATTCTAGGTGCCCACCATGGACACCAAATGTATTTGTTGATACAATTTCCTAATATATGTAAAATTGTGGTTGCTTATAAAAAAAAAAACCGAGCACAATTACTGGAATTTTTTAAATATGATTACATAAAATCAAAGAAAAGACAGCCAATATCCTTAATAGATTCTATCCATAAAATAACTAATGAAATAACTAATGTAGTGACTTCAGTCATAAACTTAAACCAAAAAATAGATTCTATCCATAAAATAGACTTAGATA
>JAUPMG010000003.1:5768074-5783018 GCA_031762675.1 Pachysandra terminalis
TATATACATATATATATATATCTGTCTGTCTGTCCTCGTTGTCTTGTGCTGCCATGTTTTTTTGGGTGACGTGGAACCCCCAACCCCACTTAGTGGGGACAGGGTAAACCCATGACCCCACCCACAAGGACCATATATCAAATAAGCCCGGGGACTCGAACCTGGAACCTCAAGTTCCTGAGCTGGAGAGCCTGCCAGTTGAGCTAACCTGTATGGGTTTGTGCTGCCATGTTGTAATCCCAACATGTTTTTTTGTTTCCTGCCACTGCTAACTTTACGGCCTTTGTTCTCTGCCAGCTCTGCAATCAGGTATCATTGTCTCCGCCCCCACTCATTTACTCCGCTGGCATCTGTTACTGTTGTAGTGATCTCCTGTGGCTTCTCTATCATCACCAACACCCTCTCCCACACACACACACCTGCTACTGCTGTGATATCAGTTTTTGAGCTTTAATAGGACAACTTTTCATCAAATGGAAATTTCCTTGTATATTAGTTGAAACTAAATTTAAGACCTTTCTTTTAGGAGCTTTACGAATGGGTCAGACCACAAGAATACAAAGTGAGTTCAGGCTCCAATAGATGCTAGAATGGGATTGCCCGCAACCAGATGGCCTCCTTTATGTACTTGATATCAGTAAATGTCAATTTAAGAAAAGTAGCAGTACAATGAGTCTCATGAATTTTTAGCTCTCTCTCTCTCTCTGTATATATATATATATATATATAAACATGTGTGTGTGTTTTGGTATATATATATGTATGTTGCACTGATGCTACTGTGTATATATAACTGTGAAGCTTGGTGAATGAGTTTTGGTTAAATGATGGATTAATTTATATGAGAAATATTCTGTCAAATCTCAGAAAGGACATATCTCCACCACTATTGCTTTTGGATTGGATAATCTCTCAAAACTGTTGCTTCACTTTCTCTTGCTGCAGGTCTCTCTATCGGTCATATTTACTGCTTTCGGTGTTATCATAGCAGCATTGGGTGATTTTTCGTTTGACCTCTTTGGGTACAGCATGGCCCTTACTTCTGTGTTTTTCCAGGTTAGCTTTGTATCTTTATTGTTCATAGATAAAATTATTAGTGTCGCTTCGAAACTATATTTTGAGCTATAAGAAGTAGATTGTGTCTTTATGCTTTTTCTATGGATGCAAATGTTTAAATGCATGTGTAGACTATGTACCTGGTATTGGTGGAGAAGTCTGGTGCAGAGGACGGGCTTTCATCAGTTGAGCTGATGTTCTACAATGGCTTTTTGTCGCTTCCATTTCTGCTATTTCTTATAATTGCCACTGGAGAATTTCCAAATTCTTTATTATTAATTTTTGAAAAGGTCAGAATCTTCCTTTCTTCTTCCACTGCTAAATTGACCATTATAGATTTTGTATATGCAATTTTATTTTCTGTACATACTTTCTTAGTTGGTTGAAAAAAAAAAAATATTGCTTCTGGATATGTCATCTTTTTTCTTATTTGATGATTACTTTGATTCATGCTGGATTTCTTGTTTATATCATAATCTTACTGTTTTCATTGGACGTTGTAGTAGAGCATCTTAACCCCTGAGAGTGCTGCAAATGTTTTAAATGTCAATATGGTGGGATGCATCACACGCCCAAAATAGGGGAATATCGTGGGACATGACAAAAAAACTTGAAAGATTTTGGGGAATGATTGTTAGAAGGTTGAAATTTTGTAGAATGTTGAATCTGACTTATATACACCGAAGAACTCAAAAACTTAAAAAATCAATGAAATTGAAGATGTAAGGATAGTATAAGGTTATATGTTTATGTTGTCCTGCGTATCTGATCTCTTGACACTCAAAACAACATACATAGATTGTTTTAGGACCAACAACTAATACAATAACCAATAAAAATCATAATTACATGGAAAAACAATCTGAATATGCGACTCATAACCACAAGGAGATCTTGACTGGTTCAAAGTTGTCCTTCGTGATTGAGACAATGCTAATATTGTTGCTTCAAGTATACACATACTAGTCCTATGTGATGATACAAATTCATATAGTCATGGATAACCTTCTGGTAAGTGTCATCATTCAAGTAGACTAGCATACTCGGACTGGTTACTCTGGATGCTGATCGTATCTGTGATCGTATCTGTAGCTTTGTTGCCCATATAATTCATGACTAAATGCATATGAATCTCCATTGCCATAAAATGATGTTTGGGACTAGGCATCATTTTATCCATGGCCTTAGGATGTTTGAGCATAACCTTATCTATTTTATAGTCCGACTATCCATATTTTGATCCACTAGTGAGCAGCATGTGCGTTGCACGTGAAGGCATTTGTATTGAATAACATTTCTTTTATTCCGTCAAGTTAACTCTCCATTCTTGAGATATTATAATGGTTGCACTTCGATGATTAATTTTTATTTAGAAAAAAGAAAAAAGAAAAGTTGATTTGTGCATCTTAATTTTCTGAAATTTAGAATCATGTTTGATAGGTATAGCAGTTACATTAGTGAGCCTCTATATTGTCCACATGAGCAGAAAAAAAAATCAATAAACATGTAAACACATTTGAGATTAAATTTCTGTAAAATATCAATACATAATTAATCATCATCTCTGAGAATAGCTAATTGAATATGAATTTTGTGTTTACTTTTTCCATGGTGTTTATAATAGTTTGCCTAATTCATAGATGTGAATCTACTCTTCTATTGTTTCTCCGTTACATTCTTAGTTCTGTGAGACCATTATAGTATTTATATTGCATCTGTTTAGTATCAAAGCAAAGTATTTTAATTCTTTTTTTCTGAGAAGTGATTTTTTAATTATTCTTTTTTGGTCTATTGCCCTCTTGCAATGCACTTATATTATAATAACTGATGACTATACATTGTTGTTACATAATTGATTTTTTCGTTATCAAAAGTTGTTTTCTTTTCAATCAAAATATTGGTTTTTTTTTTTTTTAATAAAAGTTGCTCATAGAACCAAAAAGAGTGAGAACAAAAGATAGAAAGCGAAAAAGGACAAAAAAGCAAAAGAAGAAAAAATCATGATAAAAAGTAGAGGAAACTCCAAAAAAAATTAGCAATGCTTTCTCTCCATCTTGTTATGTGCAAAGAAAACAATAAATCTTCCTCTTGTGTTCTACTAATATGTGCCTTATGCAAGAATTATAGTTAAGAGAAAAAAAATAAGTTAAAACATTGAGGCTCGTCCACCCTCTTTTATAGATTATTTTTAAAGTATAGAAATAAAATCAATAAAATGTAAATACTCCACCAAACTCGGACTCCTTGTTCTTACCCTTTATCCATTTAAACCGTACATTGCCATACCAATGTATCTCATAGACCTCTCTTTATCATAAAGCTGGAAAACTATGACCCAACCCGTTGACCCACCTGAACGTGTTTAGGTGGGTTAGAATTTATATTTTCAACCTATTAAGTGGATTAGGGTTGATGCTTTTCAACCTTCCAAAAAAAAGTTCGGTATGAATTCAACCCCATTTAACCCAATTATATATAATTATTTACAATAAATAATATATATATCTATATATATAATACAATTTATTTATAGAATATTCATAATAATTTAATACCTAGATAAAAGAATATAAGTATTTGTTATTTTAAAGAACTTTCTAAAATAAAGAAAAATTGAATGGTTAAATAGGTATGTTAGCGTTTTTCTTTTAAATGGGTTGGATTTGGGTTGGTTGTCTCCAACTCGCTTAATAAAATAGTGAGTTTGGGTTAGGTTAAGACACAATAGTATAGGTGCACACCCTAACCTAACCCATGCTACCTTGATTCTTCTCACACCATTGTATTACATGTTCCTCTTTCTTCTCTCTCTCTCTCTCTCTCTCTCTCTCTTTCTCATTTCAATCACTTTCTATATCTTCTTTTACTTCCCTATAAAGAGATATTCGTGGTCATGAAAGCTATTTAGCCTTGGCATCGTTGAGACTATCTAATCTTGACGTCATCAAGACTATTAGTCTTAGTACTTTCGAGGTCCTCGAACCTTAGTACTTTCGAGACTGTGTGACCTACGTCGTCGAGGTTCCCTCTAGACGGAGGTAGTATTACCTTCTATGTCTTAGAGCATCGCTCTAGACAGAAGTAGTGTCACCTTCTATGTCTTAGAGCTTCGCTCTAGACGGAGGTAGTATCACCTTCTACGTCTTAGAGCTTCGCTCTAGAGGGAGATAGTATCTCCTTCTATGTCTTAGAGCTTCGCTCTAGACACAGAGGTAGTATCATCTTCTACGTCTTAAAGCTTCGCTCTAGACAGAGGTAGTATCACTTTCTACGTCTTAGAGCTTCATTCTAGACGAAGGTAGTATCTCCTTCTATGTCTTAGAGCTTCGCTTTAGACAGAGGTAGTATCACCTTCTGCGTCTTAGAGCTTCGCTCTAAACGGAGGTAGTATCGCCTTCAACGTCGTCGAGCATTGCTCTAGACGGAGGTAGTATCATCTTCAACGGCGTTGAGCATCGCTCTAGACGGAGGTAGTATTGCCTTCAACGTCGTCGAGCATCGCTGTAGACAAAGGTATGTATCGCCTTCAACGTCGTCGGGCATCGCTCTAGACAAATGTATGTATCGCCTTCAATGTCGTCGAGCATCGCTCTAGACGAAGGTAGTATCACCTTCTATGACTTAAAGCTTTGCTCTAGACGGAGGTAGTATCACCTTCTACGTCTTAGAGCTTTGCTCTAGACGGAGGTATATATTGCCTTCTACGTCGTCGAGCATCGCTCTAGACAAAGGTATCATCAATGTCTTACATCATCCAGGGCTGTCATTCCCCTTTGGGTGTAAATTCATATCGATGTGTTGACGTCTTACATCATCCAGAGCTGTCATTCCCCTTCGGGTGTAAATTCATATCGACGTGTTCACCGAGACTCCTCTTTGGTAAACGTGAGGCGCACCTTTAAGACTCTTAAGAATCCAAGGGGTTGTCCCATCGCAGGTGGGCGCTCTCGAGTATGACTTGAAAGGATGTCCCATCACAAGTGGAACGCTCAAGAACCCGAGGGGTTGTCCCATCACAGGTGGGCGCCCTCAAGTATGACTTGAGAAGTATTTCTGCATTGGCATCCTGCTGTAAAGGGGTTTCGCATCCCGTTGCGGAGTACTTGTTGATATCAGCATCATTGTATATTCATTGTAGTGGTGATCATCCTGTGATTTATGTAATAAGGGTCATCACGGTAGCGCATTACCTTCTCCCTATATTTCTGTCTTGGTCGTATATTTCTTGGACCGGTTCCTCGAACTGACCGAGGTTCTTCTTTAGGAAGTTCTTGAGGGTTATACCCATGGGTATCAATGGGGATCTTGCTACGTGTCAGTTATAGTCCTGACACGTGGCGGTCTGTTATTAGGCTATCTGCCTTTACCATTTTTCATATCTGCAATTATTTATTAATTTTAAAATCTAAATTTATGACACCTTTTATAATTGTTAAAAAGAAGTCAAGAGACTTGGAAAGACCCTTCTATGAGTAAAATCTATCAATTACATGTTCTTTTTTTTTTACTTTATAAAAAGACCCCAAACAAAATTTTATTACTTCTTCAAACCATTTATTGTTGATGTGTTGACAAATAATTTAAGGATAAGTTTGTAATTTTCTTAATTGTAATGGAAGAAAGAAGATGACCAAAAAAAAAAAACGTTTTTGCTTTTAGGAGTAGTAGAATTTGAATCCCCACACCCATATGATGTTTGGGACGAGGAATTGTAGGACCCGTTATCATAGCCACATGAAGATGCAGAAGAGGAGTCCCCTGATGTCAAGATCCATCGACGCAAGACTATATGCAATATATGCCTTGTTCTATGTAGCAATCTACCCCTTGCCATTTTTTGATTTTTTTAAAAAAAATTATGAATTATATATTATTATAAACTAATAATACCATAACATGCATATAACATAGTGTAATAATTATTTAACTGCTTTTACACGGCATATCCATGTTTTACATTTTTTTATATTTAATTTATATTTTTTACGTTTTTAAATTTTTAAAAAATTAAACTTTAAATATACAGTATGACAGCCGTTTTCTATATGCTTGACCAAATTTCTCATCATTTTATAGTATGAACAACTTTCTTGTTATATAATTTAAGTATATAACCAAGCTGCGTCTTGGTTGGCCTCAGAAGATGACTTTTAGACTCGTTTGCTATGAGTCTTGCTGGCTCTCATAACTCTCCATGCATTGGGGACAAGCTCATTCTTTGAACAGAATCAAAGAAGCGTCTTGGCAGAAGTTGGAAAAAATTTAATGGGGTCAAAGTCTCAGAGACTCACTGAGCTGCTTAATCCCGTTACTCCCAAGCCTGAAAATTCAATAAAACAAACAATTAAAAAAAACTAAAGAATACGAAAATAAGATGTCTTAAAAATCTAAATTATCATAGCCAAGTCTCAATGCGTTTTCTGTAGAAGAGGGTTTCAACTTCCAACACAGTAGGAAGGAGCCAAGGAAAATTCTTTATCATGTTCATAAATTGGAAAAACAGAGTACGATAACTGCACCTTTAATCCATGAACAGAAAATTCAGATCTATTTGTTAAATGAGATGCTATCTGTGGAAGCAAAAAATATTATTTGTTATGAATGTTATTGGTTGATTACTATGAGATGGAAATCCTGAAATGGACAGAAAATTTTGGAATCCACAGCAGATTCACTGTTTATATGAGGATTTCGTACAACAAATAAATCAAAGCAGTGCTAAAAAGTTCATTTTTTTTTCTGATCGACAAAAGTGTGTCGTATATTAATTATAGTAATGAATAATTTGTATAAATATACATTCCTGTAAGAACATAAAATCCCTTGGAAAGAAGAAATCATAAATCCCAATAAGTTCATTTTTTACAAGTGGAATAGTTGCTTGATTGAGATTGAAGGTGGTATTGAAATTCAAGTTCTGTAACTGAATATTCATAGGAAAAGAGAATCCAGAAAAGTAACTTGGGGAGAGACTGGAAGCAGAGCTCTTGCCGCGATTGGCACCGTCTCTAGAATCCAATCATTCTCCATGGAAAGACTATAGCGCTGGCATCTCAGATACGTTTACAGGTTGCTGTTCCAATCAGCCACAGCATCCTTGTAAAAGATTTCAATTTTCAAGGATGCCTTTAATTTCTTAAATGGGTTGTTGGTCAAAATTACCTCCATTTCTATTGATATTAGGTAAAAAAAAAAGGTTGTAGCAGCTATAAAATATAAGGTAAATTACAGAAACCTCCCTTGAGGCATGCGTTAATTATAGAGACATTCCTTCACCTTTCTGAAATAACATTGTCCTCCCTGCAGGGTTGAAGACATCCACTAGTAAAAATAACGTTTTATTATTGTTTTACTTAACCCCCATTTCTTAGCTACTATAGGGATAATTTTGTCCTAAAGGGTGTAAATATGTGTTGACATCAGCACTTTTCATCATACAACTTGACAGTAACTTAACAGAAGGGACTTGAGTGTGGCCTCCCTTCAAACTTGCAGGGAGTACAATGTTATTTCAGAAAGGTGAAGAGATCTCTCTGTAATTAACGCATGCCTCAAGGGAGGTTTATGTAATTTACCCTAAAATTTATCATGATAAATTGCAGATATCTAAATGTATTATGATACATCGTAAATATTGAATGAAATTCTTTAAAATAATTACTACCCTTTGACCAAATTTCGCAGGGCTGCAATATGGAATATATTGCCCGATATATCGTTATAGTTAAAATCAGCGTAGTCGAATATATTATATGTCTATATTATAGGTACAACTCCAATTGTAAATTTATACTACCAAGATTGTCAAACTGTGAATTGAATCGAAAATCATTCCGGGTCACTTAGGATGGAATTGTAATTTTGGGTCGTAAATCGTAAAATTCAGAGTGATTTTGCTAGAAATGGATTTAGGTTTTGGGATTTTTCCTAAGAAAGGATTTTTTATTTATTTATTTTCCGATGAATAATGAACAGAATATATTAAGGCAAAGGAAAAAAAAAATACAAGGGTTCCAGAAGCAAGGAATCACAACAGACCAAATACGAAAAAGAACCATGGAAGCTCAAAAACTAGGAATCGTCAAAAGGAGAAAAAAAAGAACAACACAACAGAATCTCCTACTCCATCAAAGCTAACCACTCCGCCGATAGTAGCCCTACAAATAAAGACTCTCTACACACCCATTCTCTAGCTAACCTATCTACCAAATAATTCGTGGCCCTTGACACGTGGGTGTCTGTTCTAAAACTCATCTAAGTTAACTCGTAACTCGGTCAGAAACTCACTCTGAAGATAACTCAGTCGAGTTCAAGGCCAACTCGACGAGTTTCTCGATAATCGACTCATCTCGATGCAAATCAGTCTTGTTTTACTTCCGATTTTAAAGAGAGAAAGGAAATTCGGTCTAGAGTTTCCCATAAAGACTTAAGACATACATATTTCATCACAAAAAAAAAGGGAAGACAGACTTGTTTGTCTCAAATCTGTTTTTTTTTTCTTCAGAAAAGAAGGTGCCATTGCACGTCATATATGCAAGTTCACCCTAGACCGTCGACGATGAGAGACTTGAAGTGGAATTGGAAGAACAGCAGTGTGTCGGTTGTTTCTCTCGTCTCCTCTCTTGTAAATTGATTTTTAACCTCTTTTTTATTCAACACCCAACAAGCACAACGTTAAGATGCTCTAAAAAATGAGAGAGAGAGCTTTAAAAAATGAGAGGTGCCCAGCTGTGCTCCACTTTCAAACAGTGTTTAAAAACTCGGATAGGGCTGGTGACTCGGAAGTCAACCTATCCGCGTAACTCCGTAACTCGGCCCGAGTTACCAGCTGGTCAGTACAAAAATATATTAATATTTTAAAAATATTATATATATATATATATATATATATATGAAAAAAATGAGAAAGAGGAACTTGAAGATGAACTGTTGTTGAAGAGAAAAAAATCATTAGAAATAAAATCCAAAGAGAGAGAGAGAGATAGAGCTTTCTTAGTGATAGAGTGAGCTTTTCTTTCTTTTTTATTAAAATTTTTCTTTTTCCCTCTTTCTCCTTTATTTGGCTTCTGCATTAACTTTGTATGGAAGTTCTTCACTTACAGAGCTTTAGCTTTTGCTAGCTCTGTAATTGAGTAGTTTCTACTCAGTAGAAGGCCTTTTTATTCAAGTAGAAGTAGAGGATACAGAAGGTGGAATTTGAAGTGTTAAAAGACTCTCTCTCTCTCTCAAATTGTTGATTCCCATGGCTGGAATGGGAAAGCTAAAATCTGTAGTTATGATCTTTAAACAGTCATGAATGAATTTTTGTATCGTGAAGTTTTTCAAGCTCATGACTGAATAGTCATTGGGAGCTTTGGCTATTAAAGTCCCAACCCCCTATTAATTGTTAAGAAAATGAATAGTCAAATTAATTAATGATTAAATGTGAAATTAGAGAGTGTAATTTAATCTACCTAGTTAATCGGGCGAGTCAACCGAAAACTCGGCTGAGTTTTACGAGTTACTGGGCCAAATTTTCTGGTGACCAGCTGGTTAACCACCTCCTAGTTTTTGGGGCGAGTTAACCAGCGAAACCACCTGTCTGAGTAACTTGGCCGAGTTTTCCGAGTTACTCAACACTACTTTCAAAAGAGTAAAGTTGACTTTTTTTTCTTCCTTTTTTTCAGTAGACTCATTTTTTTTAAATCGACCTTTCTTTTCTTGTCATATGTTCTAAATTTTTGTTTTCTATAAGCCTCTCCTCTCTGTCATTGTTTGTTAATAGTTTTATATTGAAGAATTAACTTTTTTTATTAATTTCTTTTAATTTAATGTGCTAATTAATATCATTATTTTTGAAACATCACTCATAATTTATAATATTAATATCTTGTTAATTTTATAATATATATATATATATATATATATATGTATGTATGTATGTATGTATGTATGTATGTATCGATCCGAGTAGTCTTGAGTTGAATCGAGTTTTCGAGTTAACTCTATTTAGTACACTCTCGAGTCAAGTCGAGTTTTCGAGCTTTTGAACACTGACGTTGGTGAACAGGATGTTAAAACCCAATGACAAGGAGTGGGCCAAACTGATATAGTAGGCCAATCTCCACAACACCAAACAATAGGAGTCCATTCTATATATCACAGTAGTCAGTTCTCTTTTTATCTCAATTGTCGAATTCCCTAACATGCACGCCACTCTCAAAGCTGTCAGAAGAGCACTAATCTCTTCCCTTATAGCATTTCCCTCCCCAATTGGACCCTGAGAACTCCTGAAGAAAATTCCCAAAAATCCCTCCCACAAATCTCTTAGGAAAGGATTTTTTGAATCATACGATTAAATCCTAAATCGTAAGATTCAATATATGAATTGTATGATTCAATAAACTATTTTTTTTTACTGATTTGAATCTACCTAGGGTCAAATGACTCAAATCAAATCGAATTGTATGATTTGTACAATGAAATACGCTTTTAACAAAATATTATACTACCAGAAAACTGTCTTATGAGTTTTGTGCTTTAGTAGTAGACTTGGGGACGTGAAGTCTCAAGATTCCACCCTTTGGAGGTGGAGGGGGACTCTTCATTGGTGTTACCTTGGCTAGCCTCTCCTCAAGCTATGTTCTTGGAGACTCATACATTCAATTCGTTTGGCTCACTCTTTGAAAAATGGGATGAACATATCGTTTACTCATGTGCGAAGACCATCAAATGAACTTGCAGGCAAGTTGGCTAAGGACGGAGTTGGGTGAGAGGAGTTTTTTGTTGGCATTCCCCAGAGAGGAGATGCTATTTGCGGAGGGGTGATTAGAGTTCGCAGTAATTTTTAGTATTCCATCTTTTATACCTTAGGCAATATTTTGGTTAGTTGGAAAATGATGGAAAGGATCCATCATTTCCCCTTGGTTCTGAGGAGAAACGTTCGAGGGAATTTTGATTGAAATGAGACCCTTTTGGAAAAGTACTTTCCAATGGGCCCAAGTTTTCCAATGAATAAAACATAAATATTTTGTTGGAATGTTCATTTTATTTTCCTTTCCTTTGTGGTCAATGTTTGCAATATCTCCAACATGTCGGCGAAATCTGGTGACATGTCGCCATTTCCCCCAAAGGCGACATGAATTCTAGCTGTTACTCCCCAGATTTTGTTTTTACCCCCATGTTGGGCGACATGAGGAAAAAATTTCGATATTTCCCTCGTGTCTCTCGACATGGGCGACATGTTATCCCCATGTCGGGCAACCAAAATTTCAAGTTTTGTTGAAAAAATTTAAAAAAAAAAATTTAAATAAATATTATTAGTAAATATTAACTTTTGAACTGTTTAACTATTCTGCGAAAAAAAAACATATTAACAAAATTTGAAGTTATGATTTAAAATTGGTACTGTATGTATCTTATTTGCTTATTTTCATGTACTTTTAGTTGTGAGATGTGCAATGTATGAGGATATTGCTTACGTAGATCATATTACATCAATTTTAACATTGCTTGTGCATCCACAACGAGTAGGTGAACCTCCCTCAAGCAATGTCCTTTGATATGTAGACATTTGTTTTTGCATTTTGATGTATTATGATGATATGTAGACATTTGTTTTCCCCATCATTTCCCTCAGATTTTCCTTTTTTCCCTCATGTTGACAACCATTGGTACAAGACACTTGCCCGTTATTCGCTTTGGTTATGAGTGGTCCACACATGCAGACTTTAGATTGATTGCACTTTATTTCTAGTTTTATGTATTTTTTTTAGTTTGACTTACATTCACGTTTAGTTTGATCATTGATGGCATTTTAATTTTGTTATTGAGTTATCTTTTAAGTTTGACTTACATTCACTTTTTGTATTATGAATTTGGTACTTGATTTCTAATTTTATGTATCTTTTAGTTTGACTTACATTCACTTTTAGTTTGGCTTAATTAATATAACATCATTTTTACAGCTTACAACTCGATAGCATGTAAGTTACCCTCCTCAAGTAATGACTTTTAATGTGTAGGCATTGTTATTGTTTTTTTTTTATTTTTTATTTTTTATTTTTTTTTATGTATTTAGATGCATTTAGGCCTTAATTAGGCATGTTTAAAGTTTAGGGCAAAAACAACCATAAAAAACCCATGGTTTCCCCACATTGCCCATTGGTTTCCCCTTTTTTCCCTCGTGTTGCCGATATGTCACCTGAGCCACCTGGCGACATTGGCATTGCGAACCTTGCTTGTGGTCAGTCTTTTGTTGGCTCTGCATGCTCCTTATTGTACGCTTTTCCTCTCCTTTTAGTATGTTATGCATAAAAAAAGGGGCTGTTTTGCGAGTCTCCAGAAAGTCTCAAAGCCATAGCATCCTATATTCTGTCAAAAAGCTGCGATCAACTTGATAGAGCTTGTAAATGTGAAGAATGAATAATTATATTATATTCAGCTTACTTATGAATAAAGAATACAAGGAGACTATTTATAGGTAGTACTCAACCTATACTTCTAACACTTAACCAATGTGAGACAACCATATAGACACTTTACATATTTACCCTTTAACAGAGCTGTAATAAAATCATGGGATTGTGCTGTCAGGAATTTGAAGGGTGGCATTCTTTCAATACTGCCACTAATATATGAACATAATAGACGTTTATAGGCCAAAGATGTACGGGTGGTGTAGGGCATCAGTAACTGATGTTTGATTGAGAGACATCCTGTTCAGGATGGCCCGAGTTCACAAAACATCCCCATGCATTGGGAATTGATGTTAAAACTCATTGCATCAGTAACTGTGCTACTAGAAAGTCACAGGTTCATTTTGGTTTGCTCTCTATTTATCTGCAAATTCAGGATCTATCATGTATGCGGAGTAAAGGCTAGTTATGGAGGGACTAAAATAGATCAGTTTATCCAGGTATACTTGATTTGCTGATGCCAACTGGTTGGGTTGAGGTATTTTATTTTTTTATGTTGTTTGTTGATGTAGACTTAATGATGGGAAATATTGATTGATTACAGAGACAAACCATAAGCTTATAATGTGGAGTATGTGGCCAGTGCTCAGAAAATTAAGAACCAATGTAAGAGACCAATTACAATTTATTCTGTTGGATGGGGGAAAATCCTAGTAGAACTTTGTAGTAGTCTACAGATCAGATGGTCAAATCATTCAGTGGTGAGTGGTTACCCATTATACGCGAGGCACCTGTACCGTTTCTTGTGTTCAATGATGGGCATAATGTTGATTTTTATAGAATGTTTATTAATTTCCAACTTGAGTTGTTAGGAGGCATATAGGCTCTGTATTTTTTTCTTCCCTTTTTTGGATGTATAACATTAATCTTTATTAGTGATAAGAAATATAGGTACTTATAAGCCTCTTGGATATTTGGTTGTTAGAAAGCCAGGTAAGGTGGTAATAGAAAAGATCCAAAGTGATTTCTTTTGGGATGGTGAGGGCAGGAAAAAAGAATCAATTGGTTAAACCTGGTATGCAAAATGAAGGAATTTGATGGTTTAGGCATTGGGAATTTTACAAAAAAAATTCTTTCCGTGGCAAATGGTTATGGCAATTCTCGTATGAAAAGGACGGTTTATGGCATTTGTTGATAAGAAGCAAGTTTGGGTTGACAAGAGTGGATGAGATGACCCGAATAAAACTAACGTGCTATCTTCTATCCCTTGGGAACAGGTTCTTGAAATTTCATCTTTTTCTTTTTTTTTTCTTTCTTTCTCATATTTGGGATGGAGTAGGTGATGGAAAGAGAATCAGATTCTGGAAAGACATGTGATTTGCGGATATTCGACTATGTATCCCCATCTTTACAACGCAGTTCACTAAGGATAAGGAGAAAGTACATGGCTCTTTCTCCTCAAGAGTTTGTTTGTTGTGTATGCACGAAGAGGACTTTATCAATCACCCTTTTCATTCCCTATGAGTTGGCAAGTGCTTTTTGTATGGCGATTCTTTCTTCATCTTATTGATGCTAGCCGGGTGCTATCATTTTTATATTGTCGACTTGGTGAATCAGTAGAGTTTTAAGGGTTTGGAAAAGAGGGTACAGAGACTTTACCAATCTTTGTGTCAAGCTGTACTTTGGGATTCTGGGGGGAGCAAAATGAATAGAATTTCGAAGATAGGAAATCAGGTTTAAAGGAAATTGTTGATAGGATTATGTTTTTAATTGCTTCGTAGGTTTCGGTTTTGGAGGAATTTAATTTTGAAGGGATACTCCCAACACAGGTGGATCTTCGAAGGGATACTGGTCTGAGGGATTGTCCAACACAAATGGACTCTCAGAATATACTGGTTTCGAGATAATACTCCCATCAAAGGTGGGCTTTTGATTTATTCTACTTCGAAGGTATACTCCCAATTTTTGTTATAAATGATCATTGGGAATGAGCGTGGAAGGAGTGCGTCAGGTAGAAGTGCGTCCGGTGGCCGGACAAGTGTGGCGAGCAGTGCGTCCGGTGGCCGAAGGTGTCTTAAGAGAGCATGGGGATGGTCCGTCAAGAGGGGTTTCGTTTCGTGATGCTCTACTTAGGGACGTTGGTCAGAATCAGTGGCAAACGGTGCGGCGAAATCAAAGACGTCGTAGATTGCCGGTGGTTGTCCGTGAGGAGGTTCAAGTCTAGAAGAAGCTGTTTGGGTTTGAAGGGTTCGTTAATGGAGGGCTTAAATCGTTTCGTATTTCTGAGAAGAGCCGGGGACGTGTTTGCTCTGTTACCTTTGTTGATGCTAGTGTCGGTTGGCTGAGGGATATGGTGGTCAAGGCGGAGAAGGCGGGTGATAAGAAGGAGATCTTGGGTTTAGTAAAGATTGGGAGTGAGGGCATCGGAGTAGCAGAGCTGGCTAGGAACTCTGGGGGTTTCTTTCTTAAGATTTCTCTTCGCTTTTCGAATG
>JAUPMG010000003.1:5807035-5822138 GCA_031762675.1 Pachysandra terminalis
ATCCGTGTCGATACTCGATACGTATCCGTTTTCGAGCCGACCGATACGCTACCTCGATACGATATTTTGAACCATGCGCATGTGTGAAGCAACATTTTCTCATATGTCACCGAAATTGTAGAGACATGCTTGATTACGTTACTTCAGCGACTTTCACCATGTTTTTGTGTCCCCAACCCCCTCAATAGCGACATGTCGTGACATTTAACGCGTTAAGCTTTAGTTTGCCCCTAGTTGGTGTTTTGGTGCAATTTAATGCCTCCTTGCTATGGCATCAAAATGAATTTATAAAGAAAAATTTAGGAGAGTCCCAACTTCCAATTTTTTCGTCAACTGTTCATTCCTCAACAATTCTTAATTGTTGATGGCTCCTTTTGTTGTTCGAGGAGAAAATCCTACCCTTCAAATTACTACTATCAAGCTTGATGGTACAAACTACTTGGTGTGGTCTCACTTTGCCAGGCTTTACATCACAGCTAAAGGAAAACAGTTTTACTTGATGAAAAAGTTGAATAATTTGATTCCAAGGATCCAACGTATGCCAAGCTGAAAACCCAATGGTGATGGTTGGGCTTCTTTACTCTATGGTCTCAGAGATGAGTAGTGGGTTTCTTTTCTCACAATCAGCAAAAGAGATTTAGGATGCTGTGCATCAAACCTACTCTCAAGTTGGTAACAATGCAGCAGAACATCCCTGCTATACATCCTCCTCAGAACCAGTCCTTGATTCCACAAATGAGCCGGATGCAAGTAATTTTTCTCCTTTCCTATTATTAATCCTCATGTTGACAATTCAAACATTTCAGTTTCCAATAGGAAGGGAGTCCAATCAATCAGTCAATACCATCTTTCTAATTTTGTGTCATGGATACTTTTATTCTTCCTTTCGTGCCTTCACTGCTTTGCTGGACTTTGTATCCTTGCCCACAAGTATTTTGGAGGCCATTAATCATCCAAAATGGTGTGAGATAATGTATGAGGAGATCTGAGGTCTTTAAAAAAATTGTATATGGGAAGTTGTGGGTTGTCCTAGAGATGAGAAACCAGTGGGTTATAGATGGGCGTTTGCTGTAAAATATAACCAGGATGAATCCATACAGAAATACGGAGCAAGACTTGTGGCACAAGGGTTTGTGTAGACATATGATGTGGATTACCAGCAAACATTTGCTCCAACGGCAAAGCTGAACTCTATTTGGGTTTTATTATCTTTAGCAGCAAATCAGTCATGGCCTCTTCACTAGTTAGATGTGAACAATGCTTTTTTACATGGGGACCTCAAGGAAAAGTTTACATAAAGCTTCCTTTTTTGTTTTCTTGTCTTTAATGGAAAAGTAAGATCTGTAGACTCAAAGAGGGCATTGTACGGGTTGAAGCAATCTGCCAAAGCATGGTTGAGAAGTTTACAGAGGCGATATTGAAGCTTGAGTAGAAGCAATGTCAAGTTAATCATACTCTCTTTGTTAAGAGAAGTGCTGGACATATGACTACAGTTTTTGTGTATGTGGATGATATTGTTATTACAAGTGATGATGTGGTTGAGATTGAACTCTTAAAGAGCAGTAGAGTCGAGTTTGAAGTGAAGGAATTGGGTCTTCTAAAATACTTTGGATAGACGTCAAGAAACTGGAATGCTTGGGTTTAGGTCAACCACATAGCCTTGGAACCAAATCTCAAGCTGATGAGGAAGATGGTGATTGTTTGCTGGACACTGGCAGGTTTCAGAGACTAGTTGGGACTTGGGAAGCTTAACTATCTCTCTTTGATTCATCCCGGCATTGCCTATATCGTGTGAGTAGTGAGTCATTTTATGTATGTTCCTCGAACTTCTCAATCTTGAGGCTACCAATAGAATCTTAAGGTACCTCAATTCATCTCTAGGTAGTGGTATACTGCTCAAGAGACATGTTCATCTCCAAGTTGTAGCCTATACGGGTGCTGATTGGGTTGGTTCTATCATTAATAAAAGGTCTACCTCTTGGTATTGCATACATTATTGGTGGAAATCTTGTAACTTGGAGGAGTAAGAAGCCAAATACAGTTGCTAGATCCAGCACTAAAGCTGAATTTAGAGCAATGGCATACAGATTGTTGTGGCTGAAAACTCAACTAAAGGTACTTGCGTTTCCTCTTATCGGTTCCATGAGACTGTATTGTGTTAACAAGGTGGCCATTAATACGTTGTTCACAATCCTGTCCAACATGATCATACGAAACATGTTGAGATAAACCGATATTTCGTCGAGGAGAAACTCGTTTTTGGTCTTATATGTACTCCTTACTTTTAAGTCGGGGACCAACTTGCAAACATACTCACAAAGGACTTGAGTCACTCTACATTCAGTTATCTTCAAACTTGTATATAAGCTACGCATGAAGAATATATATGCCTCGGTTTGAGGGGAATATTGTGAGATACCACATATATAAGGGTACCTATGTCATTTTAGTAAGGGTAATCATGTAAATACCGCGGTATTCATGCAAATTTTTGTAGTTAGAATGTTGTAGATAAGTGGAGAGGTAGTTAGGTTCGGGTTACATTCTTTCCCAACAGCTTTCTTTCTTTCTTCTTTTTTCCTTATTCTTTATTTTTTTCTTTTATCTTTCATTCTCTACTGGTTTAGACAGATTACAACTAAATCTAATCTGACTTTCTGAGCCTTACACAACAAGAAGTAAAATAAGGAAAAATGAAATTGACAACATTATTGCTCATGGTAGAGAACTAGGATGTCTCTCAGTTGTGAGTATTGATAAGAACAAAATGGTCTTTTTTGTACTGTCTCACCAGCTATAAACATATGCGCATTTATTTTAATAGACATTACTTCCACATCATTAATAACATCAATGAAATGCTTTATCCCAAGTAGTTGGGGTTAGTAAGATGAGTCCTGTTCACCCAAGGTTTTAAATGTTGCTATTGCTAGATATATCGCCACTAAGGGAAAGGGGAAATATTGCTAGATATATCGAGGGAAATATCAATGTTGTCCAAAAAGTTGGAGAAATGGGGGAAATCTTTGAAAAGAGGGGAAATTTCCAATGGAATTTCATGAGATGCATATTTACATGCTTACAACTAAATAACTCAAAACATTACAAAAAAAAAAAAAAAAAACTAATGACACTAACCTACTAATGCATTTATATGTAAGTCATTGTTTGTATATTCAGTCACTAAGATGCTCAAGGAAACATAAATAGAAAAAATTATATTTAAAAAACAATAACAATAACAATTATCCAACATCCAGTGGAGGCTCCCTGGGCTAGGTGTGAGAGGTAGATTGATGTACTTGGGCATATGGCACGCAACACTTTGGGTTCTGTGGAGAGAAAGGAACGTGAGAGTGTTTGAAGATAGAGCCAGATCGTCTAGGATGATTATCGACTCTATTCTACTTATGGTTTTCTCATGGATGGTAGTTCTTCCTGCTTTTAAAGGGTTCCCTATGAATGATATATTGATAGGGTGGTTGGAGGTGGCTCATTCATCCCCTTACTTGGTGCAAGACAGAGGGTGAAGGGATGGATAGAGTACTGGGTGTTATTTTCTTTGCTCTTCTTGGTGTCCTTACCTTTCTGGACATGGGGCTGTGGTTTTGGTTTCTGTCTTTACATTTTGTATTTTGTTGTGGGCTTTGGTGCTCATCTTGTGTGCCCCCCACACCCCTTTCCCTCTTACTTGTATGCTTTTACCATTTGATGATTAATGAAATTGCTGTTAATTATCAAAAAAAAAAAAATACCGATGGAACTTCATGAGATGCATATTTACATGCTTACAACTAAATAACTCAAAACATTACAAAAAAAAAAAAAACTAATGACACTAACCAACTAATGCATTTATATGTAAGTCATTGTTTATATATTCAGTCACTAAGATACTTGAGGAAATATAAATAGAAAATTTTATATTTAAAAAACAATAACAATAACAATTATCCAACATCCAACAGAAGGCTTTCAACCCAAATACCAATAGCGATAATATACATTAAAAACATGTAGCTCAATACCACATGGTGTTCCTTATTGCTTCAAAAATTTTAATATTTTTCTTTAAAAACTATTTGTTACTAATAAATTCATGATTTTGCAACAAGCTTAACATCGACCATTAGCTAATAATTTTCTAACTAGTTATTTATTAAAATATTTTTATTTGAAATGTTTACATATTTAAGATATTTTAAATTATTTTTTAGTATTTATTTGTTAAAAAGGTTGAATCGATCGGTAATATTCTAATGAAATTATTACTTTATATATCAGACACTGAAACCATTGAAGTATGTCTTTTAAAAAATGATATATATTTTAATTACTTTTTTAAAAATAATTTTAAATCAAATTATCATTTTTTCGGCCGATGCATAACGAGCTTCCAATATATGCACATAATTATTAGAATTTTAAAGGATCAAACATTACATATTAGGTGAAAATTCAAGAAATTATATTTTCCCAAACTTCTCGTGGTTTGAACCTCTCAAATCTACGAAGTTATAATGAAATGCATGCCAATCCATCACATGCGTGAATTGGCATACATTTCCTTACAATTTAATGCAAATTGAACCAAAAATACACCCAAAAAAAGAGTTGAAACTCATCTTCACTTGCTTTTAGTAATTTGTGATGAAGAACATGTCAAATTTCATCAAAGCGATGTCAAAGTGACATTTGAGTTGAAGATTTAATAAATTTACAAAATAAGTGATTTAAAATTTAAATTTCAAATATTTAGAGAAATATTTAAGGATATTAAGCATTTTTGATTGATAGAAATATATGGTAACTATCCCTATTCAACCTCTTATTAGTGACCACTTACATTAGCAAAAGGGAAATATCGCGATATATCGTTTAATATTGTGATATATCTCTCGATTAATTGTAAAATAGAAATTAAACCCTAAATTTATGTTGCTCTCTAGGGAATGGGGATACATCGCTAGATATATCGGGGGATATGTCGATATTTAAAACCATGGTTGTACAATCACATTCAATTAGAAATCATATCTTCAGTTAGAGTATGTGTATTAAATCGTTTTTGACTGACTGCCTGAATCCATCTAGGTCCTTTTCGGTCTTCCTCTAGCCCTTTTAGATCCTTCAATTTGCACCCCCTCGTAGCTTCTCATAGAGTCACAAGCATCTCCCTACGTCTTTGTTTTACATGTCTTAACTCTCTTTACGTACTTTCGTTTGTTTTATCTCCTATTGGTGCTACTCTTGGCCTCTCTTGAATATGTTTATTCTCTACTTTGTCTTTCCTAATCCTACCACACATCTATCTCAGCATCCTTGTCTTAGCTACACTCTTCCAATGAATGTGCTACTTCTTTGTTGCCCAACATTTTGTTCCATACATCATAGCAGGCCTGATAGTTGTCTTAAAAAAATTTCCTTTTAGCATGAGTTGAAAGGGTTGGTTACATAACATTCTAGAAGCACCTTTCGACTTAAGCCATCCAACTTTAATCCTATGTGAGACATTCTCTTCACTATCCGTCCTCTTTATGCGTAGTTGATTCAAGATAACAAATGTGGTTGAGATTCTCCTGGTTTCTGTTCTAACTACTGCTTCACCTTCATTGCGATCTGTATTGCATTCCATATACTCCATGCTAAATTGAAATCTGTTAAAACACCGTTTGCTCTAAAAGCTCAAGCTGTTAGAGAAGGGCACAACAATGTATATCTAATGGTTCAACACCCTCTTGCACGTGCGGGCTCCGCACGGGAACAAGACATCCGTGGGATAACACAGGGCACCGAGGCAAACACATAGGCCCCTGGGATTTGATCACTTGACCTCCTGCTTTGATACCATGTTAAACACCATTTGCTCTAAAAGCTCAAGCTGTTAGAGAAGGGCACAACAATGTATATCAAATGGTTCAACAAAACCTTTTGATATCAAGTATCACTCCATAATTCTAGTTTAGCATTTACTATTTGTAGTTCAAGCTACAAAAATGACATTGTCTACAACTACAAATAACATACAGCAAGGCGCCTCCTCTTGGATATGAGCTGCATGTCAATTAAGGACGTTAGGCCGATTAGTTTGACCACCAAACTATTTAAAATCATTGCCAAGATCCTTTCCATTAGGTTGAGAGGTGTGCTTGCTCCCTTGGTCTCTTAGCAGCACAGTGCGTTTATTAAGGGAAGACAGATTGTTGATAGTATTGTAGTGGTTGCGGAGTGTGTGGAGGAGAGATTTAGAGTACGGAGTCCGGGGCTGTTCATTAAATTGGATCTGGAAAAAGCCTATGATCGGGTTGAGTGAGATATTTTGGACCAAATCATGGAGTGGAAAGATTTTAGGGTGAGATGGAGGAGGTGGATCGCGAGGTGTCTTAGGAATGTGTCCTTTTCCTTTTTGGTTAACAGACGGTTCATGGATTCATTCCATCTTCTAGGGGTATTGGACAAGGAGATCCTCTATCCCTTCTCCTTTTTACTCTGGTTGGGGACGTTTTGAGTTGGTTTTTGGGTATGGCGAAGCAGATGGGTGTGGGATTTTAGGGTAGGGAGGGACGAGGTGGAGATTTCTCATCTTCTGTTCGAAGATGACACGTTCATGTTTACTGAGGCAGATGTTGATCAAGTGAGATGGGTAAAGAGTATCCTTAGGGTTTTTGAGATGGTGTCTGGAATAAAGGTTAATTTGGAGAAGAATACGCTGTTAGGTATTCACGTTGAGGAGGCACTTTTGGGGGAGTGTGTTGGTGCTTTTGGGTGTAGGCAAGGGGAGTGGCCATTGTCTTACCTAGGGCAGCCTTTGGGTGGGAACTCTAGATCCTTGGTTTTTTGGGATCCATCTATTGAGAGGATTGAGAGGCGCTTGTCAGGGTGGAAAAGAAATTTCTTATCTTTGGGTGGCAGAATTACTCTTATACAGGCTGCCCTAGCCAACTTTCCTGTGTACTACATGTCGATCTTCGGGATGCCTAGGATTGTGGCCTCTCATATCGAGAAATTACAATGTAGGTTCTTATGGGAGGGTAATGGGAAGCGTAGAGAGCACTTGGCTAAATGGGTGGTTGTGTGTAAGGATAGAGATATTGGTGGTTTGAACTTGGGTAATACAGTGGATCAGAATTCGGCTTTGCTTACTAAATGGCTTTGGAGGTTCAGTGAAGAGCAAGACTTTCTGTGGTGCAAGGTGATTGTTAGCAAGTATGGGATTTAAGTCAATGGGAGGGATTTGAATCTGAATGCAAGAGTCTTGGCGGCGAGTTCGTGTTCGTGGAAAGCAGTTTTGGCTTCAACTTTTTTCTTCTCTATGATCCGGTTCATGGTGGGTTGTGGGTCTTCTATATTCTTTTGGAGCGATTTGTGGTTTGGGGAGGTTCCTTTTTATATTTGTTTTCCTAGAATTTTCAGATTGGTTCAGTGTCAATCCTCTTTTGGTTCGAGTCTGGTCTTGTTTGGAACCTTCCTCTTTGTAGGAATGCTAAGGAAGCGGAGTTGAGTGAGATGACTTCCCTTTTGGAGTCTCTCAGGGACTTTATGTTGTGTCAAGAGTGGCCAAATAGGAGGATTTGGACTTCGGATTCTAGGAGTGATTTTTGTGTCGATCTTTTTTCTCTCAGTTTAGATCTAGGCCTCATATTTCCTTTCCTGCCCAGTCTATGTGGTCCTCTCCTGCTCCACCTAGATTTAGGGCGTTTGTATGGTCTACATTGCTATATTGGATTAACACGGCTGACATGATTCAGAGAGGAGGTATATGGCTATCTCACCTCACTTGTGCTTTTTATGTAGATAGGCGGATGAGACACTTGACCATTTGTTTCTTCACTGTACTGTGGCCTTTGAGATATGGAGTTTCTTTCTGTGTATATCATTGGGAGGGTGTGGGTTATGCCCGGGAGTCTATGCCAGTTTTTTGCATTGTGGAGGTTCCTTGGTTTGGCAGCGAGAAGTCGTATATTGTATCGACTCATGTTTTTGGCTATATTATGGCATATTTGGAGGGAGCGTAATCAGAGGATTTTTCAAGATTGGTGCTCCTCGACATCGAGTGTGATCAAGGGGATTTTAGTGTCGGTGGCTTCTCGGGCATCCGTGAGGACTCAATTTAGTGGTATTATGGCTGAAGATATTCGGAGAGAGTGGTATAGGATGTCAGTGAACGATAGCTGCTCTGTGTTGGCGAACATGTTTGGTGCCCCCTGTTGGCTGGGTGTGTGAAGTTTAATGTTGATGGCTTCTCTCAGTCAACTGTTGGACATTCTGGTTTTGGTGGAGTGTTTAGAGATAGTGGTGGAGATATTATTTTTGCTTTCTTTGGTTCTGTTGCTGGTGGTGAGACGGGGAGGGCTCTTCTAGCGACTGTAGTGACCTGGTTGAGGTATGCTAGAGTGCGGGGATATCAGGATCTGATTGTGGAGTGTTCGTCGTGTTCCATTGTTGACTGGTTGGGCAGAGTTGAGCAGTGTGATTGGAGGTTTATTCATTTGGTTCGTTTGGCCCGGTCCTTATGTCGACATTGGAACACCTCGTTTCATCTCTTGTCTAGGAGGGCCAATCGTATGCGGAGATCTTGGCTAGGAGGGGTATGGGGAGAGGTGATTTGTTCTAAAGGGTTCCTACTGTGGAGATGGAGGAGTTGGCTTGATTACTGTATGGTTTTTGTC
This sequence comes from Pachysandra terminalis, assembly GCA_031762675.1. Lineage (NCBI taxonomy): Eukaryota > Viridiplantae > Streptophyta > Magnoliopsida > Buxales > Buxaceae > Pachysandra > Pachysandra terminalis. Next base: position 5,815,705 of record JAUPMG010000003.1, read on the forward strand.
ATGAGAGGGTAGTCCTGTTGGTTTGTTTTGGGTGTGTAGGGTTTCTCTGTTCTGTTCTTCTCTGTTTTTTCCTTTCCAATGGCTTGGGTTCTTCTCTCTTGCCTTGGAGCTTGTTTCTGTTTTTTCTGTGCTTCCCCACTAATACAATTCATCATTAATCAAAAAAAAAAAAAATTTTCAATGCAAAAAAAATAAGGGCTCATAGTTGACCTCTGATGTAAACCTACCGTTTTGGATATGAGTTGGTTCCACTCAATTTAAAGAGATCATACTGATAAAAAAAAACTCTCAATTTAAATAGATCTTACTTATGAATATTACATGGTCCTAATGGTGTTCTTCTTCATTCCATGAAACTTGAAAGACCAGGATAACGGTTTTATTCTTTTTTCTATATATCAGTCTCTTTTACTCTTGAAGTTTGTCGGTTGTGAAAGTTGAAACGTATGATTGAATCTCTGTGCAGATTGTCATCTGGTTCATTATACCAGCACTTAGAAGCTCCCATGCTGATCACAACAACAATGCCCTTGCGCTGATTGTTCTGATACAATATGTTCCCAGATTATATCTAATTTTTCCTTTAAGTTCTCAAATTATTAAAGCTACTGGAGTTGTCACGAAGACTGCTTGGGCTGGGGCTGCTTATAATCTTCTATTGTACATGTTAGCCAGTCATGTAAGTAATATCTGGTTATTTTCACTTGGTTTTTATTTTTTACTACTAGATTTTCTGCGGTTACAGTGCTTGGTTGAAATCTTAGTGACTTCTTTATTTTTAATTTTTTCACTACATTTTCTGATTAGTATTCCAGTTATGTGATTGTAGGTCTTAGGGGCATCATGGTATTTGCTGTCAATTGAACGACATACAACATGCTGGAAATCAGTGTGCAGAAAGGAACTTGTCCCTACAAAATGCTTTCTTAAGTATTTGGATTGTGATACTTTGAACCATGGTGATCGGAAGACTTGGTCAAATCATACAGCGGTGTTTACAAACTGTGATCCTGAAAATGGAAAGGATTTCAATTATGGAATATTTGAGAATGCAGTGAAAAATAAAGTTGTTTCCTTAAAATTCCTTGAAAAGTACTTTTATTGTCTTTGGTGGGGCTTACAGAACTTGAGGTATGGCGTCATGAATATCACATATTATTGTATGTACTAAAATAGCAGTCTATTTGGCCAGATAATTGTTACTATGATCCAATTTCTTACCGTTATTTATATTGTTGTTGTTAACCCTTCACTCCAGTTAGAACTGAGAAAAGTATGATGACATGAGGAGCAATCATACTTTTGTTCTCACTTGAGTATACTTTTTATTCAGATGTACGAGTCCTCATATTTAATTACGATTTGGTCAGTTTGATCTATGATTTAAAGTATTGTCCAGTACCAAATGTTGGTAAAAGAACTTCCTCATTGTCTTTGCCAGTACATACTATTATTCCAGTGCCAGGGGTTTAAAATATCCTTTCCCCTCCTTGTTTCCTCTTCTTTCTATCATTTCTCCTTCTAGATATATTTGTTTGGCAAAAACAAAAAAAGACAAAAACAACTAGAGGAGATTGATGGTTTTCCCTCCGATACATGGATTTATTTTTGGTCAAAATTTTGGGATTTTATTTTAAAGGTATCCCCCCCCCCCCCCCCACCATATTCTAAAATAATTTCTATTTGATAGATGGATCTAGGACAAACTAGTTAGGTTTAAATAGATCTAATGTAGATTTAGGGCATTTTTGGTTCATGTATTTTGGGCCTTCCCTCTCTCTAAAAATTTTAGAACTATTAGTGATTTCTTCCATTTGAACATAATATGACGTCCATATCACACATCACACATACAGAGATCTGAAGCCAAATTCCTGAATCACTATTTTCCGAATATTCTATTGTGTTATTTTAGGATTCTAAAAGTTAATTATACTTATGAATTATTTTCTATCCATCTCAACAAGTCTCGTTATTTATCAGCGAAAATTATACTTTGTGTAAATACATATATATATATATATATTTATTTATTTATTTATATATTTATACAAGTACATATAGTATATAACTGTATGGTCTACAATATTTACATGGATTTGCAGCCAAGTCCATGCATCTATAGTTCAGATTATACATTTATTTTTTAATTCGAAAATTGATGTGTAATACAAAAACGAATTATATTCTTTTTAATTTTTATTTTGCAATTTTTTTTGGTGACGTCGAACCCCTGATCCCACTTAGTGGGGATAAGGTAAACTCCGAATACATGATCCCACCCACAAGGACCATATATCAGGTAAGCTCGGGGACTCGAACCTAGGACCTCTAGTTTCTGAGTTGGAGAGCCTGCTAGTTGGGCTAACCCGTGGGTTTATTTATTCTTAATAGAAATAAAAAAGTGTGTATATATATGCATATATATATATGTGTGTGTGTGTGTGTATATATATATATATATATTATATGCATATCAAAATTAAGTAATTATTAAATAACTTTATTTTTGGGTTAATAGGGTTTAGTGGATTTTAATTTATTATGGATTTTCTAACAGTTTTTAGAATTGTTTGGGCCTTCTAAAGCTGATATTAGATTTTCATCTTGTGGAGAATATACTCATTTTATTTTATTAGCAAACAAAATTTGTTGAATCATTGTTAAGAAGATCTGAAGCAGAAAGGAGAGTACAACTCTATCTCATGAGCATATATAAGGATGCGAATACAACGCTTTACACAAGAGAATTGGACTTGGGATTTTCCACCCAATTTGAATACAAAGCTTTACCCTAATAGTCAATCAACAAATAAGTTCCACTCTCTTCATCTATCCGGGATGTGCATATATGCAAGAGGTGGTCCATAAAAAAAAACTTTATCTAGAACCAAGGTCTAAACAAAAGCTTGTGGCTATCCCATGTATGTACCCCTAATCTTTCAAAGCCACCAAAATTCTCATAGTTGGACTTCATTATGAAGTCATCATTCTTGCATTCTTCCAAATTATTCTATCCCTGCCATCTTCCAAGTATGAGAAGACCACCTTTACGAGTCCAAGAGTGGTGGCACATACTTAAATATCTCTGCTCGTTCCTTCTTAAGATTGGGTTCCATATGACACTACCATTCCTTATGAAATAAACAAAGGATATTCAGTACACGAAAAGTGTACAGAAGAAGAAGATACAGGGAGGGGGAAAAAATGCATCATAGATACCGCAGAGGAATTCTGTTACCGAAACCACTCCCCAAAATAGGCATCCCCAAAAGTTGGCATTACAGCTGTTGTGCTTATTTGGAGCAAGACAATAAAAAAGAGGCAAATGTCATGAAGACGACCAGCTTCACACCAATCATCCATGGATTGCTATTTTTCCCAAATAGTTTTCCATCTTGTATTATGACTGGGTAGGCAATTCTTATAGTCCATGGTTATGATATTATGTAGTTGCTGGAGAAAAAACTTGTATTAACCAATTTTTTGCTGCTCTTGGTAGGCCTCATTTATGTGAGTAGAGTTTCTGTAACATTTTTTCGTCTTCTTAATTGAAGCCGTGCTGTGTTTCTTTATCTGCTTTACAAAATTAAGAAATTGTTGATTATGAGGTGAAAACAGTTGAACCCTCAGATTGAACCAGAAAGTCCAGAACAATCAAGGATTTACAATTGAATGTTTTTCAAGGATTAATGATTATACTTTGACATTCTTTATTGAATAACTAATGGTAACTATATTAAATCAAAGTGACTGTTTTCTGCTATTCTTGAATAAAATAGATGCCATGTAAAACAGCTTATTTTGTACATAAAATTTTGACGCGTTTCTTTAATTTTGACAGTTCATATGGGCAGAATTTGTCAACAAGCACCTTTATTGGGGAAACTTTATTTGCCATACTCATTGCCATTGTGGGTCTGGTTTTATTTGCCCATCTGATTGGGAACATGCAGGTATTTCAAAAGGATTCTTTATTTCTTCCTGCCATTGTACTTCCAAATGAGCAATTTTTTAATCAAAACTAATTCCTGTCAGTGTCTCTTTCATGGTTGTTCTTTTAGTGGTTTTTACCTTTTTTGGGATCTAGTCTCTCATGACCCTATCCAATTAATTGACAATTTCACATGTCCAATTAGGTGTGTTGTGATAAATTGATCACTTCAACTTGCGACTTGCATTTTATTTGTGAGATGCTTCATACATTATCAGACCAGCTATTTCTTGTTTATCTTCCTTGATTGGAATGTGATAACATCTTTGAAAAGCTTATTTCCCATGACATTTTTCTTTAGTTATTTTTATTTTATTTTATTTTGACAGGATTAATTGACTCTATACAATGGGTTTATGTTCAATTCCTTGTTAACTCCTTGGCCAGATAATGCTTAAGGTGGTGACTGATAAAGACTTTTCAACTGAGTAGTAGACATGATTGGAGGTCAAGAAAAGTACAAACCATAAGGAAATTACGAAGGAAACATTATATTGATTACACAGGAATGAAGGCCCATTGAAAAGCAATTGACTAGAAGCTCCTTTATTTGCTAGCTCAGTGGTTTCACAATTTGACAGTCTAGAGATCTAAGAGAATGTGATGTTCACTTGAGTGAGTAGAATCTTTTAGCCAGTGAGACTTTCCAAGGCCCTCCTGATTCTTGCTCCACATGATAATGTTTATGGAGTCCCACTGTACGATGAAATTGATGATTCCCATATTCTTGCATTCACTTAGTTTCTTTAAGTGCAATGAGTCTCAACCCTGCTTAAATCTCCCCAACTATTCTACCCAGAAAGGAGGTGGAAACATTCCCCTCATGATCTCTCATAATTCCCCCAACTCCTGAAGCTCCAAGATTTCCCAATGAGCATCCGAAAAAATTAACCTTAATGAAGGGATATGGCGGAGGGATCCAACAATCGGTCAATTTAAGAACACTTGAAAAGTTAGTGGAGTGCCATGAGGCTGCTTTCTAATGTCTAGAAATGTCAATAAGAAAGAATCAGTGGAATGAAGGAAGGATAGACCAAGTAGGAATCAACAGTTATATAATTTTCTCTATGATTGTATGAAATTTTTTTCTTTTGTTCTATAAGATCCTTCGGTCCCTCTCTTCCCTAAAAAACCAGGAAATTTTCCATAGTCAAACAGCTCCATATAATCTTATCTATACCTGAAATAGCTGCCAGTGATAACCAGGAGTTACCCAATTGGATATTTGAATTGCACCACACAAACAAGATTGATTGAGTTTTAAGACTGAAACCAAGCCTTTGCTCTCAAAAACAAGTTCAATCTACCTAAGATTGGATCTGAAAGTCAAGATCACACTCAAAGAATGATACAACACTCTCAAATTCTATTCAATAGTTGATACTCAGATTAATCAAAATCAATTTGCCAACGAAGGAAGAGAGAGAGCCTATCAAAAACAGAAAAGAAAAAAATAAATAAATAAAGAACCTCCAAAACCACATATGAAATCTGAATCTTGCAATCCTAGGATAAGAGCCTATCAAAAACAGAAAAGAAAAGAAAAGGAAAAAAAAAAAAAAAAAGAACCTCTGAAACCACATATGAAATCTGAATCTTGCAATCCTAGGATAATTAAATAAGCTATAAAATGACACCAATTTTGATCACTTTTTGACAAAAAAATGTGGCCCAAAGCAAGTTGGCGAAATTTTTAGCCCATGTTCTTCTCTAAAGTGTGAGGCACATGTCTCTAGACATTAGTTGTAATCCTGATGAACATGCACTGTATATTACATACATAAATTCATAAAATATAAGACATAGCAAAACAAATAAGAAATTTTTAGAAGGGGAGATAAGAAAAACATAAATTTTCGTCATACCAAAATTTAATGGTGGTAAATGAAGTTTCCATACTTTTAAAGTATGAGCATGTATAAGATTCTTCAATCATATAAAATAAAACTAATTAAGACAAGAAAATTTCGCCATTAATTATCTATATATATATATATGTTGAACAACATAAATTTGCCATTGGCCCATATTGTCAACTTTTTGATCTGTAATTTTAGTTAATGCATGGGGTGCAAGCCTTGGACATGAAGTGAGCCTCAAGGCGTGAGGCGTAAGTCTCATATGCACCTCACATTTGAAGGCATGGGCATCATGGGACTTGTGCCTCAAAGATTAAGCCTTAAGGCACTTTTATTGAGCCTTGCCTTAAGGTGTAAGCTTCACACATCTTTTAAAACATTTAATAATTCTCCCATGTGTGACTATATATCTTTTTAATTTTTTTTTTACATTTTTTATCATTTTCAATTTTTTGAAAACAAAAATGTGGGATCATGAGGCATAATTGTGTCTTTGGAAGATGTGACGTGTCTCCTCAGACCTTTACGTTTTAAAACATGATTTTTTACGTTCATTGCCAGAACTAGATTTCTATTATTTT
>JAUPMG010000003.1:5838557-5850972 GCA_031762675.1 Pachysandra terminalis
GCAGAGGCAGAGTTTAGAGCTATGGCCCATGGAATCTGTGAAGGAATATGGTTAAAAAGGTTACTAGTGTAGTTAAAGATTCCATTGGAGAAATCTATGAAGATGTCTTGTGACAACCAGGCAGCCATAAGAATTGCCAAGAATCCTGTCCACCATGACCGAACAAAACACGTGGAGATAGATCATCATTTCATCAAGGAGAAGATTGAGGAAGGATCAATAAATCTGATTTATACTCCAACAGGGCTTCAAACAGCTAATATTCTTACTAAAGCCCTTCCTAGATCCAATTTTGAAGACTTGAGTAGCAAGCTGGGTATGATCAACGTTTACAACCCAGCTTGAGGGGGAGTGTGGAATTACGTTTCTATGTTTAGCCACTTACACCAGATTTGTAATATTGTGTAGTTTAGTTAATTTCCTTTCTTAGTGGGATTCGGGTAGCTTGTTACCCAAATCTACTATTTCATAATTGTGTTCCCTGATTTTATGAGAGAATTCTCTCCTCGAAATGAGGTCTCTAGGTGGTTATTTAGGGAAGTTTTCCTCTGCTTTCTAGGTTAAATACGTGTGTATTGTTCATTGAAGAAAATATGTTGAATGAAAGAGTTAATTCCTCTCAAATAAACTTCTTCGTCTTCTTCAGATTAGAAAGTTTGTTGTAAATTAGATAACTAATATGATTAATCATGTTAAAGTTTCTTGAATTGGCTTAACATCGAAAGGTAGCTGCAAAACAACAGGACATGCATTGAAAGAGAGCTGCAAAACAGCAAAAAAAGAATGACTTTTGTCCAGTCCCCGACTGTTTTAGCATTTTTCGATTGCCTTAGACCCTTAGTTTAGGGCACCACAAAACATATCTGCTTGTGCTCTACATATAAGCAAGTAACATCTCAAGATATGACAAGTCTATCTGCAAAGCTTTCAAATAAACACTTCACAACTGAAGATTCAAATCACAAAACAATAGGAACACTTTTCGTAGGAAGCTGAAGAATTATGCTCAGTGTGTGTTTACAAATTATGTACATGCTACCTAAAATTGAAGAAATACAATGTTGTGAAGAGAGGGGGTAAAAAACTTGTGCTCTGGATTTAGTACAAAATGGGAAACAATATCTATCTGTGTTGAAACTTCAGCACTGTTCTCTTCCATTTGTGAACGATTAACTCACTTTAAGGGCGAGTAGTCGGTCTACTCTTTTATGGGCCATACCTGTCTATGTCATAAAATTCAATGTTCTTGTATTTTTGGGATATTATCTCTGCTTGGACTTTTCTTGCTGTGTCTGTTGCACAACCAACGAGAATGAGAACTGATGTGCCCGCAAATCCTCGAAAGGCAGTCAAATGTGTGGTTTGTTCAATTACTGCAGGACCAGCTGCTAGCACAGCTAAAAAGGCAGAACCCAGAACTGATATCCGGCTAAGAACCTGCATTCAACCGAAGTATAAGTAGTCCACCATTGGTTTGGTTTTGTAATCAGACAGCGCATAAAAGTAATGCCAAGAACAAACATATTTTTGCCGAGATTCCATTGTGTAGATTATGTATTGCTTCTGCAAAGGAGTTAGGGTGAAGGCTAACACTATCTTGAGGAGGAGAAGAATAAAACAGAAAAGGAAAGAATGTGACAAAAAACCAAAGATCTCCATGACAGTCCAAAAGCGAAGGTTGGTTAAAGTAGGCTTATAGCTTTATTACGAGGAATTAGCTTCTGAAAGGAAAACAAAAAGACTGAAATCCAGTCCAAAATCTATTTCACCAAAGAAATGGAGAAACACTATAATATGTAGATCTTTCAAAAGAGAGGTATTATTCTAACTGCTGGGTGGGGGAGGAAAGAGTAAATATGGTGGTGGCATCAATGTATTGGTGCTGCTTCAAGCCGCTTTGAACACTTTCAGTCCAAAATCTTGGACGAACATGGCCAAAAAGTCAATGATTGGGTGTGTGTAACAATCCAATCTGGATGGCTAAATCCAAGACGTGGAAGGCTAAACTATGAGGAAGTTCACTGAAGGAGTGGCCTAGGATAATGCATAAAGAGGCCACCTTTATAGCGTAAAGGCATTACCAGACTTTGGTTAGCCCCAAATGTTGCATTATCCATTAACTTACCGTTTTAAGAAATGCAGCAGTACTTTTTCCAGGTCGGACAAGTGGTATTGATGCACCTTGGCGCTTCAATTGTTCACTCACATCATCAGGGTCCAATTGCAGAAAAGTGTAGTAGTAATTGAAGAAGGCTATCAATAGTATATTGGTAGGGAGATAGAAAGCACCTACAAAGAAATCATCAGATTAGGTTTTGACTGTTACGAATATTCTATCTGCAAGGCGAAAAACTTATGCAAGCCAATTCGACAGAAATGTCAAATACTCTTTGTTTCCTTTTTTGTTGAAGAGTAGTTCACTTACAAGTCACAAGACTTGACCAAATCATACATAAATCATCTTATCTCAAAGGTTAACAAGTTGTAGGCTGTATCCAAGCCATAGAAATAGGATATTGTGTCTACAAAATGAGAAAGCAACAGAGTGTCATATGATGCTTTAGTAAACTTGGGGCACAATTCAGAACCTAGTTCTGTGGGTTTCGAGGGAAATAAATTAGTATGAAATATCAATCTATCCAAAATGCCTATGCAAGGCTACGTAACAGCTCCTGATTGCCTAGGCACTGAGGTATTCACCGAGGAAAAAAATAGTTGTCTTTATGGACGAGTCATTTTCATAACAAAATTATTAACTGATGACCAGTACAACTTCTGAGATAAATAAATGATGGCAGATATAATTATAAATCAATCAATGTAAGAATAATGCAGAATTAGCTATTAGATTTGACAAAAAGAAGAAGATACCTACATCAATATGAGAAAGAGAGAGAGGAAACAGAGAGGAAGAAGGAAATAGTCCCATTCTTTTTCTTCCCCTCTCTATTTAACAAGGTTGATAGTCATAAGTATATTGTGTGTGCGTAAACAAGGAGAGAAGGAACTAGCCAGGTTGGAGTAGATAAGCTGGTGCCAAAAGTCTAGAGCTTTATGACTCAATCTGAGGGATAGGAACACAAAAGCTTTTCATAATATAGCAAATGCTCGGAATAGGAGGAACTTCATAAGTAAATTGGAGGTGGATGGCAAGTTGTTGGAAGAGAAGGAATTCAAGAAAGCTGTGGATTTGTACTATACGAGCTTGTTCACAGAACCAACAACTTAAATACCTAGTGTGGAAGGGCTGCCATTTCCATTGTTATCTGAGGAGGAGAGGGATTTGTTAGAAAGGAGGGTCAAAGTGGAAGAGATAAAAGGTGTGGTGGATCAATTTGATGGGGAAAAAGCCCTGGGCCATGATGGCTTCACAATGGCGTTTTACAAAAGTTATTGGAGAATTATAAAAGAGGACTTGATAGCAGCTGTTGAGGATTTCATGGAGAAGGGTAAACTTGAAAAAGGAGATGGAGCAACTTTCATTCCCCTTATTCCAAGGAGGGGACTCTCCAACTGAAGGACTTGGGCCCATTGGTTTAATTTGCAGTTTTTATAAGATTATCTCCAAATTTCTGACGAACCGAATGAAGGGTGTGCTATCCAAAGTTATTTCTGAAACCCAGTCAGCGTTTGTAAAAGGAAGACAAATTCTTGATGAGGTCATGATCACCAATGAATGTCTGGAGTCAAAACAAAAGCAGGGGGAAATGGTCTGGTATGCCAGTTGGACATGGAGAAGGTGTATGATCATGTGAGCTAGGATTTCCTTCTTTATGTTATGAGAAGGATGGGATTTGGGGTCAAGTGGAGAGAATGGATTAAAGCGTGTTTATCTTCAGCATCTATTTCAGTTTTGATAAATGGGGTGGCCTCAGGCTTCATTTCTCCATGAGGGGCTTACGGCAAGGGATCCTCTATCCTCATACTTGTTCATTTTAGTGATGGAAGTTTTGAGTAGGATGGTGGATAGGGTTGCATCTAACAACCTTGTGGACGGTTTTGGGGTGGGGCAATATGGCTTGAAGGTTACTTACAGTTTGCTGATGACATGCTTTTATTTTGTGACCAATCAAGTTTTTTCGCTAAGATGCATGCTACTATGCTTTGAGGCAGTTTTGGGCCTCAAAGTTAATCTCAGCAGAGTGAGATGTTTGGTGTGGGTGAGCCGGTGAGGTGATGAATTTTAAGAACTTCTGTACCATCTTGAGTTGCAAGCCATGCAATTTACTGACGACTTATTTGGGTTGGTACTTCTTTTAGGAACAAGGCAGTTTGGGTGCCTATTATTGAACGTGAAAAAACATCTGGAGAATTAGAAGGGGATTCTTCTTTCAAAAGGGGGTAGAATCACCCGTATTAGGAGTACTTTGGCGAATTTGCCAACTTATTTCTTGTCTATCCTAAAGGTAGTAAGGTACCATCTTCAGTGGCGAATAGATTGGAGCAGCCAAAGAAGTTTCTTGTGGGGGAGTCGGAAGAGAATCACAAGTTCCATTTGGTGAAGTGGAAAGTCGTGTGCTTGGCAAAAAAGGAGGGGGGCTTGGATTTTCAGTCACTTGTAAACTTCAATAGAGCGTTGTTGGGTAAGTTGTTATGGCAGTTTGGGGTGGAGAGGGAGAGTTGGTGGCGTAGGGTGATTGGAGAAAAATATGGGTGCTTGGCTGGCGATTAGAACCAGCCCAAAGTAGGGATTCGCATGGTGTTGGTTTGTGGAAGGCTATTATGGGTGTAGTAGGGAGTTTCAAAGAAGGGATCTCTTTTGCTGTGGGGGAGAGGGATAGGATCAGTGGTGTGGTTTACAGGGTTGCAGCGACCAAGGGAACTTAGGTAAAAGAAGTTTTGGTAGGGAATGGTAAAGAGCAGGAGTAGAGTCTTGAGTCTTAGAAGGCCTTTGTTTGACAGGGGGCTGGAATCGATGTTGAACCTCCTTCTTTTTAGTAAGATCTCTCTATGATCATTTGAGTTATGAGGTGGCACACGTTGGGCCACCAGAGCGGATCTGGTGTTCTCTCATCCCCATGAAGGTCAGCTTCTTCCTATGGGTGGCAGCCCTTAACAAGGAACTTACGGTGAACCATTTGATTAGTAGGGGTTGGGCGATCCCTAATAGACGTGTGTTGTGTAAGAGGGAGAAGGAATCGGTTGGTCACTTACTAATTCATTGCTCTATAGCATGTCAGGTATGGTGCTGGTATGTGGAGTTCTTTGGAATCTCCTGGGTGCAGCCAAAGATTTTCTGTTCAATAATTTGACATAGGAGTGAAACTTGGGTCGGGTTGACCTTACCCAACCCCAAACCGACTTCCTTGAAGGTCAACCCAAACCCAACCCAACCCAATTTGAAACCCAAACACCAAACCGATTTTATTTTGGAAACCCTAAACCCAACCCAAACTGCAATTTCAGGTTGGTTTGGGTCGGCTTAATTCAGGTTGGTTTTCAATTTCTAGTTTATAAAGTTCACATGTTCCTGGAATAAACTCAATTCATTTAAGCCAAAAAACAAATTAACAAAAAAAAAAAAACTAACAATTACTTGCCCCCATTTCTCTTTTGAGCTATTAAGATAAAGCCAGCTATTGACAAATCAAGTTACCTAGATCAAATCACAATGATTTACCAAAATGCAGGTTTTAAAACTAAACTAAAAGCAGCTCAAACTTCAAATACTATAGAGTCCGATATTATTTGAGAATCAAAGTCATCTTCACAAAAGAAGCCCTAATTGATTAAAGAGAGAGGGGGAGCGACCTATCTACCTAAGTGAAACCTTAACATCGTTATCACCGTCACTGTCACCGCCGGACTGAGTATCAGAATTGTGAAGAGAAATAAAACCCTAACTCCTCACCCCTCACCCCTCTCCTTCTTCATGTTTATGAAAGACAATGAATTTTGAATGAGCCCCCTGGCCCTTACCAATGGGCTTATTTAAAAATAACAAAAGTTTAGAGAGGTTTTTATAAACCCTTATATATTATATATATATATATATATATTATAATTTATAAGTATTTTAAAAATTGGGTTAATTCGGTTTGGGCTTCGGGTTGGGTCGGGATACCTGAGGCCCTAATCCAAAACCAAACCAAATTAAATCGGGTTGCCTTTTTCCAACCCAAAACCGACCCAAGGTACTGAAAAACCCAACCCAAACCGACCCAAAGTCGGTTGGGTTAACCCGACCCAAGTTGCACCCCTACTTTGAGGCGTGGAGTTTTTATGGGAGGAGCAAAGATAGGAGGGAATTATAGGGCTTTTATGTCCAGCTGCAATTTCATGGACTTTTGGGAAAGAAAGAAACCAGCGGATTTTTGAGGGGAAAGAGAATATTGTGCATCAGATTGTTAGAAAGGCAAAATATTATCTTTACCTTTGGGCTTCAGTATCTCCTGTGTATAAGGATATCCTGTTGGAGCATTTCTGGGTCTAAGTTCATGGACTAGTAGGGTTATGGGTGGTTTTTTAGTCCTGGGTCAGTCTTGGCTATGTTCTTCTGTCTCCTCTTCCTGTTTTTTTTTTGTCTTTTTTTCTTTTGTTTCTTTCTGTTTTTTTCTGCTTTCTTGTCTGTTATCTTATACACATGATGTATACTGTTGGTGTACAGTTGGGGTGTATATACTCATTTTGACTTTTAATATATATTAGTACTTTTGCTGATAAAAAAGAGAGAAGGAAAGAGAGATGAGAAAGGGAGAGAGATAGGGAGAGGGGGATGTGACTCAGTGGGGAGAAAGACAGAGGTCTACTTGATTGGCTGATAACTGATTGGTGATTTCTCCTCTCTTTTCTCTTTCTTCTTCATCTTTCTTCCTCTTCTTTAATCCATGGGGCTTTCCTTTTCTTTTTCCAGTTCTAATACATATATAAGGAAATAAACCATGAAGAAGCATTATAATATATTAATAAATAATAATAATTATTAATCATTATATAAATAAAAAATAATATTATGAATTATATCAAGTGCCCAGCTTAGGTGATCCACCACCCAGACCTTAAACCTAGCCTAGTTGCCCAAGTGGGTGTGCTCAGGCACCAAGGGGCATGACAACAATGAATCTGTTATTCATTTTTTGAGAGAAAATTGGAACATTAATGTTAGATCATCATGATGTATTTATTTTTGTTTTCTGTTATCATTTTATTCCGAGCCCCATTGGATGTTAGAGCCAGAAATGTACTTCGCCTTTTTTTTCCCATTTTTCTTTTCCAAAAGAGTGGGCCTTAACGTCATGCTCTCATTGGATGTAATTTGACCTTTAAGAAGCTGGTGTCATTCCTGCCTACTTTCACCAGCCACGAGGTGGATTACGCCCCCCCCACCACTTCCCATCCTATTAGCCAAAAGCCAAATAATAATCCAGAAACCATAAAACTGGTCCATATTGAGCTTAATATGCTTTTACTCTTCACTAGCCTGCACAAGTACAAAGGTATAAAGTTAGTGGCTTTACCTCCTGGGTTTAGAGCCAATGCAGCTTTCTTCAGCACAGTTGAACCAGTGAAGCGTGCTAGAGTACCAGGAAGAGCCAATGATGATGTTGAAAATATGATTGGCATAACACCAGAACTATTTACCTGCTTACAAGATTTAGATTAATATGAAGAATATCATAAATTGTAGCTCATATAAAAACCTAGTGGTTGGAACTAAAAGGGGAGGGAGGTCAAATTCAAAAATACAATAAGGTCCAGAGCATATATGTATGCATGTTTGTTCATGTACAAAGGTCTAATGTAGATTCTTAAAGATTTTCAGGCTACCTTTATTTGCTCCATTAAAATGTCTATCATTGAGAGTTTAGAATTCTATTTATCTAGTGGAGAGATTAAAACTAATATTAAGTGTATCCATTTACTTCTTTTCTAGTTTTTTTTTTTTTTTTCTTCTTTGTATAAGAAAAAAAAAATTATAAACCATTCCCATACTTCTTCAAAAAGGTCTAGTTTATTTGTTCTCTTTTCCTTGGACTTGGTATTCTAGAACTCAAAAAAGTAACCTTGTTTTTATTATCTCTTTTTGATAAATGTTTATCATTCCTTCCCATTATATGAATAAATCGTAGTTTTAATAGAAAGATATTGTATAGAATCAAATTTAAGTAAAACAAAGACAAAATTCTAGCAATAGCCATAGCACAAAGATACAAACATCATAGCTATCAAAAAACTAAATGGACACTTGAATGCAATTCACTTCTTTTATGGTATTTACAAGTTGTAATTAATCATATCATAATGTTTGTGGGACATTCAATAGGCGACGCCATCCAAACAATGTGATAGAGACTATTGTAATTAAACTGAACTAGTCGATGACACTAGAAATGAATTTAACAGCTAGATGACCAGGATGGTGGAAGTAGTAAACCATGAATAGAGTAAAAGGAAAAATACATTTGTTGATCTCACCTAGATTACCAGATTAATCATTTTCAGATCAAATCTAGACTAAGGCTTGCGTGGAGACAATTTCTTACAACTTGTGGGGGTAAATCCAACCCTAATTTACACGTTCTTTAATATTTCCTACGATATTAATACTAAGAGTGAGACAAATTAACCAAGTCATTAAAACTAAAGACATAAACTCCAACCCGAGTCTCAAATTGAAGAATTGTGGCTATAGCTTTATGATTTCAGTTAGAGCTGTAAACGAGCTGGCAAATATATTATTTGGGCAGGTGTATGATATGAAATTCATGTTAACTTACCATATTTTTAGCTTATATTTGCATCTAAAGTATAAGTATTCACAAGTTTCCATGTGTATCCACCAGTGTATTAAAGGCGCTAGCCTAATATTGGATTTTATATAGCATCCAAGCTTTCTTGATTTTAACTTCTTATGATTCTTTGACCTGAATTTTTTATTGGATTTTATTTCATTCAAACCTTAGTAAATTTATTATATGATTGCTCATCGCATTAGGCTATATTGGTCGAAATCATGTTATGTTAATTGCCATTTCAAATTATTGGCATATTCTATTTTTATAAATGTTATATATGTCATTTATGTACTATAGGCTCCTTTTTTTTAAAAACAAATGTCACCTAGGCGATAAGCAGGTCTATCGCCTAGCCTCGCCTAGGCGATTTGATAACATTAGTATCCGTTGTATCCATGATTTTTACGGCATCCCCACATGTATCTGATACATATCTCGACAAGTAACCATTTTTAGATAAGACTGATATGCTACCTCTATATGATATTTTGAACCGTGCATTGAGAAGACTCATTGTTATGATCGTTCCACAAAAGTCAATAGTTTACAACTAATTGCAGATGGAACAATCAATCCCAAATGAAGCCATCCTAACATCCCGCATCTCAAGCTGACCTAATTGCCTTATCTCAGATACAAAAATGCATTGACAATAGCCCTTGGTTCACCAACCAGCCCCTCTTGTTAGCTTCCTCCATCCATCTACAATGAGACATTGGTTACTTGGCAGTCCACAAATTTTGATGTTCAAGATACACATGCCATCTAAGACTATCCAATTCGTACGTGGGGTAAAGCAAAAGCTAGCTTTATTCATGATGTGTTATCGTGTATTCCTGTTGAATCTAAGACTGTTAGACTCAATATTAATCACCTTTGATGGCTTGCTGCAATGAGAAAGAGGATTCAGGCAATTACATGATAGTTTGACCCTGTTCATTTGATGTGAATGTTGTAGGATGTGAATTGGATGTTCAAAACCGAGTTGAAAACTGATGGGAGCTTAGAAACAGTAAAAGCTCACCTTATTGCAAACGGGTATAATCAATTCCAAGGACTTGAATTTCATAGAACGATTAAACAACTAGATGTGAAGAATGCCTTTTACATGGGTCTTGAGGAACCTCTAACATTGTACCAATTCCCTAGATTTGTTAACTCAGGAGGACTAATCATGTGTATAAACTGATTTGTGCACTCTATGGGCTAAGTTAAGCATCATGGGCTTGGTTCAGTAAATTAATCGCTGTCTCCTCTGATATAGTTTCATCTGTAGCAAGCATGATCCATCTCTCTTTGTTATTAACCCTTCACTTGGTACTATTATCTTGCTACTCTAAATGGACGATGTTATGCTAACTAGTACTTCATGGGAATCGAAGTTAATCTTAAAACTTTTGGCTTCTTTTAGTCTAAAGGAAAGTATGACGTGATATTCTCCACCAAGCTCTATTGGAAGGGGTGCAAAGCAATTTCAACGCATCTCGCTTCTATGTTGACAAAGTCGAACAATCCAAGCTCTATTTTTTTTGAAGTCTACTGGGAGCTTTGCAATATCTCACTTTAGCTCATCCTTTGATATGGCAGTATATGCAAGCTCCTCCTCTTGCAGATATGTAACTTATAAAGCAGATCCTTGGGGTTACATATGTGCTTTATATTCTCCTACTCTTGAAGGCTGTAGTCAAGGGTCCCCTGACATATACTTTCATTTTTATCACGACAACATTGTTGCTCTCTACGTTTTCTCTGATGAATACTAGGATGGATATTCCTTGATAAGGTGGTTTACTATATGTTTTCTTGGGATTAAATCCAGTTTGTTGGCCGGCTAAGAGAAAACCTATAGTGCCACATTCTAGCGTTGAGGCAAATTATAAGTTTATAATTGCCGCCATTGTCAAGCTAACCTAGATTTCCTTATGCTTCATGATCTAAGAGTTCACCTTCATCATTTCTTGATTGCGATAACATCAACGCATTCTACATGTCCATCAATCCAGCATTTCATGTTCACACTAAGCATATATAGCTTGGTTATCACTTTGTTCAGGAAAAAGTTGTGCTTCATTTACTAGTCACTCAGTTTGTTTGTTCAGATCATCTGGTAGCTCATATCCTGACCGAAACTTTACCATAATGCACACGTCACATCAAGCCGAGAGTTCAGGAATTCAGCCTACAACACTACTGAGCATGTATGTACATCATACATTAAATAAAGGCATTCTTTTCTTCCTCTTCTCTCGCGATTAAGAGTAACAAACTGTATTAACAATAGTTTATAAGCTTGCTGTCTTTTTATTATCTTTACTATTTAGTTCTCTAAACTATTTAGGGAACTCTTCATTTATTCTATAGCTTCTAAATAGGCTTTTTGTCAATTCAGGAACCTCCATCTTTCCATTATTGTCTAGAGAGGTCAAAAGGCCATGATAGTGTGCATTTGAGGATGCCGAACGGATGCTGTTTGTGTGAATGCAATGCTGGATCGGTTGCATATTTGCTTCTTCATTGGGGGATAACTTCTCAGTTGTGGTAGCTATTCATTAGGAAGTTTGGGTACCATTGGGAGTTGCCTGAGCACATGCTTAATATGTTGTTAAGCTGGTCTTGGAAGCATGGTAGAAGTAGGAAAGCCATCTAATGGAACATGTGCCTCTCAGCGATTTGCTGGAGCATATGGAAGGAGAGGAACAGGAGAACTTTTTTTTTCCGGATCAGGAGAACTTTTGATGGGGTGATTAGTGATCTCACATCACCACCTGACAGGATGATAGGGCTATTATACCAGTGGGCATCTAAGCTGCCTGAATTTAGTAACATGACATTTTGGATTTTCTTCTAGGGTGGAGTCTTGATGGTGTTAGTAACAACAGTTAGAGACCTTTTGTAATGACCAGAACCTTGATTATCACTAAGTACATTTAGTTAGGTATTATATACATAATTAATATGACATAGCTTATTTGTATAATAGAGTAAGTTAATAACCAGTATAGAGGATAGATGAAAATAGCAAAAAGTGGATGATATATATATATATATATATACTTAATTATGTATTAATATTTTAAGTATACTCTGAATATGCTGATTATATATATATATGTAGTATATATGTTGAGTTGAATTGGTTAGTATACCTAGAAGTCCTATATAGGTGATACCTTAATTAATAGTAAACCTAATTAATTAATATTTAACTATAATTAATTAGTACTTAATTGTGATTAATCATTAGATAATCTAGTTGTACTCATCTCATTGATTGATAGATATAGGAATCCTAGGGGTGAGATACACCGGATCAAATGGGCATATATGTAATGGTAAATTTGTAAATATCTTATAAAGTAAGGATATTTATATAAATATAATATTACAGTTTTTCCATTAGAGCCTTGTCAAAAGCAAACCATGTCTTTGATTGACACATGTCACATACTGTGACATGTGTCCATGCCATTAGAAAGATAGAGACAAGTATCTCTTGATTAGTAAGACTTAACCAAAGTTAATTTGTTTAATAACCTATGGTTAATCTAAGTAAGTACTAATCCTATAATTGGTTTAAGAGTTACAATTAGTATAATAATTAGGAGAATAAGTAACTTACTAATTAGGACATATATAAGTCCTAAACTAAGTTAGTTTTAGATTAGTAAGCTTTTGGATTA
>JAUPMG010000003.1:5851072-5863801 GCA_031762675.1 Pachysandra terminalis
GATTGGAGGTTTGTTCATCTTGTCCGTCTGGCATGGGATTTGTGTAGTGGTTGGAACATTTCGTTCCAACTTGCTTCGAGGGGGGCCAATCAGGTGGCAGAGTCTTTAGCTAGGAGGGGGAGGGAGATGAGTGACATGTTTATTGGGATTCCGGATCCTCCGGTCTGATTGCGTGGGCCTTACCCTTCGTGATGTTTTGCCTTGGTGGAGGGGTCTGGTTTTGTCCAATGGTCAGTGGTAATTTTTGAGTTTTTGTTGCTTTTATGGTTTTTCTTCATTGCTTAGGCCCTCTTTGCAATGGGGCTTGTGCATTCTCTGTTTTACCCCTTTTATACAATTCATCAATTATCAAAAAAAAAAAAAACAGCTAGCCAACGCTTTTTATTTTATCGCCAGCTAGCCAAGGCTAACTTGTACAAAAACATGTAAATTTACAAAGAATAAAAGAATCCAATTTCCCATGAAGATATTGAAGGCACATGGCAATTAGAATTAGAACAAAATGGCTTCAATAGAGAGATGCTTCTAAAGTATTATATGATTGGAAAGAGTAGAAAATGAGTAAGAAATTACCCAAGAAAATCTGGTATCCCCAATGGGAGATGAAATAGAGTCAGTCAAATAATTTGTACATGTTAAATAGAGAACTAAGGTAGCACATGTGAAAAGGTGCAAGTTAAAGAATCCAAAAGAGCTTGAGGAACCTAAAAGAACTTGGTTGAAGTTGGTTACAAGATATATCTAAGGCAAAAACTTTAAAATATGGTTTCGATAGGTTGGAATGAAGAACAGGACTATTTCCCACCCCAATGAGTTGACAAGGCATTATTGATGTTAATGTCTTAGATTTGTAATAAGCCCATTTATTTGTTTGTACAATGTGTTATACTGTTTGGCATCAAATAATGTAAGTATCTCCAATCACTTCAAACAAAACAAGTCTTATCATTGTGAAATTAAGAAACAAAAATAACTAAGAAAACTATAGTCCTAATGTTAAAGAAACTCTAAGCAACACAACTGCTTAGATATAAGCCACAATTAGTAAGCAAGAATCTGGTGCACAAACCTTAAAGGGGAGGTATGCAGACTTTTGAAGCCCACCAGATTTGCTGCTGTACCTCAAGGCATAGTTAAGAGGGATTTTCCTCTCAGCTTCCTGCATCACTTTGTCGATAACATTGTTAACAAATTTCTTGTTTCCAACAAAAAATTTTGAACAAAAGAATTATAACTGACCTGGACATACACAATACTAAGGACTAATAGGAAGAAGGATATAATGATGGAAACAAGCCCAATGTAGTTGCCATCCTGAAACGCCTCTGCAACAGTTCTACCAAATGATGCTGGCAAGTAGGAAATAATGCTTGTGAAGATTAAAAGAGAAGTCCCATTCCCAAGTTTCAGGTCAGAGATCCGTTCCCCAATGTAAGTTGTAAGTACTGAGCCAAGTGTCAATAAGGTAACAGAGGACAAAATCCATTGTGTACTGAAGTCACTGACATATGGACGAAGATAAAGTACTTGACCAATTGCCTGGCGTGTAAACTCGAATTAGATGAATGCAAAAAGGTAGGGTAGCCAATTTCATCAACTTGTACATCATAAATGAGAATTTCAGCCTAATTGATAGAGCTCATTGTTAGATAAGCGTGAATATAGATAAACGAATGCTAGGCCAGGATGCATACAGGTCCAACATCCAGCCTATCACAATTGAGCTATACATGACACTCGCATCTAGAAAAGCTCAACCGAAAACCTGGAGAATTAAATAAATCCACTGGAAATCTCAATTTACTAAGCTATGAAGATTCTTACCTGTACTATGGCAAACCCGACAGAAGCATAACGTGTATACTGAAGAATTTTCTTTCTTCCTGCTTCACCTTCTCTCTTCTGAAGCTCTTGCAACTTCGGGTAAATCTGTGTAAGAAGCTGAAACACAATTTGTGCATTGATAAAAGGAACAATACCAAGAGAGCATATCCCAAGCCGACCAATGCCTCCACCAGAAAATGAATCTAAAGTGCTCAATAGACTGTTCTGATCCAAATTACCAACAAATGCTTCCCGATTTACACCACCTAAAGGCACATATATCCCAAGTCGAGATAGGGCTAAATAACCCAATAGCTTGAGAAATTTCCCTGGTAATGGGCCCTTGAAGAAATCACCAAAATCAATGGAACTATCTTCAATTGCAGCTGTCAACATCAAGTATTTATGTAAGAGCTAAGGCTGGATATTCATTTTTTATAACTCAAAGATCTTACTGGTGAAATAATAATGGCCTAATTATCTCACCTGCCAGTCCCCGAGCTGAAGATGTTTTGTCCTTTCTAGTACTAGATGTGCTCTCAAATGTTTGGGAAAACAAGTCCAGAACCAGGTCCCAAGCAGAGGTAAAATGCGAGGATTTATCTACATTGAGACCCAATGGGTTGAAAACTGAACCATCAAATCTGACAAGGAACTTTGATTAGCAACCAAAACAAAAGCAACTTCCATACATAAAAAACCAAATTTCCATAGTTTCTCTATATATGAAAAAGAGAGGAAGAAAGAAGCTTAAAATACTTCCTCCTATCCAACGAAAAAAAAACTTTGAATGTGCTCAAAGTTTTACCAAAGTATATAGCATACAAAGTTTTATTTTGCAAGTACAGCAAGACTCCAGCATAAGACCTCAGAAACCTCGACATCTAGAAAGGCCACAAATAGTGTCCTTTTATATATATATATATTTAAAGCAAAAATGTATTGTAAAAATGATAAAAACTACATCAGAAAACAATAAGGAATTAAAACATAATTACAAGTATAACAACCCAGCCTGAACATATGAAAAGTGTACTAACGCTTGCCTCACAAACGTACTAATACCCTATTTCACAATAGCTAAGCCAGAAGAGAATCTCTATCCTGTACAAAAAATGGAGAAGAAAACTCCCCTGAATTCCGGTGTATGAATAACCCAAGAGAAAAGCAGCGATAGCACTTTTGATATAATATTTTGTCCAGCACATGGCATTCCAAGCCATTGAAAAGCCATCAATTCTGTTCCATCCATAGTGTCCACTGTCCAGCACATGGCAGCCAGACAAAAATTACAAAGCAAAGATCTTCTCTGCTCCTTTCACCATGCCAGCCCCAACTATTTAGCATCTCCACAAACCGGTTAGGTGACACCCAACTTAATCTGAATCTATTCAGGAAATACCACCAAACCTGATTTGCAGCCCTACAGGCTACAATGGATCAAGAGATGAGCCACAGTCTCCCCATCAGATTTGCATGTATAGCATCAGCTCGGGATCATCCATTGCCTACTAATTAGGTGATCAGTTGTGAGTATCTTATCCAATGACATTGTCCACAAGAAAAATGCAACTTTGGAAGGCACAAGGGTCTTCCATAAGAGCTTCACTGGCCCATCCCACTCCCCTTCATGCATTAAAGCATCAAAGAAAGATCTCATGGAAAATCTTCTGCTGCCTTCCTTCTTCCACACTCTAGTACCCGATCAACCCCCTACTGTAG
This sequence comes from Pachysandra terminalis, assembly GCA_031762675.1. Taxonomy (NCBI): domain Eukaryota; kingdom Viridiplantae; phylum Streptophyta; class Magnoliopsida; order Buxales; family Buxaceae; genus Pachysandra; species Pachysandra terminalis. Next base: position 5,854,619 of record JAUPMG010000003.1, read on the forward strand.
ATGGCTGGAACCCCAAAAGCAGATCCGATATTGCCTCCATTTCCCTATCAAAAAAGAGGTTTTCTGACTCCAAAATTCAATGCCACTTGGCCATTATCTCTAACTAGGACTTCCCTCACCTAAACATCCTAGAGAGAAAAGACCAAATATAAGTCTAAACTGAACCAAAGGGGAATGTCACCACACCACAAATCAGACCAAAATATGATTCTATTACCCTAATTTCAATCTCCCTACTAAACTCCTCCGAAACACTGGAGATAGCCTTTGACAACCCCACTCCAAAGAACCCATTAAAGGCTTCCGTGGTCCACTCACCCGGTCTACTCATGCACTTAGCCACAATGACACTCCACAATCTATCCCTTTCCTCCCTAAACCCCCACAGTCATTTCCCCAACAATGCTCTGTTAAAGAGTGTAAGCTCCTTAACCCAAGGCCACCCTGTTCCTAATTAGAGCAACTTTCCACCCTTCAATTAAATATCTAGCCTTCCATGTTGCTACCTTCTTCTCAGAGCTATTTATTATATTATCCTACATAGCAGAAGCTTTATAAGGAGCCGAGAGGGATCCCCAAGTACGTTGTCGGGAGCACACCTTTCTAGCACCCTAAAACCACCCAGAGTTCATCCAAATTCCCACCTCATGAATTCCAAACAACTCACTCTAGGACAGATTGACTCTCAGTCCATACACAACCTTAAGGTTTTTAATTTTGATTTCGCCTGAGATTTCACCAGGGGGTGGGCGAAATTTTGCCGAAATGGAGGAATATTTCGCCGATTTGGAGAGATATTGGAGAAATGTTGGGGGACAAAAGGAATTTTAATTCAAAAATTTTTAAGGATTTAAATGGGAATAAAATACACTTAAAAGACCTAAATTATGAAAAATATGTGTACATATACATTAACACATAGGTAGGCAAGTACGGATGTGCGCACCCTTTAGGGATAATTCAGCGAATTTCCCTTACTTTTGCCGACCCCAGCTAGTTCGGATAAGGCATATGACAATGATTACAATTCACTTTTTATCACATTTTTTCTATATGTTTGCATTATTTATGCATAATATATAATTTTATTTACTTTTTTGAATTAAAAGGTGAAAAGGGAAAATCCAATAAATTTCTCCCAGATTTCTTGTTGCCGGGGTAGAAATTGGCGATCCATGCACCACTTCAAAGCAACCCATGGTACGCCTAAGAGTTAGAACTAGGGTCTGGGAAGGCTTACAAAAATTAGGGTATCTTCCGTAAACCAAAGATGCAATACCATAGGCGCTTCCTCATTAACTCCCACCTCCTCCAAGAGTTCAAACTTCACAATATTCTGATTTCGTTTCCCCAAAATTTCCACAATCAGGATGAAGAGGAAGGGAGAAAGGGGATCCCTTTGCCTAATGTCCCTGGAAGGCCAAAGAAACTAGTGGAAATCCCATTCACTAACACAAAGAAGTAATGGGGTTTCAACTGGCTTCTTTGGGGCTTCCACAGGCATTAAGGGTCCCCCATTACATATATTGAGTCTTAAATTTCCTTGCTGCATGCAATCACAAAATCAGCCCACAATGACACGAACCATTGTCCTTGAACCCGAATTCGCTGCCTCTAAGTGTTAAATGGACACTTGGCCTTCAGGATGCGACCGTCTCTTCAAAGTTGGGTAGGTCTACATTACAATAATGGAGTCTAGCAACTATGTTTAACAACACCAAGCTTCAGGAAATAATAAAGAAAAGTATAAGAGAAGAAGAGGATCTGTATTTTAGCTTATTGCAGATGCATTCAGCCTTAGAGAAGCTTCCTTTACACAGATAGATGAGAGTGGGCTCTAAGTTACAAATCATAGAGTGAGAACGAGAGTGAGAGCGAGTGCCCGAGAGCACCAACTTAAGAAATACTTTGTGATCCAGAGCGCTTTTAGATTAAATAATTTTTATAATTAGTGTAAATATTATACAGGTATTTATTATTATTATTATTATTATTATTATTATTAATATTATATATATATAAATATACACTAAAATAACTTACTAATATATGTTGTTAAAAATAAATATTTAAGTCTAATAAGTTTTAATATTTGATTGATATATTTATTTATTTTTTGTATAAGTTGTCAAAAATAAATATTTAAGTCTAATAAGTTTTTAATATTTAATTGATATATTTTTTTTTTTATACATTTAGACAGAAAATGCCTTATGAAAAGGAGGTAATCATAAATTTACTTTTAATAATTAAAACTTAAAATTTATAGAGAATGGTAGTAATGTGATGGAGAGAGAGAGAGAGAGAGAGAGAGAGAGAGAGAGAGAGATTTCATAAATGTAAATATGTTAACTGAAAAAGTAGGAGAGGGAGAAGGAAATAGGGCCACAACAACCAAAAAAAGAAAAAGTAAGAGAGAGAGAGAGAGAGAGAGTAGTTCTAGTTCTTTGACCGACTATATTGTGAGTTTAGTGGCCTCTTGGGTGGGTGGGTTGCCTGAGTTTAGAGACTTTACCACTGCAGATATTACGAGATGTTGGGAGGCGATCACTTTGATGTAGTGTATATTGTTACTTTTTGTTTGTTCTCTTGTTTGGATTCCCCTCCCTGGGGAATCCCTCCCTTTGTAAGTTTTTTCTCTTCCTTTTTCCTCATTTATATCACCTTCGTTATTGATCAAAAAAAAGAGAAAGAGACAACAATCCTGATTACCTAACAAAAGATAATATACATAAAAAAAATTTAACGTAAAAGAACATTTAATGTTAACATAAATAATAAAGTATTTTTTTATTTAATTTAATATAGTGCGTCTTCGGTTTTCGGAATTCGTGCTCTATCTTGAATTAATTTGCAGATTGTAGGCAAATTTGCTTTGAAAGCGTCAATTCGCGCATTGAATGCCGGAGCGTCAGTTATACCTAACAATTTAGGTAACCAAAAGCAAGCTCAATGATCCAATAGAGGAGTAATGAGCCCAATAACAACTAGTAAAAGAGCCTGAAAACAGATAGTGAATGTGGTGAATCAGTTATAAATATTCAAAAGATTATAATAGTAATTAATTGATTAATGAAAGATTAATAATTAGAAAGATAAAATACAATATAGCTAGGTAGGAATATGTTCGTTCATGTGTAAAAAGCACCCTACACAATCCCCCCAACACCACCAAATGCCAGATAAACACTCTCCATATTGGGTCTCTAACACAATATAGCTCCCCATTTACATATACTTCATGAGAGGTTCATACTTGTCCAGAGTAGTACTAAAGAATCTCATTCAAAGAGAGAAGTATGAAGAGAGCAAATCTAGAGGAAATTCAAACGCATAAAAAAACATATAAGACCAACATAAGAAAAGGACAAGTATAATTTAAATACTCAAGGTATACAGTTATAGTGAGACATGTAGTAGAAAAAAAAAAGGGTGGGGGGGGGGGCGGTGTTTCTGCGAAGTGAATGACATATAGGTAACCATGGAGGGCTATTGAGAGGCAAAGCTTTATTTTGCAAGTTTACCATTACACCAGCTTAAGACATCAGAAACTTCAGCATCTATAAAAGCAAGGAATTGTGACCTCAGTTCGAATTGAATAACCACATTATATTAAGAACTTGCTCCTTAATTCCAAGGGTGCAAAAACAAAAGAAAATCGTAAGACTATATGATTAAAGAAGACTTTTCATATCAAGCTGACTCGATCAGAAAAGGATAGGCAGAAATAACTGCAGTGTAAACTGAAATCAAAGTTGATGAGAAGAAGGAGATAAAGGGATGAGGTAAGATGAGGAGAAAGGAGGTAACAGCATAGACCAAGTGTAGGTGAGTGTCTGGGGGGAAGGTGGGAGAACAAAGCATGCAAGGAGAGAGGATCGTGCTGCCAAAGGACCCGTCCCAGTGGCCCTCAAGTACCGATCAGCAAGCCAGAAAACCAAACAGTTAGGATATCTCTTTGAAGTTCCTCTAAAAGTCATTTCTTCTGTCCTGAACCCTAGAGTGCTATTTTATAACTCATGTAAACGTAAATGGCCGTTTGCTAGCTAGCAAACAGAATTATAAGAACGCGCCCATGGGTATTATCCATGCCTCTATTCAGTTTAATAGGAATCAGCCAATAGGTTACTCGAACACTGTAGCCAACTTGCTTTGACGCCAATAATTAAGGTGCCTTAAAATGTATCAAGCTGATTAATTGGCATTGTGCTCATGCCTGCCAAGCCACAAACCTTGTGATCTCTCGATGATCCGCTTTTAGGGCCTCCCATCCTCTCCCTAGAGGGCTACATCCCATGTCAAAGAGGAGCCACTCCAATGTAGCAGGGGTCCGAAATTGCCATCAGGCTCTACTAATCTATGGATGGGATCATCCCACCTAGCCATGGAAAATCCAGTATCTACAACTACCTAAGGAACTCGGAACGTATGAGCATTTTGATCAAATCTTTCATGAGACAAGAAAATAAAAATCTAAAGTCATCCTTGGAGAAAACAATATAACAAGTGGGAATTCATCTCCCCAACTCAGTAATCAAACTCACCTCGCAACTCAAGGAATAGCAGAAATTAACTACAGGTGATTATAAACATAAATCCATATGACAATAGACAAAATGTCATATGGACTTCCACAGCATTGTTGCAAATTAAGAAATTCTTGATCATAAAAAGTCAAATTCTAAGTTTCTATGACAACCCAGATCGAAATTATATTAACCATCATCAAATTTCGTGTAAAGAAAACGCTTATATTCAAAAGATAACAACAGTGCTCAATGAGTGTAGGATGAGAAAATTACAAAAATAAGCGAATTTTTAAGAACTCAAAAGACCCAGGCAAGAAAATGGATACCAAAAACAATTAAATAATCCCCATTTATGATCGAAGTTCAAAAACCAATATGAAAGATTAAATGAAGAAACATGTAAAGAAGATGATTTTTCATAAGAAGGTTATAAAGAGTACCTATTGAAGGGAAGAGCAAGATTAGAAGTGGGTTTCCTATCGACGACAAAACTCGCTCTGCAAATTGAGAATCGTGGCTTCGAAGGAGCTTTGGGAGTTGAAAGCGTTGAGAGTTTAAAGAAAGCCGGGGAAGAAGCTTCTCTGACCGTTAACAACATTATCCTTCTTTCTTTGCTTCTTCTTCCGTTGTTCTTGCCAAGTCTTTTTTCCAACTTATTATAAGGAAAATGAGAAAATTGAAAAATAGATGGAAAGGTTAATTTATAATCAAAATGCGAGAGTAAAATGGCTGCGTCTGCCTGGAGTCGAACCTGGGTCTATTGCTTGGAAGGCAATTATCCTAACCGTTGGACTACAGACGCTTTCTACAGGGATCAATACATTTAATATCAAACTTTATAAATATTCTAAGAAATCAATCCAAAATCACACTGAATTGAGTTGAGAATCGACCTCTTGTTAACATAACCAAATTCAAATAATAAATCCTAAATTAACCTACTCCAATCCAACCCAGTTTGCCTTCTAGACTCAATTTGGGATCATGTTACGAGTAGAGGTGGAGCCAGGATTCTTTTGTAGGGAGGGTAAGATTTGATTGGTTATTAGTATAACTTTTCAAGCCCATAAATTAGAAGAAGAAAAACAAACAAACAAACAAACAAACCATTGAATGCAAATTTAAGGTTTTTTTTCCATTAATAAAAATAAGATCAAGAATGAATCATTTTACAATTGTTCCCCTACGGGGTTTCATGTTTTGAAAACATTGTGTGATTGCATTATTATCAATGCCATTGAATTTGTCTTTCTCAATATATAATAGGGGTGTCAATTGATTCAGTTCAAACCGAAAATCAAACAAACCAAACCTAAAAAAGTTGGTTTGGTTCGGGTTTTTTCATTTCGGTTTGAAAAATGATAAACCAAATTAGTTTGGTTCGGTTTTTGATTAAGGCTTTGATTAAACCAAATCTAACTAAAATAAATATCCCTAAACCGAACCAAACTACACCTATATACCTATATATGTATTTGTATATGTATATATTTTTGTATATGCATATGTGTATTTATTACATAAAATAACATTAATTTTATCAAATCAAATTGAAGAAAAAAAAATCCAAATTTTCAATTTGGTTCGGTTTTCAATTTTGGTAACTGTAGTTCGATTTGATTTTCGATTTTATAAAATCAGTTGGTATTTCAGTTTGGTTCAGTTTAGTTCAATAAATCTTGTTTTGGTTTGGCCACTAAACCGAACCGAATCGAACCAACTGAATTACACCCCTAATTCAGTTAATTATAGTTCTGATGGTAGGTCGTCAACTATTGAGGTTTCTGCAATGAGAAAAGTGTGGTTTAGAGTTAGAGGAGAGCTAGCGTTTTGTGAAAGTACTTCTCTGCAAAAAGAGAAGAGTGAATAAAAAATTATAAAGTGAGGGTGGGGGCTTGTAGCGAACAAGTCCCTAACTTTTATAGTCAGGCCTACTCGTAATTTTTATCTCTCTAACTTTTTATATATATTATTTTTTGAGAGGAGGCAATAGAAAAACTTTAGAGGGGGCAAAATTTTATTTTATAGAGGATAATTTATAATATATTAAAAAAAAACATAGATATCACTGATATTTCAAAAAAATTGAGGGGCCAATTGGTCCCTCTCGCCTCTATGTGGATCTGCCCTTGAGTACAAGTGTGTATATATAAATTATCATTAAACCAAGAGATTGTTTTGGACTAAGACTCCTGTTTAGTACTACTTCATCTTTTTGGACTAAACTCTTTCAATTTTATTATATGTTTCAATTACTCATCCAATTTTTTAATTTAAGTTTTATCAAAAAAAATAAAAAAAACATACCCCTCTATCAACGTTAGCTTTTGACTATTATAGCCCTCTATCAATGTTAGTTTTAAGTATGTTAAAACAATATAAAATTAAATAACTAATTTATCCCGTAATAACAAAGATCATTGGGTCTGTTACTAAAGATCATATACACAAAAAAATTACATTGAAACTGGTGATAAGTTACATATGTTATACATAGACTATTGGGGGCATTTTTATCCTTGAGATAAATAAGAACTATAAGGGCATGTTCGTCCGTAAAGCACGCTGATTTGAAAAACAAGTAAATATTCCGTTATTTTATTGTCGGCTATTAACAAAAGGGGATATTGTTACATAGTTTCAAACTATAGAGCAAGTGTTTGTTATTTTGAAGATTCGAGGGGTACATCTTATCATTACACAAAACTTAAGGAGGTGTATTCGTAATATACCCTTATGTTTGAAAATTTGAACGCATCTTTCTTTCTTCGTTTTGTTATTAAACAATTATTATGTTATCTAATCCAAATTAAAAAGCCTTTCTATTGAGGAAGCCAACTGAAGTTATCGTTTAGGATTCCTACTGCATTACAGTTCCGTTTTCTGTAATGAATTGGAAGTACAATATTAGTGGTTCAGAGGTCCGTTGTGTCTACTTGTGGATTCTCCAAGAAAAAGCTATGGTCAATAAACTTGAAGGCCACACTAATAATGTCATCCTCTCCGGGCATTGATAATGATAGAATAGTGAAGATTTGGATTCAAGATGCATGAATGGTTGGAATGCGATATAGGCTAGTTTGTTTTCTCTCTTATAAACCATGTAAAATTTTTTTTTATCTCCCTGTACTTACTTCTCTTAACCCCATCACCCACCTTCTCTTCAAATGTCTCTTTTCTTCTCTTGGGTAATTTTTCTCTTTCTCATCTTTCAGTTTCTGATTTTAATTTGTTTCTTTCAGTAAAAGATTCAATTATCTTGTTTAGAAATCTTTGATGTTCTGTTTCTTTACTGAGAATTCAATGATAAATATTTAACTTATAGTAGTTCATCTCTCTTAACCTAAAGCATAATCTTCATCACAGAGAGTAAAAAGAAAAAACTTTTCTACTGAGCTTGCAGGTATTCATTCACCAGTTTTCTCTGTTATATTCTTTCTGCATTAATATGAATATGTTGTTTATGTGTTTATTGATCTTCACATAAACTATTTGCATTCTCTATGAATTGATTGTTTGATTGAAAAGATTGTCTTATGGTTATACCACTCTCTATCAATGGAGAAACTTGCCCATTGTTTAATTTAATTATAAAAGTTAATTTGATTTGATTTAAACCACTTAGAAGATATGAGAAGACAAAACCAGTCTTCCTCTCTATTGGATGTCCTATATATTAATGATAGAAGATCAGTTTTCATTCTCCTCTATCGTCCTTTCTTTATAGTGACTTCAATCTATTGAAAAGTTTGCTGCTTTTACCACGTTGACTTGGGTTATAAATATGTTTCAAATTAACAGTCGTTAAAATGTTAATAATCATTAAGCCATATTGTTAGTTTAATATTATGATGTAGGGTAGCTGCTCCAATTCCAGAACTGGCACATGACAAAGGTGGAGTGGCTAGATCTTGGGGATTAAAATAGTAGGAAATAAAAAAAGAATGTAGAAATAGAGAGGATTGGAATAAGATATAGGTGGTTTTGTAGGTTGTTCTAAATCTTTAAATAAGAAGGAAAGAAAGATGTTAGGGTATCAATACTAAAAGGATTAATGTTCAATATCAATTGGTCGTGCAAGAATATGTCAATCAATTATATCTACTTCTGAAAGTATAACCATTGAGAATGTAAAAATCGATTATACTCAAATCTTTATATATAAGGAAAAAAAAAATATCTATTGACTGAACTTAATTTCATCAATTAGAAATTATACTAATCGACAAAACCAGTCTTCCTCAACTACAAACTGCAAATAATCTAGAAATTAATAGAATTAGAATTAACTAATGATAAAGCAAAAGTATATAGGTTTCTGATATGACATACAAACCAACCAATTGAGAGCAATGTAGGATTCCAATTCATATAAGAAAAGCACTATATAACACAATGATTTGGCATGGAATTTTGATCACCTGACATGGGAAAATATATTAACAATTATATATTTTTTTCTCGAAAATAATAGATAGGCACTCAAGCTTAGACTTGTATGACTGTTCTTCACATGACTGTGATCACCCCCGGGTCGGGTGGACCCTAGGTTGATCGGGTTGAAATTGGAGTCGCCACCATTCATTGAGTTTGGGTGTGAATGGTCACCCGGGTTGATTGATTGATTATGAAATTAAACCGATATTGTGAAATT
>JAUPMG010000003.1:5873618-5891368 GCA_031762675.1 Pachysandra terminalis
ATAGCATTAGTTAGTTTTATACTTTAGTTTACACTCTTTTGGGGATCATGACTCAGCTGAAGTCATAGACTGTTATTGGATTATATGTTTTATTTTAGCTTCCGCAAATTTTGATCAATAAAGGTACTTGGTTACTTTTATTACTTGTTGTTTTGATATGCAATCCACGTTTCAGCAATGGAACCCGAAGGTTGCACTTCGAGATTCGTGCAGTCCCGCATAGGAAATTGTGTAACGAATTTGGGGGTTTGACAGAAATGATCATATCGCTATCTCGAATGTGTCTTTATAGATAGCCATTTATCCCGAAATTATTATACTTGAGATAATAGTTTTGACATCTCAAAATCATAAACGGATTTTATCCCTTGAGGGGAACAATGCTCTGACATCCAATCATCCCTTGAGATTCCTAAACTCGAGGTCCTTTACTTAAAGCATAGAGGGAAATAAAACATAAACGTCCAGGATTGGAGGGCCAGAGAGATAAGTCCCGACGAGATCCATATGGATCATGTCACATCAAGGACTTAATCATCACAGAAAAGCATAACGCATAATAAGTGTCTTTTATGAGCCATATAACTTCTCCATGGCTTAATCGATTGTTTTGAATACATTTATTAAATATTTTGTATACCTGATCAAGTGTTTTGAATATTCAAATCAAAACATTTGTATACATTAATAAGACATTTTGAATGTATTGATTAGAAGTTTTAAATGGTCAAGTAATAGGATCTGGGGGAATATTGATTATAAAATGACCAATCATGCATTGAGAGAGGGATGATTCCTAAACATTGGACACCTCTGAGATCTTATGAACATTCAGAGTTTCTCTGAGAAATCCTCTTTTGAAAGCTCATATGTGGTGATCTTTCCAAGCATTTCTGACTGATCTACTGTCTTTCCTTCCTTTTTTTATTCCTTTTAACCTTTAAAAAGGAAACCCTGCATTGGAACGGACAACCTTTGGTTTAAGCCAGTGTAGGTAATGTATTCAAATCCTCATTGTTCAGGCATCTTACTGTGATTCTTAATTAATTGATATATGATTGTTAAATTAATCATTTATCGGTTTAGGCATCACCATTTTTGATGACTCTGCTAGGGAACTTGTTTTGTTTCCCTCACATTTGTGTTGCTTTTCATATCAGATTCGTCTAGTCTATTCAGCCATCTTGCAACCAATTCTTCCTACCGTTGATGGAGACAACCAGGATCCCCCAAGATCAAAGGTGGATCCTGCCATACCAACTATCGTTGTTATCACACCCATTTTGCCGACTGTTGGTCCATCATCTTCAAATGCGTCTACATCTCTCCCTGAGAATGCCATCATGGCTTTATTAGAAAACATGTAAGCCATGCATCACCAATTGATATCTCTATTGGCTCAGCAGTCCACAGCTTCTCCTCAAGCAGGTCACACTCTTCCACCTCCACCACCAATTCCTATATTTAATATGCCAAGGGAAGAGCCAGTTAAGCTTTTTTTTTTGAGTTCATTTCTGCTGTCTTGCCTTCACCAGCAGCCTCGTCAGTACCATCACCAATATCATCAATTATTCCACCATCATCTTCTTCATCATCTCCTATTTCTCACTTTGCTACTATAGCAAATGTTGAAGCCTTATTGAGAAAATCATCCCACCTTTGAGATGATGACTGGATTAACAGTGATTACCGCCCCCCATATCCTTTCTCTGTTAAGAAAACCATATCCCAAGGACTAAGTGAGTCCTATATTCTCAAAATTCACTGGTCAAATAAGGAATGTAAAGGAGCTATAGGGACTCATGCGTCATATTATGATCTCATATTGAGAGAGTTTTCGAGATCTCTCTCAGACAAGGCTTACACTTGGTATAACAACCTTGAGCCAAGTTCTATTCATTATTGGGAGGATTTAGCAGCTCTCGTTTCACAAGAAGTTCTTCATCACTGAATAAGCTTAGACAATTATTTACTTGAGCCGAGAACATCAAGGTCCTTCTAAGGGACTTGTGGATTATGTTCGAAGATTTCGAGAACTGGTGATGTCTTACATAGAGACAGTCTTCGAACAAATGTTTGTACAACTTTGCATTAATGGGATGTTCTCCAAATATAGAATTCATCTGGAGAATCTAGGTATGTCAAGTTTCACTTGATTATATGAATCAGCTCGAAGGATATGCGTCTCGATGCCAAGTCCTAATAAGAAATTCGAGAGAAAGACAAATGAGAATGCTTTAGTCGTGGAGAGTCCTTCGAAGAAGCCGAAGAAGGGTAAGAAAAGTGAGGACTCCCGACATCCTCCTCCAGAACCAGATTGCACACCTGCTCAGTTTGATGTCCTGTTTGAAAATTAGGTGAAAGATAGTTTGGTCACCCTTCCTCAACCTCAAAGGATACCCTCTGTCAAAGATCGAAGTCATCCAAAGTTTTGTAAACATCCTCAGTACATTGGGCATACCACCTTTGACTATTATTCTATGAGAAGACTCTATTATCTGCAGGTAAAGCTCGGAGAGATTGAATTGCAACCTGAGAAGGTACACATTGACCCCTTACCTAACCACAAAGGTAAGGGGGTTGTCAATGTTATTGTTTCTAATGTAACTAGAGACATTGCCTATCCTCCAGGGATTGTCCTTCTGAAATATCAAAGGCTTTTAGAAAGCATGAAGGAGATTGGCTTCTCTAAGTAGGAGCGGACAGCCATTAGAGCATATGCTCAAAGGCCTTCATTGCAGGAAGCCAAGGAAAAATGTGCTACTATTGTAGCAGAAGATGGACCGATCACCTTCGGGAAGGACGATATGATGGTTTCTCATGAGAACCATGGCCGAGCCCTGTACTTAAATGTTGTGCTACAAGGAGTTGATATTCGGAGATCATTGGTGGGTGTTGGATCATCCTTAAACATCATTCCAGTGGGTGTCTTGAAGGCTATTGGTGTCTCATCTGAGAGAGTGATTCCTCAAGCAAGGAGGATCTATAGCTTTGATGCTTGAAGTCAGTATGCCCTCGAACTACAAATTGGGCCCTACAAGTGTCACACCCCAGATCCCATAGCACAAATCCCTAGGTGGGATTGCACGGATCTTGAGGTGAGACCTTCAGGATCCATTTCTGGACCGCGGATTTCCATATCACTACCAAGACTCAAGATGAAATAAACTTAATTTATTCATCAACACAGAGTTGCGGAAGCTAATCCAAGAATCCAATTAATTGAAACAAGTCAACCAGCTTCAGAAGAGAATACTAATATCCGAACTGAGCTCAATACAACTGAAATTATAAATAAAATAAGTGTGAATAAAGTCAAGCATGAATAGCAGCATACGTCCATGATTCCAATCAACTCAATCTCAACCTGCAACATAAAAGTTACGTGAGCTTGGAATGCCCAGTAAGCATGATTCTGTCATCGATCCTCATTATCATACATAATACTAAAACTCACGATAAATCAACATAAAAGGGATGGAAATATACAACAATTTAATATGAGATGAGTGTGATGCAGGTAATTTATTCAAATGCTCTAAGGGATGCTCAAACAAGGAATACGATGCAATGTTATGAGAATGTCTACATTTACATGTAATTTCAAGTGTCCCTCATTGCAGCTTCAGTAATAACATTAATTCGAGACAATGTCACCAAGAACAACCGGCAATCCTCTCTTCGTTCCAAGTGCTAACCCATAGTACAAAGGCCACCATGTACTGATTTCATGAGTGTACAATACTCAAGGTCTGGTGGACCTTATGGAACCAATTATGATCCCATAACTTATTTCGTATGCCTTGCAACCTACAGATCTAGACAACCTCTTATTTCCACCTCCCGGACACACTTAACACTTCACATAAACCTAGTATGCATGCATTAATACTCATAGGACCCAAAGGATAGTCTCCCTCAAAAATTATCCACGCGCCCAAACACGTTGATAATCTTCCGGAAGTTATCATATACGTCTTACCATCGATTTAAACAACACAATTCTCATCTAACCACCTGTGGTTAAATCACCAAGGCATTGGAGTCACAACTCCAATCTAAGTAATCTGGGTTGTAGGCTAGTTGGTAAGGATTGGGTGCCATTCAACATAATAGGCTTTCCGCCTTTTCTTTGATCACATAGATCATATCACATATGCTGGCTCTCCGCATGTGGATCCATGCCCAAACATCTTCATTGATCTCATTAGATCACAATATACTCACATTTCTCAACCAACCTTCCACACTACCTAAACCGAGTCAAATTCCTTATTTAACATTGGCCCTGTCGGCAATGTTGACGATGGACCGGTGGATAGTGCCCGTGCATGAACAGTGCCCGTGCATGAAGAGTGTCTGTGTATGAACAGTGTCCGTGTAAAAATAGTGCCCGTGTATGGACAGTCTCTGGGCTGCAACAGTGGTCGGTAATAGGGCTAGTGTCTAGGTTTTTGATTTCCAATCTGAAACCAATACAATTCAAATCCATATCATGGTAAATCACTTATAATCGTTTTAAACATGTTCTAAGACCCAAAACACTTCTAACACATTCATAAACTAATTTTCCATTCAAATCATGATCAAATATTAGAACCCATATGCATCAATAGAAATTCATAGTAAATTCGAAGAGAAGATCATGCAACTTTTCTTGAAACTAAAATAAACCATGAAAACAGAACAGCAATCATGAAAGCCTATAATGAATCACATATAACAACAACGATCATACAGAATAAACTACGTACATCAATTTCCTAGCAATTAATATAAAGAGTGTAGCTAGCTTGGCTATCCTCCTCTTATAATTCTCCTTCTTCTCTTCTTCTTCTCTGAAATTCATACTAGGTTTAGTTTCCTTCTTAACTCTCAATCTCTCTTTCTTAGTCTCTTCTTAGCTCTCAAACACAAGGTTCATTGTGTTCCTACGATGGAGAAGTTAGAGATGTAGGGAGCTAACTCCCTAACTCCTCTCCCACTTCCCCACGTACAGGGACACATCCCATTGACCAATTCAAACGCACGGTTATGCGTTTGAAGTTTGGGTCCAGATTAAATTTCCACATTTACCCATAACAGAATTAATTACACTATGGCCCCAGATCCATAGGTCTAATTACAATTACACCCCTAAGTTTAACTAGTCCGTAAACTATATAACACATGCACATTTAATTATAAAATTAATTAATTAAATAAGGGAAAATTATGTTAAAAGATCTAGATCACTACAACAAGCATCCCACTATATTCTACGTTTCGGATAGCAGCCCAACTTATCATAGTCTTCTTGGGAGACCCTGGATCCACAGATGCAGACCGGCTCCTTCCACCTGCCATCAATGCTGCAAAGGTATTTGAAATGGGAAGATTATCAGACTTATTGCTAATCCATGTCCTTTCGACCAATTCGAAATCCATATGACTGATGCTACTAAATATGATGAACTGGCTCATGCAGGTAAGTGCCAAATTTCTTTATCTCGAGGCATCCCTTAGCCAGCATGACCATATGTGCAGATGAACCCCGACATTCCTTTGTCCGAGCCAGGGCCTTCGAAGAGGAAGCTGAAGGAAGAGAAGAGTAAGGAACAAGAGAAGAAAAAAAAAAAGAAGGAAGAGAAGAAGAGGACTGTTCTGTCCGAATCTATTCTAGAACAGCTTGCCCCGAAGGCTCACTGCACTAGAGTTGTCATGCCTTATGGTCGAATCACATACCGTCTTTGGTTTAAACCTGATCAGCAGAAGCTTGAGGCTTCACCCATATATACTACCTCGAAGGGAATAAAGATTTAAGAGCCTAAACCTGAGACATATGTTATTGAATGTCCAAGTGATGAGGATAGCGATGATATCCCTTCAATGGCAGAGGTGTTCGAAGTCTAGCATGAGATGCATGAGGAACCTGGGCAACACAAGGATGGTGTTAAAAAGTCTGTTCTTGAAACATTGGAGGAAGTAAATCTGGGAGGACTAGATGAGGAGAAATTCACATTTGTCAATGCTAACCTATCTCCTGAAAAAAAGGCTAATCTTGTAAAAGTTTTAAAAGAATATAAGGACGTCTTTGCTTGGTTCTACGATGATATATGTGGTTTGGATCCTCATCCAGTCACTTATAGGCTTCATTTATCTTCAACCATTAAGCTTGTCAAGCAATCTACTCGAATCTTCAAACCTGAGATTGAATTACAAATCAAGGTTGAGATTGAGAAGCTTTTGAAAGCTAGTTTTATCAATTCTATACAACATTCAACTTGGCTTACGAATGTTGTGCCTGTGAAGAAGAAGAATGAACAGATTCGATGTTGTGTTGACTTTCGAGATCTCAACAAAGCTTGTCCTAAGAATGAATTTACATTGTCCAATATGGATCTTCTCAATTATGCTACTGCAGGACATGAAATGTTTTCTTTAATGGATGGGATCAGTGGCTGCAATCAAATTTAATGCATCATGTGGATGCACAGCATACTGCCTTTCAAACTCCTTTGGATAACTTTCATTACACAGTCATGCCTTTTGGTTTGAAGAATGCTGGTACCACTTATCAACGAGCTATGACAACTGTATTTCATGATATGATCCAAAAAAAGTTGAAGATTATGTAGATGATATTATGCTAAAATCAAAAGAGCGTTGCCATCATCTCGAAGTCCTGAGGAGGGTATTCGAGCGCTGCAGAAGCTACAATCTAAAGATGAATCCAACCAAGTGTGCCTTCGGAGTCACTACTGGTAAGTTCCTTGGCTTTGTAGTTCAATGGCAAGGGATTGACTTGGATCCAACTAAATCAAAGGCAATTCTCAAAAGGGCTCCTCCTACAAATCAAAAGCAGTTGAAGTCTTTCCTCAGAAGAGTATCTTATATTCGAAGGTTCATCCCTGGTCTATCAACTTATATTTCTCCTTTCCTGATTCTACTTTGGAAAGGGGCAATGTTTACTTGGACTTTGGAGTGCCAGCAGGCTTTCGAAAGTATTAAATATGTTCTAAAACATCCATACACTATGGTTGCGCCGGTGCCAGGGAAGCCACTTTGAATATATCTGGTTACTTCTGATGATCCCATTCGATTGCTTACTCAAGAAGAAAATCAAGAATGTGAAAAGCATGTTTATTACATCAATAGGCTCTTGCATGGAGCAGAGTTGAAAGTATCCTCGAGTAAACAAATCTTTCCTTGCTCTGTCCCATATGACTCGAAAGCTGCGACATTATATTTTGGCGTGCCCGACACTATTGATTACTCAGGCAAATCTTATCAGATATCATTTGTCTCAACCTTTGTTGAATGGAAGGTATACAAAATGGTTGTTGCAGCTATCAGAGTTTGATATCTCCTATGAATCACCTTGAGGATTAAGGGTCCAGCAATAGCTGATCTTGTTGATGCCTTCTTGAAGGTTCAAGAAGAATAATTGCCTGAGTTCGAGATAGCCTCCATGAAAGATCAAGAATGGAAAATGAAGTTTGATGGGTCAACCAACTCTGATGGAGGTGGAGCTGGCATTGAATTCACATCCAGTGATGAGCAACATTTGTATTACTCCTTCAGATTGGATTTCTTATGTTCCAACAACAGAGCTAAGTATGAAGCTCTACTTATTGGATTGATTCTAGCTAAACAGATGGGGATGCAAAGACGAAGACTCGAAGGTCGTTGTTTCTTAGATCAATGAAGACTTTTCTGTCAAAGAACAAGAGTTAGTGATGTATCATACACTAATTCAACCTCTGTTGAATAAGCTCACAGAGTGTATTCTAACATATATCCTAAGAGCAAATACCTTAGCTAACTTGGGGAGTAGATTGAACTTGAATGAAGATTCACAAAAGATTGAAGTTATTCCAAAGGTTCTCCCTACTACTTTAGACCCCGAGATAGAGCAGGAGGACATCCCTTCATCAGATTGGAGACATTATATCCTATGCCAACGTCGACATTCTACTTCGACTGTTGAACTCCCTACTCATATAAGTTATCTAATTTTGTTGAATTTGGTCACATGTTGTATTTTAAGGCCTCAAATGGTGTGCTATTACGATGTGTTGGGATTGATGAAGCTTAACATATCTTATTTGACATTCATGAGAAGGCCTGTGGAACCCCAGAGTCCATCCCTTTATACAGAGGTTGCAAAGGCTTGGAGTATATTGCCCTACCATGTCTCTTGATTCTTTGAAGCTACAAAGAAGTTGCGTTAACTTCCAAAATCTCCTTGATGCTATGGAAGCTTGTCCCGTATTTACAGAAGAAGAAGATTGGAGGCGACCTTTCATTCAGTTCTTGCAAGATGGGTTTCTACCTAATAATGCATTCAAGGCCCATCGAATTAGAAAGGGGTCTGCTCGCATCCGCTTTCAAGATGGTTACTTATCTTGAGTGAGCTTTGATGATTTCGTACTCAAATGTGTTGACCCTCAAGAAGCTACAGTTGTACTTTGAGAGGTTCATTCAGAATCCTATAGAGCTCACCAAAGGAAAAGAAAGTTATTCGAACAACTTTGTGCCATTGGTTATTATTGGCCTTCGATGAAGAAAGATGCATTCGAATACACTAAGAGGTGTTCGAGATGTCAACTTCAAGGAAATATTCCACGACAACATCCTCGAAGTATGTAGTTTGTTAATACTCCTTGGATTTTTCATACTTGGGGGCTAGTTTTGACTAGCCCAATCAATTCTCAAAGCATGAGAGGGAATACTTGGATCCTCGTGGCTACCGATTATTTTACTAAGTGGATAGAAGCTATTGCTCTTCGAAGAGCTACTGGGGTTGTTGTTACCCAATTTATCAAAGAGAATATCATTATTCGGTTTGGAATACCTCGAAGGATCATCACTGATAATGGATCTTCCTTTCTAAACTGAAAAGTTCGAGAGTTGCTTGCAAGCTTTGTTATCATCCACATCAAATCAACTCGATATTACCCACATGGCAATGCACAAGCAGAGGCTACAAATAAGACATTGATTCGGCTATTGAGTAAGATGACCTTCAATCATCCTACTCAGTGGCATGAACATTTGCTTGATGCACTTTAGTCTTATAGGGTGTCAAAGCATCGAGTTACTAAGGCTACTCCCTTTTCTTTAGTCTATGGAACATATGCGATCTTACCAGTTGAGTTACAAGTCACCTCAGCTCGAGTGTTGCAAGCTACTGAGAATGATTAAGATTCTCATGACTTGCCTATAATTTGAATGCATCAGTTGGATGACTAAGATGAAAAAAGACAACAAGCTTTGAAAAGTAATCTATAGTATCAATCAAAATAAGGTATCCCCTCGAGATTTTCAAGTTAGGGACTTACTCTTTCAAGCTTCAATATATGAATGTAGCAACACTATCAAGCCTAAGTTTGCACCTCGATGGGATGGACCCTTCGAGGTAAGAGAAACCTATCCTTCTGGTTATTATAAAATTTCTTTTCTCGAGGAAAATTCTCAAGAAGAGTTAGTAAATGGGAAATGGTTAAAGCGTTACTATTTTTAATCAAGGATTGATTGCAAAGAAAACTGTAAATAGAAGAAATTATTTATTGATCTTAATCTTGAGAATACATTTCTTTTGGAAGTATATGCAAGGTTACAACAATATTCGAAACCATAGCTATCATTTTTGCTCCCTCTTCTACTTCTGATTTTAGTAGTTGGACAAACTGCTCGATATCCTTGGCTTCTTTTTTTTTTCCTCAAGGGATTTTCTAGCAGCTATCACTTCGAGCTTCTTCGCTTCCCATTCTTGTGAAATGATAGTAAAAGATTATAAACTTTGACTCATTTCAGCTTCAAGTTTAGCTTTTTTCTAAAAACAAGAAATGGTTTTCTCCAAATTTGAAAGTTGAGTTTTCAGCCATTCGACGTTGCACCCAAGCATTTCTACATTCAAAAGGAGCATCCCCCAGCTTTCAACATCTTCCATGATCAACGAGTCAAGATTCTTTTTCAAAATCATCTCAAGTAAAGTACATAACTCATAATACCCTCCACTTCTTATAAAAATTAGAAGGAACCTGAGATGCTCCATCCTTATTGATAGATGCTCGAAGATCGTGTATTCTCCTTCATATAGCACCATTCAGGGAGATGAAATCTCTGATGTCTTTCTTTTCCTTAGATTTGGCTCTGTTGAAGGAGACAATGAAGAGGAGGGTCTTGCAGCTGTTATACTCCCAATTGTAGTAAATATTGAGATAGTAGTTACAGCTATTTGAACATGGGAAGCATTTGATGTTCCTGAACTTGTGATAGCAAAACGATCTGCTTTGATCAACTCAGAGGTTGAAGAAGTGGTCTGAAGAACAGAGGTGTTTGGAGAAGAGGGAATATCGATACTCACGGTTTCATGTTATCTACTCACAACTGGAGGTGTAATCACTTGAAAGGAAGATGAAATGATTTCTATGAGAGAATGCACTACTGCTGAAGTGAGGGGAATCTCCAATGAGACTTCAACCCTTTTGATTTTGACATTTTCTCCGAAGACTTCAACTTCTGAAGTTTCAATTGTTGAAACTTCGACTCTTGAGACTTCGAGTTCTGAAGATTCAGCTGCTGAGATGTTGACCCTAGAAGCTTCGACTTCTGAGGTTTTGACTGTTGAGACTTCGACCATTGAAGCCTCGACTATTGAGATTTTGGCCTCCGAGACCTCGAACCTCAAGACTTCAACATTGTCACGAACAAACCCGAAAGTTCAAAACCTACAGG
Source organism: Pachysandra terminalis (assembly GCA_031762675.1). Lineage (NCBI taxonomy): Eukaryota > Viridiplantae > Streptophyta > Magnoliopsida > Buxales > Buxaceae > Pachysandra > Pachysandra terminalis. Next base: position 5,884,341 of record JAUPMG010000003.1, read on the forward strand.
TTTAGTTTCGACCTTCACCCCATATCACTATGGAGGTTGATCAACAAACATAAGCGGAAGTTTAATAGTTCTAGTAAGATATAAGTAACTATAATTGATGTGCTAAACTAGCAATTTGAAATGAAGTGAAATCTACTTCTAACTAACTATACCACACGTCTATCAGAGTACGCTAGCCACACCAAGTCTTCTCGTGTCGCGCCTAAACTCCTGAACCTGAAATATTAAACAACATCCATAACCTGAAATATTAAACAACATCCATAAGCTGGAAGCCCGGATGAGTAAACCTTCGATGGAGGGCATTCACTCATGCTCTAGTATTTGAGAAAATGTGTAGACGTGTACAATTGTGTAATAAATATAATATGTGCAAGTGGTGTACAGTTGTGTCATTCAATGATACTAAGTCCTATCCCATCCTCACTAGTATTGCTCAGTGGTCTGTGTATCCTACAACTACTCACGTAAATTTTAAGGTATGAGAATTAGGCCAAGTGTATCATACAAGTGGCTCTGACAATGATATCAACACAGAATATGCAATGCAAGAAAGATGTTAAGCTGTCTAAGAAGTGAAATATCGTATGATCCCACGTGATCTCGATCTCTATCCAGGGTGTCCCAGCAACTTGAATGCACCCCGGGATGTCCCAGCAACCTGAATACATCCCCCGCGAACGGACTATGGGATAGGACCATTCTATGGGCACCGCATAGTTTTAAGAGTTTTCAACCTAGGGGCACACGACCCCCTATTTGTGATCACGGGCCATTCAGCGAAGACTTGTATCCACTTACGGTATCCCTCAAGGATTCATACATCTTCATAACCCAACAGAAGGTACATAATTATGGCCTCACTGACTCCTAAGCATACACCAACATGCGGATCCTTGGGATAGCATAGCATCTTCCATGCTTACACCAACGTGCAAATCCTTAGGCAACATCATTCCTCAAGACTGACGAGGTTCCCTATGTGGGTTCGCTCTCAGCTTGGGTCTGATCATAGGGTCCTCTCGTAGGACTAAAGGTTATCAAGCCAACATTCCAAATGTCAATCTAAACCCAGGGTGTCATGTGGGGTATTAGACTGGTGCCATCACGGCGGGAAGGTCCATAAGCATAATTCACTTCAAATCCTTTAGTTAATGCATCAACCAAGATTTCATAGGCATTCAAACATTCATTCAAATGGGCACAGTCCGATAACTAACTTACCAAGAATATAAAGTACATAACCTACTCACTAACTACAATGATTATTTATATATATACCTAACCTACTACCTATTATGAAGTATATATTCTAACTTACCAGTAGCACATAAAAGCACACATCAACTAACTTCCTAGCTATAAGTCTTTCTAACTACTACTAACAGGAAATTAAACACAATACAAATCTACAACTAATATTTAGGTATGTTAGGCACTCTACCAATCACCAAATTTAAACTAATTAAAAAATATTAAATCAATAAGAAAAGCAGTAGAGTATTGATGATCCCTCTAACCCTTTGATTATGGCAATCTCATAAATTCTAGGCATTATTTCACTGTCTGAAAACAGACTTGTGTGGCTACAAGCACACACACCGTCCCAAAAAGGTATCATGCTAAGAATAAGCATAGCCTATCTTCGATTTCTTTAGGCATAAGCTATCAAATTCTTAGGCATGATTTACACTATCAAATGGGATAAGTATAACCCATCTTCGGTTGGCACAGACTGTCTACCTACACTAACCAATCTACTTTGTAGTACAATCCATCTTCCCTAGGCATGGCTATCAAATCTTATCATATCATGTCATTAGGTACTATTGCATAATTAGTATTCCTATAATCACAGATAATAGAAACACTTTGGGTTCAATCCTAACAAAACTAATAGCCAATCATTCTATTAGGCTTGAGTATTAAACATTAAATTCTGATTTCTATAAATCCTCTTAATCATTCAATTATCAAACAGTGAATTAAAGAACCTAAAACCATGAGATTAAACCATAATTAAAAAGGTTAGAGTTTACATCAATACTCCACAAGGGAGTTTTGCTACTCATGGATGTCTGATCTTCAACAAGGTTGTAAAAGGTCATCTCCACGATCTGCGTACGCCCCAGCAACGAACACGGCAAGAACACGAAGAACATGCAATGAATACGAAGAACACACGAAGAACTCGAATTCTAATCCAATTCAAACTCTTAATCAATTTATAACAATCCCTACGACCCACCAATAGTCTTATAATACATGTTTTCTAATCTAATAATTATCCAAAATAAACGGAAGACAAATCACAATCGGACCCAACTACCGACTCCACACGGAACTGCTGCTGTAACTGTGTGCGCTCGATCGCACCGACCCTGCAATCGATCCCATATCTGCGCTCGATCGCAGTACAATTGATCCTCCTGTGATCGATCGCACTGTGTAAACTGGGCTTTCTTTGACTTGATGTTATGGGCTTCACTTGGGCTTCCTCCATGGGTTTCCTCCATGGGCTTCAAGGTGTAATTGGGCTTGGATTTGGGCTTTGAGCACCTCCTCTTACACGCCTTGAAGCTTGATCCAATTGAAGCTTTAATTAACTCGATTTAGCCCATATCTCCCTCATCATCCTTAGACCTGCAAAACAGTAAAAGTGCATTAATTCATTCACATTAACATATCTCTAAGACTAACAAATAGCCGTAATAAGCCCAAAAGTGCAAGTGTCACACACTTATCAGTTTTTATTATGATTGTCTTGCCCTTTCCTTTCCCAGCACTCAACAGCCATATGTCCTAATTTCCCACTGACAAAGCAAGGTCCCTTTTTCTTCTTCTGAATTTTATTATTCTTCTTAAACCTTGTGTCTTTGAAATACGGTTTCTTACTAAACCGTTTTCCAAACATTGAATTATGTGACTTTTCTAGAATTTTGATCTCTACAATATTAGCCTTGGTGGAGAATTCATGAGATATATCTTTTACATCTTTCAAACGATTGGTCTCTTCTATACGTACGTGAACAACAAGGTCTTCTAAAGATATATCTTTCACATCTTTCAAACGATTGGTCTCTTCTATAAGTATGTGGACAACAAGGTCTTCTAAAAACAGATGTTTCTTCTTACGTTTTAAAGAATTCTTGTAGTCTTTCCATGATGGTGGCAGTTTCTCTATAAGAAACGCTGCCTGAAAAGTCTCATCAATCACCATTCCCTCAGTGTGAATTTCATGAATAAGATTCAAATATTCACGTACCTGATTACAGGTTTTTCATCACGCATCTTAAAGTCCAAAAATCGTCCAACCACATACTTTTTACTACCTACATCTTCTGTAACATATTTATTTTTCAGTGCATCCCAAACCTCTCTAGTAGTCTTATAAATGCAATAAACATCAAAAAGAGAATTCGACAAAGTATTCAAGATATGCCCATGACAGATGTGATCACTTGTATCAAATATAGACGCATCAAAAGAACCAGCATGTTCGAAAGTATCTTCAAAATCCCTATCGATAAACAGAACATATGTCACATTGATGATTTCTAAAAGAAACAGAATTTTTTCAGACCACCTACGGTAGTGTTTTCCATAAAAGGTCTCAAGTTTGGACATATCCGGTAAATTACCCATTTGATTAATTAATCAGTGCCGAAATTCAATTCTTAAGATTGTTAGAAAATATTTTGTTAACAATGCACTGATTAATTAATAGAACTAATAAATAAACCGGAAATAAAAACCAAACTAATACTCACAGAATTCTTTATGTGATGAATCTCAGTAATAGGAACACAGCAATAGTGATCAAATCTGTAATAATGGTACAACATAAAAACATATCTGTTACTGTTAAACGAGGCACAGATGAATCCGCTGTTCTTAAGAATCGATTTTGCCCCACCTGAAACTTCCTTAGTGCTGATGGCTACTGGTGATCAATCTCCAGGATACAACGATCTAGACTCAGTATGCATGCACTCAAAGTGCTGACGTCTCGAACTTATCAGAATGCCCAAGAGAAATTCTCAGTAAACAGAGTTTGAAATCAGAACAAGAGAAGAGAGTATTTTGTATTTCTTAAGACTCCTCACAAGTCTCAACATATAGAGACACTGCAACGCTACACTAAGAGAGTGTCTCTTAGTGGGCCTAAGTGATATCACTTGACCAAGAATTGTTACCGTTTAAAAACGGCTATAAACTCAAAATAAAATAGCAAATATAATTAATAAAAAATTAACAATAAGTTTATTGAAACAAAAAAAATATAGGTAGGGACGAGTGAACCACTGGTCTAATTGCACACCACACCACATCACGCCACGACCGACCGACCAGACGGACGAACGACGATGACAGCCTGCGTGTGAATGGCAACCCCGGACAACCCAAGCAATGTCTCTCCTTTGTTGGGTCTCCAACCCAACAAGTTTCAATCCTTATACATATACACAAGGAAGAAGAGATGAATTTCCAATGTGGGATTCTCCATCCTACAAACACAAAGTTAAAAATGGAGGGAAGATTTAAAATTTAATGAAAAAACAAAAGAAAAAATCTAAAATTTTCAAACTATAAAAGACAATTCATGAATTAGACAAAAGCCTTGTTAGCTAAGCCCAAATATGAAAGGTCCTGTGGCCCACAATTTGAGCCATATCCAACAATAATAACCCAAGGGGTCTGACAGGTCAACCCGAACATAGCCCGTTTATTTGCGGATTGAAAACACCTAACCCAAACCCGACCCACGGGTTGAAAACTTGAACCAAAACCCGTTAAAACTTGGGCAAGTAAAGTTGGAAATTTCCAGATCTACTGGGAGGGACGAGCAACCTCATATCATTGTTGTGAACTCTTTTTGTGAATTGTAGAGACCCAGATCTGGAGAATTAAATAAAACAATTAATTTGGATTAACTAAATGAGTTAAATAATGAAAATAATTAAAAGGGGTTCTATAGGAATTAATTAGTAATTTTCTATAATTAATAATGTGATTTCCTAAGTTAATTAGAGGATTGGGGTAAACTAGTAATCAAATTTTGATGTTGGAGTTAAGGTGTAATAAGAATAATAATTGGGGGAGGTATTTGCAATTATAAAACTAAATTCAAAATTAGAAACACATAGGTGCGTGTGTGAGTATGTGAGTGTCATGGGATTGGAATTGTGAGAGAAGGAAGGGAAGTTTCCTATTTCTTCTCCTTCACCTTCCATCTCATTAGTTAACTTAGTAGGAGGATCCTTGTGGGATTTATAAGAGGAAGAGATAAGGAAGAGGGAGAAGAAGAAGAAGAGAAAGGAAAAAGTTAGATCTCAGATCTAAACCTAAGCACGCAGGATGTAAGTTTCATTTTCTATTGATTTCCCGTGATTGTAAGCATAAACGAATGATTCTTAAATATGATCTCCGGAAGTATAATCTTATCGTGTGAGTTGATGATTTGTAATATATGTTAAATTGATCATGCTGTATAGTTCTTATGTAATGCTATAGTTGATTTTTTTTGGATTCTTATGGTGATATGTGATTTAATACATGTTGATCTTGTTTATTACGCAAAAATGATGATTGGCCTGATTTATCTATTGTAGCACTGTTGTTAGGATGTTTATTGACCTTTAGAGTTGATGTGGATTGGTTTTGGTATCAAAAAGTGAAGTTTCAAAAACCCATAAATTAACCCAGATCGCGGCCCATCGGCAGGCACCGGTACACCAGTGAGCCTACCAACAGGGAGAGAAAACACACAGAAGGGTCTCCACCGGCAGGCACCAATACACCGGTGAACCTGCTGACAGGGACCTAAAATTGTCTTGTTTTGACCCACCGATAGACACTGGTACACCGGTGAGCCTACCGATGATAGCCCTGAGTGGAATTTTGATGAGATTTGGTTTGGGATTTGTGCCATATGACTTGGGGTTGTGACTCCATGTGTTTGGTGATGGTAAGATGTATTGTTGGTGTTGTTTTGGTTTAATCTGTCTTACAATCATGTTGTAGACACCCCAATTTGCACCAAAGTGAAGTTTTTCATGTTTTTGCAGCTCCTTGAAGGCTTGGCTTGAGAATCAACAACTCTTATTCATCCTCTGAATCCCACTTCTGTCATGTGTTCAAATTCCTTAAAAATCTCATAAATCTCTGAAAATCCCAAAACTCGTGTGAAATAACCAAAATACCCCTAGTAGACCCCACCCGATTCATTTCATTCCTAAGTTCATTTTCAACCTCAAATTTGAATTCCTTAGCCAAAATGCTCTCCAATGAATATAATCTTAAGCTAATTTGAAGTTTGTCATAAAAATGGCAGTTCTGCCCCTAATCCGGTCGTTCGGGCTAAACTGTCAAATCTGAGGGTCAAAATATTTTTTCGACATCAAATTTGGATTCTTCATATCACAAGCTTCGGAACGACTGTAAAATCATTAAAATCCGAGTTCAGAGGGTCAATGGGTATTTTGGAAATTTTTCAAAATTTTGCCACGTGGCAATTTTGGGGCAAGGTGACGTGGCGAGATTCTCGCCACATGTGTGCAAAATATCTCTAACCACCAAAGAAAACAACCTAACCAATTTGATTCTCTTTTTCAAAGAAAATCCCAATATTTTTAATTATTTCAATAAAAACTCTTTTAAATTTTTGATAAAAACCCTCCACTTTTCTCTTTTATTCCAAGAAGACCCAACCTAGAATATTCTAGGTTCTTCTCCAGACTTCTGAAATGAGCCAAACAGGTCCTTAATTCAGTTATGAGAAATAAAAAATCAAAGGCCCAACAGGCCCTTAGTTTTCATTATAAAAAGGGGAGAAGAGAAGCTTTCTACTCGAGGAAAGAGAGGGAGAAAAAAACAAAGGAACGAATTCATCTGATCCGATCGACTTCCCCGGCACTGAATATAATCTGAAGCTAATTTGACGTTCGTCAGAAAAATGGCAGTTCTGCCCCTAATCCGGTCGTTCGGGCTAAACTGTCAAATCTGAGGGTCAAAATATTTTTTCGACA